>CAXKVY010000147.1:17500-82500 GCA_964058915.1 Tetropium fuscum
ATTAAATAGTGTTTGGTGTTTGTGGAAACTACTCCAAGTGTTATAGTTACATCAAAGGTTCCAGCCCTATCCAGTAGGAAAACATCCTGCTGATCCACGGTTCTTGGACAACCCTGTCGCGCTTCTATTATTCTCAGAGATACCTACTGTGCATCTAAGGTACTTTGAAAAACCTACTGCGCATCCGAAGTACCAAAAAAACCCTACTGCGCATATAAAGTACTCGGGAAAACATACTGCGCATCCAAAGTGCTTGGAAAACATATTCCGCATCCTAATTACTCGAAAAACACTACTGCGCATCCATGATACTGGGAAACCCATCCGCTCTTCTATTATGCCCAAAGAAAGCTACTGCGCATCATTAGTATTCGAGAAACCCTACTACCCTAAAATTTATTTTAATTAATTATTAATTTATTGTTAATTGTTAATCATGAACCCAAATTAATGTTAATTATTAATTTGGGTTCAAGATCTGAAGATGGTGATAATGATGACGATGGTGATGATGAAATTTAATTATTATTATATGTTTTTCCTTTCTAATACTTCTATTAAATAGTTCACTTATTTTCTTAAATACACGTTTTTACTTTAATTTATAGTCATTTATAAATTATTAAATAATAGGTTTTGACATCACAATAAACGTTATCCATATTTTACAATAGTTGTGGTATCTCCGAGAGCATGCTCTTCATTATTTTTTTTAATTTTCTTCTACGAACACCGTCACGTTTCTGCTCTAGCTTTACATTTATGCGGTCGGCGCTGTAACGACTCCTATCTATATTCAGTGAAGCGATCGATTTCCCCCAGTTAAAAAGAATTTCACCGAGAGTCATTTTTGAATGTATTTGGTGTGGGGTCCTTTATGTTACTTTATTAAGTGTTTAAAATGTTTACCATTTCTTTCCATACGATAATAAAGACGTTGAAATTCCTCGCGCACATTTTCAAAAGAGTCTCGTTTGATCCCTGCACGTAGCTGCTATACGATTTTATAGATCTAAAAGGTTTAGTAGCGACGTTTTGTAAACTATACTGATTTGAGATAACCCCATAGGTAATAGTCATTTGGACTGAGATCAGGACATCTAGCAGGCCATTCTATGGCCCCTCTTCTTCCTATCCACCTATCAAGAAATGTGAATAATAGCAATTCTGTGTGATTTGTGTATAATTAAATTGTGCATTTTGAATAATTTTGTAAAATATCAACCAATTTCAAAAATGATGCACTGCTGTATTCGCCATGAAAAGGGTTTTCATAATGTGTAACACTTAGTAGGGGTAGTTCCATTTAAGATTTTCGAAACAAAGCTAAGGGCGGTATTTGACTTCTATAATAGAATTTTATAATTTATCTTTTTTGTTGGTAGGAAGTTTAAACAAAATGATTATTATTTCATTGCCTAACTGAGATAGATAATGTTTCATGATAGAACTGAGTTACATAATGAGTTTCATTATCTAACTTAAATGGATTTCATAATAGTTTTCTATGAAAGTATCATAGATAAATATTTCAATGCTCTTCCTCTTCTTTCTATGTAGGGAAGGTTAGAAGGGGGAAGTTTTTACGGAGTAGATATCCTAGCAAGAGTTTTGTGATCCTAGCAATTATTAGCGCTGTCGTCGTTTGGGACGGTCTCTGTTGGAATAAATTTGGGACAGCTTTATCAGGTTTCTACTATAAAATCATACGTTATATATTATTATGTCAACTATCAGACATAAGAGGACGCAGCCAAAGCATGATTTATATCTATCACACACAAGAGGGCGCAAATATTACATCTTATATCATACACAAGAGGGCGCAGCAAAAGCTCATCTTATAAAGTCACTTAAATAAGATTGATAACACCGTTGAATAACATTTAATGAAGATAAAACAAGTACAGCAATTCATTAACGCGTTAGCATTATTAATGCGTTAGATAGAGAAGCTCCTTATTTGGTAACAATATGCAACAATATGGCTGCAACCAAGAAGACTTTGGCTGCAACCATATGTTATAGCTACTGTTTGATATCTCATTTTTTGACAATTGAACTGGCACTCAATTCAATTGACTTGGTGTCGAACTTTTCATTATCTGCTTAATTTACATATTTCACTTTCAGCTTCATTTTTCCAGTTCGAATTAAATCGAAGTGACGGCAGAAAATTCGGATTTCTTCAAGGAACTCCGGAAATCCGGATTCGTTCAAGGAGGAACGATGCGCTTGCACTATAATAGCGGTTAAATTAAAATATGTTTATATGTTTAACATAACTTTGCTTTATTAAAATATTGTTTTATAAAGCTTTTCTAGATTTGTTTATTTTATACATTATCCTGCTTGTACCTATCACATTTACTATTTAAACTTCGCGGGGAACAAAGTGGCCACCAATTGCTGCACTTTCTCTATCTAGGGACTCTCTATCTAGTGGTTTAAGCAATGGGAGGTTTTCCGTCGGAAAACTGGCAGCTTAGTGCTGCTATGCGGCCCATAAGTGCACTGAAAGTGAAGAAAAAGTGAATTGAACTGAAAGGTGACCTAATTCTGTCAGTTTTGAAACGGTGCAAGGCTAGGCTACTGCGGGTAACGTCTTATCCGCAGTCAAAAGAAATCGATCAGTTGTTCGATATTATTCTCGTTATAGTTACGTGTACATGTACGAAATCGTGCTCTCTCTCTCTCTTTCTTTCTCGTACAGCAGCTTACAACAATACAACAACGTGAGTCGGATATATCAACAGTCACGTATAATGGACTTCCTTTTGTTGTCTCTCTCGATTTATTACTTTTTTAACAAAGAACACTCGAAAAGCGTTATGTTGTAGATTAAGAATAATTGACATAACCGGTAACTCTAAAGATGTAAAGAGTAAATAATAGTTGTTACTAATTTTTTGGGCGAAATACCTATATGGGTAGCAAATTTTTACAAGCCTTTAAATCCGGCACTGTGTATATTGCCATAGATGTTTTCTATTTATCGTCATCGTATCTCATCTAGCGTAGGTATCCAGCGAAGAGATACTCAAAAGAGATACTCAATGATTTATGAAGGTACAGTCACAAGTATAGTGAATAAGTCTCTGGTGTACCTACACCACAGCTAGGTAGTGTAGGTGTAGACTACCTACTAAGGAATTAACTAATCTGTGTCGGTGGTCTCTTTTTTATCTATGCTATTGTTGTTTTGTCCTGTTACCATTTTCAATTCAACAGACTTGACCCTATATAATAACACCTTTGAGTTTATACGTATATATACTGAAATATATAAAACTTACGTACCTACATAAAACATAAATATAAAATATATCTTGGGTATTTATATAAACCATGTAGGGGTAAAGAGCGATGGTACCGCTCGGCCCCCTCTTATCGGGGTCACATCTCTAGCCAAGCCATGAATATTGGCGTATAAACCATTGTTTAAATTCAAAAGAATATTTATCCACAGCCATGACGCGCGTATTAAATGGCAACATACCGTTGAGTAATTTCTAATTTGCAATGTTTACATTTGGCAACACTGAACGTAATCAGCTGTTCATTCGACAGCTGTGTTTTATTTTGGACAAAGACTTGTGTAGAGTAAACAAACGTAATTAAAGTCAGTGAATGCCTATGACACCCTTGACTTTCATCTATTTGTTTTAACTCCAAAATGTTGACACTCGAAGTGGTACCTGAACGTTCTTTAGGCTGTGAGCAGTGGGAATTTGTAGTGGGTATGTGTCAAATGCAAATTTTATTTTTCATATATATGGTATTTATTTTCATTATGAAATAATGTGATATTATTAGCTATGCTATGTATGTGTATGTATTAGGACCAATGTTGATATTTATGTAGCTGTTGTTATTTATGTGCTTTGCTGTAGATGTACCTATAATTTTCAGCAATTATATTGAATCAAATAATATTGTTGAAATTATTTGCTTAATTTTATTGTCTGAATTAAATGTTAATATTAGTTTTAAATATGGTCTTATTTATAATTATTGCGAAAGGGTTTCATAATAAAATTGCGATCTGTAGATATACCTAGTTCATTCTGTGTAAGCACTAGTATTTACTGATTTTAGCTAATAACATCCTAGTAAGTAAACTTAATTAATAATTATTTACTTTTAATAGGAATGCATTTCTCGCAGGCCGTTGCTATAATACAATCACAGGTTGGAGTCATCAAAGGCGTGCAAGTTCTCTATAGTGATACTGTGAGTAGCAATTACTATTGCCTGGTGAAAATATAATTCTGAATACCTTTGCTTGTAGAAACCCTTAGAAATAGATTTAGTTATAAATTTACCTCAAGATGGCATCAGGCTGTTCTTCGATCCAATATCACAGCGGTTAAAAATTATTGAAGTATGCAGTATGAAATTAGTTAAGTTAAAGTATTGGTAAGTATTGGCTTAAACGTAGTACATGATATGAAAGGTTTGCTGTTCTAAATTATAACTGATATATTTAGTTTGACTGACATATAATATGTCAGTCAAACTAAAGGTACGTTTATATTTGACATTTATTGCATGATGTTTAGGTCAGATAGAACTTAAGCCTAAACAGGGAAGAATTTCTGTCATAGAGATATGTTTCAAGCATAGGCAGTGTGTGTCACCACATCTATACAAAATTTTGTGAATAGGTGCAAACACTTAATTATTTTCGGTTTATGCCTGAGAGAAATTACTAGAGAATAAGTTGCATACAAATAAAAAAATTGTTGACAAAAAAAATGGTTGTATCCCAATATTGTCAAATTCAAATATTATATACCATAGTAAATAAGAATTGTGGGATGTTCAAAGCATAGTTTATATGGATAAGGTAAAAACCAAATGCTCTACTGGAATTGAGTGAAAATTTGCCGCTGCCGCAGAAGAAATTCATAGACAAATGCGGCCTTACTTGGTGAGGTCGCAGAGCCTACGACCTTGAACATGACAAAACGGTGTATTAGTATTATATTTCAAAGTTGATTTCCTGCTTTTTGTCAGTGGACTTTGAAATTGACTTTGTTGACACTTGACTTCTACTGATAAATAATCTAAATTTGACGCATAAAACTAGTCCACCATGCTAAAATCAACTTTCAGCAGAGTTTCTGCACTTTCTTTAGAAAAGCCTGGCTCCAGTTTCTTACAATAATGTACAGAACACAATTCAGCAAAACACAATTCGTAGAGAACGCACAAAACGTAACCATAAAACTATGCGTAAACAACTACCTACAGCTGTTGGCATGGGCTATTTATGCGTTCTGACAAATAATGCTGCCAACTTAAATACAGGCTGTATGATGTCACTCAATCTCAAAGTCACATGAGTATTCAAATTGCTATAATAAATATTTATTTTTTTGTTAAACACAGATATTTGCCACAAAGTTGTAGGAGGTTTTATTCACCCATCCAGAACGTTATTTTTTTCTTTCTATAATATCTCGAGAATTATCATACTAGCAGAAATTTTTAATTTCAATAGTTACTTACATCGTGGCTTCATAAATAAACTTGGTAGAATGAAAAAAATATGTATGACATAAGATATCTGATATACCTGTAAATGGTTCTCACATTTATTGCATATTTAACTAGTTGAGTGACACATATCAGTGACATAAATTTGTTGTAATTTCTATCAGAATGTAAACAGTCAAAACATTTATGTCCAACACATATGTCAAATGTCGGACATACAAGTGTCAGATGTAAGTGTACCTTGATGTAGTTATTATAGATCATACACAAATCAACAGCTACCTAACATTACATATTATGTTTTTTTTTGTATATTTTTTTCAAACCATTTTTTTTCAAACATTGTTTTCTCCCATTGTCATAATAAACAGTAAAATTTTAATTAAATACCGAAATTTTAATTGAATTTTAAAAAACAAAGTTCATAAAATTCCAAATCATTATTTATTCATTAATTAGATTTATTTTTTATTGATTTACAGTAACAGTAAGTATTGATTTATAGTAACATGAAAATTAATAGTGAATAATTCTTTGAAAATTTATTTTTTAGGCAAATAATTCTATATAATGAAATTATCGGATAAGTCCCAAAAATTATCTTTACTCACATTCGCTTGGATAGATCTATATTGCATCAGCGCTCGCGCCTAGGGCTGACTTTCAACTTTTTCTAGCAAGATGTTAAAACTGTCGAAACTGTCCGGCTACTAACGAAACATTTTCAATTGATACAAAAGTAACATATAAAATTCAGCTCTTATACTACAACCTAAGTAGAATTAGAATTTATTAAGTTTAAGGGTGTCTGGAGGGGGGTTGCCACAATACTAAGTGTCTGGCTATGGATGATGTGATTCCTAATATTATCCCAAATGGAATATAAAAAAAATACTTTGACAATTTTGGGTAGCAATTTTATACACCTTTGCAACCTGTTACCTACCAAAGCCACGATGATCCAAACTTCATAGTCGCTGATCGTTCCTACTTCTGTTGGGGACATGCGCATGACATTGTTAATGTTTTTTAAAATAATATTTCTAAATTTTTCATTTATCATGCAATCATTTTCCATATGGTATATTAAAAAGAAAAAGTACAAGAGAAGTACAATTATTGTTATGGAATTACTTTTCAATTGACATAATGTAACATGTTTAGCAGCTAAGATGTAATGAACATAATATTAAAAAAAATAAACAACTACTGTGGTTTTTTGAGGATATTGAACTATAACCGGTATAACCATATATATGTTTATTATTGACTGATAGAGTAGGTAGTTTCCAAAGTATTCATAAACACACAAGATAACAGAATCAAATTTGTTTTAGTGGTTTATCATTTAATTCCCCTGAGGTATTACCTTCGATTGAACAAATAGAGCATTCCTTTGGAGCAACACACCCTGGCGTTTACGACTCTGAAAAGCAACTCTTTATGTTAAACTTTAGAGGGCTTTCCTTTTACTTCCCTGTTGAGTCAAAATTTCAAAGTGGGAGCACACATAATTTAGGATCTCTTCAATTTCCACCAGGGAATTCACCGTTAGTCTCAAGATTAGCCATTTACGGTGGTTCGAGCGTGGATCAAGCATATGCCCCAGAATTACCACTGTCTTGTTACTATGGCCAGTTATATCTGCAGAAAGCAGAAGTTCTGCGAGGAGATTCGTATACTAAAGGCTTGAGATTATATCTTCTAGCAGGTGAGAATGTAATAAAAAAATCATGATTTTAATAAACACCTCAGCATATCATATTTCTCTTAATAATGGAAAAAGCAATGAATTTAGAGAAAAAAGTTTCGAATGTTTTCACATAAGGATTAAGTATTAAAAAAATCGAAAAAAATTTTTCTCTGATATACATAGCGAAAAAATAAAAATACGATAAAATACTTATAGAAAAAAATTTTCTGAAATCGTTGGAATTAGCGTATTACATAGCCATTGGAATGCTTAACAAAATGCGCTGCATCCAATTGAAAAATTTTAATATGGCAACCTATTGCAAAATTATTTAGTTGAAATTACACTCCCCAACCTGTGACAGTGTACCGATCTTAATGAAAATTATTGCAATCAGTAGGTAATAACAGTATCTTGCAGCATGCCAATGTTCGAAATTTTTCATATACAAATCAAATTTTTATTAACAAAGAACGCGAACTAAGGACCGTAATTTTGTCAATTTTCAACTTAGAGATGTGCAACAAACTGCATTGTGTTCCACTGATATTTGCATGAATTTAGAAAAAAAAATGTTTTCCGTAGGTAGCCAATAGAAGTCAAAATATGAGCTTAACTTTTTCACGCATAGCAGCCATTCCAATTAACTCATACAATCAAAACTTGGCTGGTAATATCTAAAAAGCTTAAACTATACACTATATTCGCTATTTTTTTATAGCGAATTGAGCAATTTTTTAAAAAAAAGTCGTTTAATATAGGGCATAACGGTGCGGCCACGTGAGCAGATAGTGCTGCTTATTTCTCATTTTTTCGTGGGATAACGTTCTGTTGAATACATTATTGTTGTCTATCAAGGTACAGGAGGAAGAACATGATTTAATGTATTCAGTAATTGTACACTGAAGAGGACATGACACTGTAGAGGATATACAAGAAGAAGAGGAAGAAAAACCA
This sequence comes from Tetropium fuscum, assembly GCA_964058915.1. Lineage (NCBI taxonomy): Eukaryota > Metazoa > Arthropoda > Insecta > Coleoptera > Cerambycidae > Tetropium > Tetropium fuscum. The sequence continues at coordinate 25,653 of CAXKVY010000147.1, forward strand.
GCATAAAAAAGCGGGCTACTATATTTTTTTTGTATTTTTACGACTTACAACACCATATATAATTTTAATCTCTTTTAAATAAATTGCAAATATTTGTGTAGGCATTTATAATCGGGCAACACCATGTATTCAACAGAAGAACGTTATCCCACGAACAACAAGAAGAATAAGCGTATTTCCATGGGTATTTCCATTTTCATGCGTATTTCCATGTTAAAATGCAAAATTGTAGATTATACGCTTGATTGAGCGTAAAATAAGCAGCACTATCGGCTGACCGAGGCACCTGAACCGCGGGGTCGCACGTTTATGCCCTACATTAAACATTGATTTCCTCACGAAAAATTGCTAAATTCTCTATGGAAAAAATCAGTGTATAGCTTAGGCTTTCTACTTACTACCAGAAAAGTATTGAATGTAGAAGTTAATGAGAACGACTGTTTCCTGTTAAAAAGTGAATGTCTCATATCTCGGTTTCTATTGGTTCTACAGTAAACATTTTTTTTCTATGTTCATGTAAAAATGAGCACAATTGAATGCAGTTTTTTACCTACTGGTTTTTTGTTACTAAAAATTTAATTAGTTAATGATGAAAAATTGTGAAATAGGCATTCTGTAAGATACTGTTATTATCAACCGACTGCAATAATTTTCATTAATGTCGGTATGTTGTGATAGGCTGGGGAGCGTTCCGAAATTTCAACTTAACATTAAAATTTTTCAATTGTACTCAACGCATGTTATTAAGTATTCTAATGGCTATATAATACTCCAATTACAAAGAATTCAGAAAATTGTTTCCTATATATTATCGCATTTTTCATTTTTCACATTTTTTAACTTAGGTAGTAAATATCGCAGTGAAAAAGTTTTTTCGATTTTTTTAAAAATTTACTAAATTGTTACGTAAAATCATCCACTGAACCACTTTTGTTTGAAACTTTTTTCTCTAAAATCATTACTTTTTCCATTAAGAGAAAAGTGATTACCGTTTTCAAAATTATTTTGCAATAAAAACCGATGCGTATCTCGCTCATTATGACTTTTTAAATTTACTATATACGTTAAGATCTTTCATTCGAGCTCTGTTTCATTGGATTGTCCAAATCCACGTTTTCTTCTCTCTCACACCCCTACTAGTTGTCTTTTAGAATTCGGTCTATTTATTATTTTGTTCTTTATCTATATCTCTCATGTATAAACAATGTGCATATCTTTTAGGTACAAATAGTCGTTTAATAGATTCCATGAAACTTCAGATTCAACGAGATGTTCTCTTAGGCCATTCTGCTCAAGATGTAGCCTCAGCTTTAGGAGCTCCGTCAAAAGTGTTTTACAAGAGTGAGGATAAAATGAGAATACACAGTCCCAATGCGCACCGTAAAATAACTGCCACACGAAGTGATTATTTCTTTAATTACTTTACTCTGGGTTTAGTAAGTCTATTTAATTAACACATAATTATTTACTGATGCGTCTCTTTTTTATTTCACTATTTTCACTTTCCTCTTGTATTGACATACGGGGGCATCTCTATAAGAAATAAACATTTTTGTTATTATTCTAGGATATTCTTTTTGATGCCCGTTCCCATTTCGCAAAGAAAATTGTACTGCATACGAACTACCCCGGGCATTATAATTTTAACATGTACATGCGATGCGAGTTTGAACTATGTTTAGAGGACACAAATATAACAGCTTATAGCCATTGGGATGATGTTTGTAAAATATTAACACCAAGTGAAAGACCAGTTGTCCTAAACCGAGCTAGTTCCACTAACACAACAAATCCCTTTGGAAGTACACTATGCTATGGGTATCAAGATATTGTATTTGAGGTAATTTGTGCATGTGCATATGTTCTTATTTATTTCTGGCTTAGTCTTTATAATATGCAATATGGGTCTGTCTTTTTTTGTCATTCTTAGATTTAATTTATGCAACTTTTAGATGCCTACAACTGGTAGTACAGTTATACAATTACATTATTATTTCAGGTCATGCCTAACCATTATGTTGCTTCTTTGAGCATGTATGGAGATGGTAGGCCCTATGAAAATGAATCTCAAAATGCGTGACAGAGGCTATCCGCCACCTACCTCATTCTGACAAACAGGTACTGGCAACCCCAAAGTAATACCATTTGTGCAAAGGCTTCTTAATGTATATGTAATGTAATTACCTAAAGATGTAAGATTCATATAATTTATACTCTATAGTGACTTGATAAAAAAAAATATATAAATCACAAAGAATTACAACAGGCGTTGATGTGGGAAAAAATAAGATTAGATCCACCCTGTTTAAAAATGATATTAAAAAAAGTAAAAAAAGTGATTGTGTGGCTTGGCTACTTTAGAAAAATGGCGTTTTGCGGTTTTTTAAACATTATTGAAACCTTTGGTTGTTATGAAAGTAAAATCTTATATGTAAGAGTAAATGACAAAAAAAACATTTAATTTGCTTCTTGAATCCGGTTGCGCTTAAAATTAATATTATTTATTAATCATTATAACGACTTATTTCTTTAATTTGTTAGTTAATTACGTTATACACTATAAATTATATTAAATCATATTTTTCTTAAAAAAATGGACGAAAATCAAAATAAAAATGTCGAAAAAATAAAAATATCCCAAACAAAATATTGCATATTTATTTGTGTTAAACACTTATTATTGATTTTTCATAATTTTAGTATATACAATATAAACATCTATATTATCATTAATATTTATTGAAAAATGTCTAAAAATATATAAAAACGAAAAAGTACTACATAAAAGATTTTACTTACAATATTATGCATTTGTAATTTTTCGGTAATTTACTTTTTATTAGGGGTAATTAAGTGAAAACTTAGATAATTGTATATAGTTTTAAATTTAGGTCTGTATATTTTTTTAAGATGAAACAAATTTCAAGTTATCTTTCCCAAATAATAAGTGACATATTTGCGCTTTCTCAGCTACTAAAGAAGTCTGAAACTAAAGATTGTCATTATTTGTCATACTGCAACTTATACCAAATAATTTTCTATGCAAGGATAGGATGTGTTGGTAATAAATAATAAGAGTACTACTAATGAAAATAGATATTGCTTAAGAGATTGGAGAAAATTGACTGTTGCATAAAGTAATTATATTTAGACAATGGGCATTATATATCAAAGTTACAATAATAATTTATTGTAAACTTGAGGTTTGTTTCTGACAAATGATCATAAATTATTCATATATGATAATTTAGGTTTAACATGTGACTATTGTAAAACATTATTTATGTAATATTAATTTATATAGATTTAGTTTATACATATATTATTTATAATGCATAAGAATATTTATAAGAATATTTTAGATTTGAGTAGTATAAGAGCTCCATGGAACGAAATTGAAGAAATACCATTGCAAAGAAGTTTTTAATTGACACATTGCGAATTTTGCTTGAGGTACTTATATTGGCAACTTTATAATCCAATACAAATTCATTCAGTGACTATTCAGTCTATGATTAGGTTTACCTTTCAAAAGCAGAGTCCAAAAATTATAATCACGGTGATAGTCCCAGTGGCGGCTTGTGGTATAAAGCAGAATTGCCGCTACATCAGGCAATTCCCCCTTATCTTCAAAATTTATAATGGCTATTTTTCAAGTCAATGCATTAATATTTTTTTTGTTTTTCTGTTTTAAATATTTTTAATAAAAAAAATGTATTTTTAAATATTACTAAATTCGAAGTGTGCTCGCTTTAGGTTCTTCAGTCTGCCACATACTGACTCTCTGTGCTTGGGTTGTCGTAAGGGATACTTTTGTCGTTGTGTAAAATAAGAGTTTCTTTTAAATGATTTTTTCTGAATTTTACTTAAAACGCCTTTTTCAAGATTTGTAGATGGGGACAAAAGAGATTTTCTATTTACCAATTTTAACTGTAAATAAATTCAACTGTTAATATTAATAAAACAGGCTATTCTTACAACATAAAATTTAAAAAATTGTGGTATAAAGAGTATCGGTCGTTATGTGGCAGTCATTATTTACAGAATTAATTTGTTGGCAATGTCTTCTCCTTAGTAACAAACTGTTTGTATGGAAAAAAATTGGTTTTGACGATTTTTAAATGTTACACGGGCTCTCCATAAACATGAAGGATCTTCGGAAAACCTGAAGGATGCAGTAAGTTTTAAACAGCTTAACAAAAATTTTAATACCATTGCCGATGCATTAAAAGAAAATAGTTGTTTGTACATTATAAAATTTAATGAAAACGTGAAATTAAATCGGCGATTTATGTTATCAATTGACGCTGTTTTTTATTTAGGGAAACAGGAAGTTGCCTATCGTTTCCATGACTATGATGAAAATATTAATTCCTTATCTCACGGAATTTTTTGAGAGTTAGTAAAATGTGATGTGAAAAGGAGCCCTACAGATATATAAAATTACTACAAAAAAATTAAAGCCGTATTTTCTAGGAACTTAAAAAAAATAAAAAACGAAATTGTGCAATGTAATTCCGTTATATTCAGGAAACTATATCAAAAGAAATAGATGAAGATATCTTTTTTCAGTTCAAGTAGCTCCACTTGAGCTGACAGACATTGTGCAAAAATCACAAAGCTCTATTATTCTTAGATAGATTAATTCTAGTTCAATATTAATGGAACGATTTTTAGAATTTTTTATGTTAGTGCAGATTGTACAGCTGAAACATTATTTAATCTCGTCTACCTTGCTTTGGAACGATATAACAGGGAATATGATAAAAATTTTAAATAAAAAAATAATACTAAAAACATAGCGTAACGTTGTCATAAAACATGTACTTTGCAAAAAAACAAGATTTCTAATTCCGCGCAGTATTAAGAATCTAAACAGCGATAAAATGGACGTGACTCGAAACGAGCTGTGATGTTACAGCCTACAATATTCGGTAGGCGTTGCGCCGGAAAGAGGCCGAATTAACTATGAAAACAAGCTATCAAGTGTTGGGATCTCCCGTAGCCGACCGAATCGGTCTTCTCGTCGTTTGTAAATTGAAGGATGTGGCGTCACGACTTTGAACCTGTTTGAAACGGTTCGCTCGCGCGCGAGACTTTAATAATTTCTAACAAATTTATTACTGGGAATTAAGACGTAATATTTTGCATATCTTACTTTTCAGTATGGTAGAACATTTTTGTCAAAAAAATTTGGTATGTCCCTATTATAAGTCAAAATTGATTGCTCAGTGGTACAACGGCGCGAGTGTAGTCCGGATATTTAAATGGTTTGCAGGCAAAAATTAAAAAGTGGCTCCAGAAGCAGTTCATAGCTGAATCAGTGATTTTTGAAAAAAACGCTTCAGCTATTCCAGAACCCATGAGCCTCCACTGGAAACCCTAACAGAAAAGTTACCAATACATTACCTGAATAGCAAAGTTCAAAATATTTATTTTAACACTCGATATTTTTTAACAATAAAATGGAGCTCTACAAGGCATTAATACTTTCATCCTTCTACTTACAGTGGTTACTGATTCCGTCTTATCTTAAGAATACATTCTTACAAAAATTCCATACTCGCTCATAACCTACTAACCATTTGAACAAATTGAATTTATGGTTAAGCAGCTATAGTCATGGAAGGTTTTCTGCTCCGAATTTTTTTAACTGATTGGCGTGAAATTTTGTGAGTATGAATAAATAAATATGAAAGTATGAATAACTGAGTATCAAAGTAAATTTTCATGAAAAATCGATGGAGTTTCAAAGAATTTGGAGGTATAGGGTAACTAACGAATGTTAGGCGTTGCGTCATGACTGGTAATGACGTGGTCAAGTTGTTTTGAGGTACGCATTACTACAGTTTCATAAACACAGTGCGAATGGAACGCAGACAGCATGCTTGCACTGTCTGTGATTAATTCCACTAGTGATGACACAACACCTAATATTCATTTGTTACCCTATAAGAGCTTGAACTTCCAAATGACTGCACTATTAACCAGTTATGAAAAGACTAATAATATTTGACTAATGTCATGAAATTACATGAGACATGAAATTACAGACGTGTTAAGTACAAAATTTTATCTAATTCGAGGCGACATTACATCTTAATAACATTATTTTAATTAACATAAAAATTACTTGTTCCAACATTTAGTTGTCAGCATATTCGAACATATTATATAACTAAATAAATCACAATAAAAAAGAATATGTTGTTAATTGCATAGGTATATAAAATTACACGAAAAGTAGTCAACGCCTGTTGGTGGGTTGGCACACGATTGAAAAAATTACTAGTTGTTCCAACATATAGTTGTTAGGGCTCGTAATATAATCAACATAACATTTAGTTTGATATCACATTTGCCGGTAAAATCCCGAAAATTGTTAAAAAGTTTGATAGATACATCGATTTCAAACAACCCGTTTAACCTGTTAGATAAGTTGCAAAGCTATTGATTATACCAAAACTAGAAAATAGTTATTCAACCATGTAGTATGAGTGGAAGCCATTGCCATCTGCTCCCATGACATCTGAGACGCACCACAACTAACTGGTTAACAACTGCAAGCAAGGAGCTAACCCCACATTTTCATGAGCAGTAAATAATCACTACAATCTTATTGGTTGCTATTTTATATAGCAGAAGGAACTGAATTTTCACATGCGCGGAAAGGTAGAAATTTGAAGTAGTGTTGCTCTTGTTTGACAATTTGATAGATTCATTGTCTTATAACAGCAACGTTTTAGGGTTGGTGGTGTTATATTTTGGACTGTATACTTTCAAAAGAAAAATGTCCAACACAGAAGGTACCGATTTGATAGCACTGCAACACAAAACTTTACTGTAAAATAAAACCTCAGCTTTACCTTGAGATCTCACTTAACTGTGTTGTCGATTTCCTTCAATTACATTAGTAGCATGGGTTCTATGCGCTCAGTTGAGCTGAGCAGACTGAGCACTCAGGTCAAACGAACAAACTTCCTGTAGCCTTGGAAAACTGTTTGTGTTATTGATGATGATTTCACTAATGGTATGAGAAAATCATTAGAGAAATCATCATAAGAAACAATTTTCCACAAAACTTTACTGCTCTATGAGCATTTCGCTAACCATATCAACATTATTGGGTAATGATTAACACTTTCTCAATTAAAATTTTAAGGATCTCCTAACAATGCTGTTTTATTTATATAATTTTATGCTCCTAAATAAATGATATATTTTATTGAAAAATACCATATTTCAATTGAATTCCTCATAATAAATTAATATCCTAACCAATAGATCCACATAAAATTAATGGTACCTTGTAAAGATTTTGAATTTAGGAAATCAAAGTATCTTGTTAGCCAGCTGATGTATAATAATTAATTACTGTACGTTTTATAACATGACATTTTCATATTTACTCAGTAAATTATCTGATCTTTAGTTATATGTAGAGAACTAGTTAGGTTTTTTTGGCAATGAAAATCCGAACAATGTTTTCTAATAATGAAAATATAAATGTTGACGGATACAAATTATTTATTAATTAAATATTTGTATCTCTCATCATTCATATTTTTATTAGAAAATATTTCTTCTAAAAACTACATTTTATATTAACCTTATTGAAAAACATCTTCACATATAGGAAAAGGAATCATATTATTATGATGTTCATTTATTTAACCCTTCCCATCTCTCACACTTAAAAGATTTGGCAAAATGTTAAAAATTTCTTGCTAAAACTCACTTTTGTAAATTGAGAAAGTATAGTCAATTATGGTATTCCCATTTTTAACAGCAAAAACAGTTAAAATAATGATTATTCAAACAGTTTTTACATACCTATTATGTAGATTAGATCATTAAAAGCGTTCTATAGTATAGGCCACCATATTGAAATTAGTAAATTCAATAAATTTCTCATTTTGAGCTCCATACTTGTCATTTTTTGCAAGTACCTTTAGAATGAAACTTTACACGGTTCTAAGTTATTCACTTTTATGTAAAACAATTAGAACATGTTTTTAAACAACAATGTTTTTTTTTAAAGCAGATCAGAATGACCAACTTTGCACCTTGTGTCATAATAAACAAAAATAAACATTTTTTTCCTATAAAATGTAAAAATTCGTAAATTAAATATTCCTTGATATTTTATTCACCACGCCGAGAGCTGCTAACCCCATGCGGTAAGTTTAGACTACAATATATTTTAAATATGCAGCAAAGAATATAGTTGTGTACCCTCTAATGTGACTCCTCCTGCTGGTTTTTAAAGTTTGTCATTATAACATGAAAAAAGTTTATGGAATATGGTGAATTTTATACCGAATATTTTATTAAGTTCTATTCATTTTCCTATTCATCCTATTCCTCGTCAGAGTAACAGTTTTTGGGTAAATTTTTTTAAAAAACTGTCGTAACACAGTAGAGGGTGGTTCTGAAGCAAAAGGGGATGAAGCACCCCCAAATTTTTAAAACTTTATAAAGTGTTTCTCCTATTTGCCATTTTAAATGCCAATTTGCTGTGACTATTCACACAAATCGTTTAATATTAACAGGAGGGCAAGTGCCCTGCTCTTGCCCCCATGCTACTATAATTTCTAAATTTCTTTCAATTACTATGCTGCCTCATTATTATTTTTATTCCAATAGACATTTGTCTACATATAACTACCCAAGACTCCATATTATACTGCTAACAAAGGCACTATTGAAGTGAAATTCCAAGCGAGAATAATTTTTTTAAATAGTTTTTTCCTGTCTCGATAGATATTCATAGAATTTCGCAGACTACTTCACAAAGGAGATTTTTAGATTGAATCAAAGATAAATAAATCTTCCTGTAATACAGTATAACCTCGCTAATCAGAACTAATTGGAATAGGTACCTTATACAGAAATGGAATTCAATTTATATTAAACGAGAGCCATAATAAATATGAAAGGTTAATTAAGTTCAGTAAGTGATTAATATTTTAACATTTATAAGTAGTAGCAAGAAATTTTAAGGAGTTTGCTATGGTAATCAGTGATTTAACTGGAGCTGGTTTTAATGTCTCTTTTCATTAATTGTTCAACATACTGGTGGATGGTGGATTTATTTATCTTAAAAACATTGAAGGTTGTAGGAAATACTTAGCATCCCTCTAAAAGTGTCTGCACAAAGTTTTTGTCAACTTCGACAGTCACTTATTGCAACTATAAGACAACAATATTAAATATAGTACTAGATTTTAAATTATTGTATATACAATTTGCCTGTGTTCATATTAAAAATAAATAATAGGCCACACATTAATATTAAGAATATATAATTTTGATCAAATCACTTTGTCAATATGACGTTAACTTTTTTTTACAAATAGCCTGTACATGTCTTTTTGCGTGTTCTCCAGTTAAGGAATGTTTTGTCCCTTGTTAAGAACAATGTTTTTAAATTATAATATTATGATAAATAGCTTCATACAGAAATAAAATACAATATGATCAAAAATGTGCAATAAAGGTTTCAAAATTTATAATGCCTTTTTCTATAAATAATTCACTTATACAACCACTCTACCCTGGCATTGAGATATTGTCGAATGTTTGAAGCAGGTCTGGATCATCTATCTCTATTTTTGTCCATTTTGATCATCTATTTTTGTCCATCTCGCAGCGTAAATGTGAACGTGGACAAGGCCAAACCCTGATAATAATGAGTGAATTAGCTGGAAAAGGGATCCCTACTGAAGAACTCGCTCTCTTTTTTAGATGTTTATTACTTTTTGAATGTTATTTTTTTGTTACTTAGGTACTTATTAAGGTTATTTTATTTCATAAATTAGAATATTTCTTTTTCATACATCTTTTGGGGCGTGTAGAGGCATACCCACGGACGTGATCTCTCCTTAAGACTTGCATCATAATAGAAATAATCAATCAATTTTCGAATCTTAAAAAATATTTTTTTCAACATGCCCAATAAAAGAAAGTACAAAAAAAATTAAAGTTAAATTTGAAGAATTACAAACATAAATTTTCTCTCTAAATAGTCTTTTTTTCTCTCTAAATAGTTAACACACAGTAAAATATCTATATAACAACAACAAAATATAAAGGGACTCAAGAAGTGAGAGTAGTAGCAAAAGGCTAAGTTAACTTGAACCTCTTTCGCATTGACCCAATAGAATTCAATTTCGAAAGTAAAATTAAAAAAAAATATGTTTACAAATGCAAGAAAAGTACAAAGAATTATTGGAATCAATCCATGGTGAAAAAGGAATAACAAACAATAAATATACTACACCATCCTGCCAGTAAAAATAATTCATTCCTAGCAATGACGATTTGCAGGATACATTCACCTAAAGTTGCAAATACATACTAATAAGATAACCAACATTTTCCGGCTAGGGAAAAGGAACGAATAATTCACGTCCAGTCAAAGTAGGTATGCCTAATTGATGAAGATATTAAAACGACTATAAGAAAAATAACCTGAAAGGTACCTACGAAACTATATATAAATGAAGATTTATTTACCTTTGGAATTAAGAATACAACACAAAGAAAAAATATTACAAAATGCTAACAAGACGACATGATTACTGCAGAAGTCTTTTGAGGAAGAAAGTAGCAATAAGGTCGTTAATAACTCAAATTAACAAAAAATACTTATCAGAAACAGCAAATGAAAACACTAGAAAATGGATCGAAAAAGATGTGAGACCGTCGGAATCAACATCACTAAAAACTAAGAATATTTTGTTGGAACTGTCAAGGTTAGGAGGTGTGGTTAGGTATTCAAATTTTGTTGAGCTTTATTATCTTGAAGAACAAAGAATAGCCGTATGATTCTGATATAGTATGTTTATATGAAACTTGGCCATTGGAACCACCGGCGCTTCATGAGGAATTTTCAAATAAATTTTAAAAAACTTCAAAAACAGAATAAAGAGAAAATAAAACGTAAAAAAGCATGGGAAAAAAGCATCGTTAATGGGAAAACCAGTGACTTCGGCAATGCGTGTATGTAAGCTCCATTCCAAGCTAGAGGACTATATGTACGAGTAGTACAAAAGGTATGTGAAGTAATAATAGCCAAATATTTCTAAGAGTTAAATTGCTCCTATAAATTAGCGATTTCTTACAAGTTGGTCATTACTTTTAGGTGCAATCAGTCCACGGTTGAAATGCTTCTGTTTCTTCTTTAAATTTGCCCTGTGTTCAGAACACAGAAGGGAGAACTCTCCTTCCTTTAGAGAGGTTCAAAGAAGAAATATTTATTTTAAGGGTAATGAATAACACGCCAAAACCAATATAACCAATAGTCTAAGTCAATATAAACCAATTGGGCAGGTAATTTTTCCTAGAATTAAGTTCTGAAACAATAGTTAGTAGGCCAACAATAATTTTTTTCAAATATATCAAAAACTGTTCGTTTTTAGAAAAATATGTAGAAAGGAAAAATGAAGAACAGAAATTTCCTATGAAAAATGACCGTTCACTTCACAGAACATGTGTTAATAACATTTTTTATAGGAAATATCCTTCACTTTTGCTCTACATGTTTTTTCTAAAAAGTAAACAGTTTTTGAGATATTTGAAAAAACTATTATTGGCGGCCATCTTGGCAATATGCCGGTCCCGGTTTGTGCAAAATGTGGATTTTAGTTCTAGATATGTAAATCTACAATTTGGAAAGTTTCAAAACTTCCCAAGTTAATGACAAAGGCCTAGTTTTATCCTTTACCAATGGACTACAACAAGTGGGGACAATTTATGTAAGAATATTTTTATGTGAGCAAGTGCTGTAGTTTTTATGAGACTTAACTGTTGTTGACCATATCTGTGGTGACGGTGAAACTACATAGTACAGCAGTTTGAAAAAACAGGAAAATTGTTTTTCGCTAATGCTAATGCCTTCATAATAGTTCCTCCACAAAAAAAAATTGTGCCGCCAACTCCACTCCCCCTCGACGAAGAACCAATTTGATTTTTCCTATTTTCGCAACTACGATTCGTGATATCTCGCGAACCAATTATCCGATTTAGCTCAGCTTTAAACGAGCGTGTGTGTTTTGTCGTACTCTTCATTTTTTATATCAACTTTTTTTTTTGTAAAGTCAAAAGCCGCCGAGATATGCAATGAAAACCAAATTCCGATTCTTTTAATTGATCGTTCTCCCCCTTGTCTCCGTCTGCACAAACAATACCATAATGATGGGAGGACCCGATTTGATAGATTGAGGGAAAAAAATTTTAAATTTGAGTTGTCTGTTTTCCACCCATATTTCTCTCCAGGTCCATTCCACTACAGGAGAACTTATGGCACATTAAATCCTTATTTTTGTTAGCCACAGATGAATTGCAGTACACAACAATTATAGGGCATAACTACTTATAAAATCAACAAAACTGCATACAAAGACCTGACAGGCACAAATAAAATCACCAATAAATTCGAATGAGCAAAGAAAAAGTACACACGAAAATAAATTCAAATAATTTTTTAGGTTATGATTTAATACCTAACATCGACCACAGCGCCGTCTATAGGTAATTGCTCTATTAAAAATAGCCAATAAAATAATATTTTAGTAGTTTTTTTTAACTGTATTTATTACGAACCTATATAATAACATATTTTAATATATTTTTTCACTTAAAATTAAAATAATTGTGTTATTATTAATTTACTTACTTATTACAAATATTTACAAGTATAATATTGAGAAACGTAAGATGTTTCTTTTGCTGCCCTAATAATTAGTTTAGGAAATTACTGTCAAAATAAATAAAATAATGAGAGAAATAAATAAATGGCTAGAGAAATTTGAGGTGTTGTCATTTAGTCAATAATATTTATACTTCTATGCTTCTATGTTACATCCTAATTATTTATTAGCCACACACCACACCCATATAATCGTACGTACCCTCAAGTTTTCAACTGTTCAATTCCAAAGACACCTCCTTTTGTGCCATAATTTATTTCTTAAATGTTGAATGGTCAAGAACTATATAAAAGGCATTAGTAAATTGCTCTCAAACCTTCATTTGGACTAATGCAACACCCCACTGATTAACATTAACACTGAATATAAGTATTTTATACTGTTATTATTAATGTGTACCCTCAGGCGGTGGTGGTGCCATACAGTTGCCGGTTGGATACCGTTTCTTAAAATTTTCAATTAATGTAGGATCCACAAGCCTAATTCCATCCACTTGATTACCAAGTGTGATCCAATTAGGCTGAATATTATGAGGCCGCCCAAATAGTTCTATCTTCCTTGTTCCGGGAGATAACCTTTCTATCATACCATATATTTCATCTGGCTTGTGGCTAGTGGCCCGAACTTCTGCTACAATAACATCAGAATCTAGGCCACGATTTAAATTTTGCGGAGAACCTTTCATTCCGACTAAGCAATGCTCCTTGCCGTGATTTAACCAATGCCCGGTTCGACCCGTCCTGATTATCCTTTGCAGCTGATTTGTTTTAACCCATATAATTTCATCCACTCTCTCATAGCCCCACAATTTTAAGCACTCTCTGCCTAACTCCATGGCACGACCAGTTACCCACAAAAATATCAAGCCGTCATCTTGTAACTGGGGTATGCCAAGTTGCCTCATTTCATCGTCTGACATTGTTCCATATGGCAATTCCATGTGAATGTCCCACGGCGGGTCTGCCATAATAACCGCAAATTTACCTAAAATATTTCTTGTGTTAGTTAACGAATGTTAGTTGTTTAACTTTGTAAATAACTTTACAAAGAACGTTTGGCGCTTGGATGTCGCACCTGCAAAAACTGCCAGCCTAGCAGTAGCACTGATGCTTATCGGTTTACAAATTTTAATATTAATATGCATTCAAATATTGTCTAAATCTGCATGATTTACACAATTAATCGTTACAATGTGCATGAACTACAGTGGGCCCTACATGAACTACAATAATGTTTTATAAAAAAATCTCGTTTTTTTTTTGAGCACGATTTCCATTGAATTCTTTTTTTAAAAGTGCGGAAGTAAAGAGCGCGCTTATACGTGACGTCACGTATCCTTCCTTAGTAACTTCCATTTATACCCGTCAACTGGAAAAATACTAGCTTGACTAGTTCTCAAATAGCTGTGCAGAAAAAATAGCTTTGGCCGTGACTTTTTCATTTCGTGTATATGGGTGTTCTAAAAGTTAATTTAAAAGTATAGTTTATATAGATAATTGCGACTGAAGCCGACGCAAGAGGCAAAAAAGTCCCCACTTTTTATATATTTACGTCCTAACTACCCCCAACAGATTCCTGAAGCTAAAAGATTTCCCCCCTCCATGCACTATACAATCCGTTGCTTAGACTAATTATGATGTAGTAATGATATGCCAACCGTTTCTGTGGCAACACTGCTGGTCACTCCTTTCTCTGCTTATTACACGAGCAGAGCTATTTTTCGTGCACCACAAGTCTATTCCTGTTTTCACTAATACTCCAGGCAATAGAAACTAAATAAAAGGCTCACCTGGAAAAAATAGGAGGATTTAGTTTTAAGGTTTTAACTTTATGGATTTTGGATTGCTGACTCTGAATTTTTCCCTTCATCTCTTCCCACCAAAAAAAATCTTCCCAGAAATACCTCTATTTTTAAAAAATGGCGCAAAAACGATTTTTTTAAAAATAACAATGTTTGTTAATTTACAAAAAAATACAAAAAAATAAACACAAGGTTTCTAAATGCTTTTTTGACAGATAAAATTCAAAGTTGTGCTCTAAGACGCAGCGCGGCAGGTAGTGCAGTCATTGAAGGTGTTCCGCTCCGAATTCTTTGAACCTCTACCGATTGACGTGAAATTTGGTGAGTAGTTAGGGGTTGGCTTGATGAGGAAAAGCGACATAGCGCCGATGTGCGCTTTTACTCTGGTGGCTGCCAGCCCTTCTCGGGGGGTGGAAATGTGCGATTCACGATTGAAAATGTTAAAATATGCATGTTTTTGGACGGTTTTTCGCGAATAACTCGAAAACTTCACGTTCTCCCACAAAAGTTGCAATGACCAAAAATGAGGCTTATAACAAAACAAAGAGATTGTTTTTTTTTGAATGCGTTAGGTCCAAAATAAAGGGAGTTATGACTCGTTGAAGTAGTTGGTTCAAGGTATTCAACGTTAAATAACGGAAAATTCATGCATTTTTAGGGAAAAACTTATAGAACAATTTTTGTAGTACTTGGAAAGACCTTTATAATGAGCACTATTCCTTTAATATTGCGTTATAACTAAGCCAGATACGATGCAAAAACGGTAGGCCAATCAAATTCTTGAGAAAAAAATGAGCGCTAAAACCAATAGCCATTCTCACCAGAATGGATATTGACTGTTATCCCTTTCACATTTACTTTATTTTAATATTACTCATGTAATCCAAAAGTTTGGCAGGGTTAGAATGCATATTTGTGTATATAGTGTATATGTATAGTGATTCTATATGCCTAATATATACATATAGTGATCCTAGCTCAGAAATTGAGGGCTTTGATGACCCTTGGCCTTCAACAGCCCTGAAATGATACCGGCTAAATTAACTTAATAGTGAAAAATTAGGTTAACTGAAAGACTTGAAATAAACCTTGCAACTTTCAATATTCAAAGTGAAATATTCGGAATCAGTGACCCAAAACACATAAGGTAAGCTTATAAATCTAAATCCTCCTATTTTTCCAGGTAATATTCACTATTTCCTGGAGTATAATTCCCTGATGTGACACACTAATCTAATTTCGAGGTTTGCTTCTTAGTAAAGTCATTATTCTAGGGTGGACTAGATTGAAGATATTTCAGAATATGATTAGCATAGTACCAGCAAGCAGTTTTAGTTCTACCATTACCTTCAAGGTAGGTAATTCAGGATTACACTAGCACTGTATAAAAAGAGATACGTATTGTAAAAGCTAACATATTTAACAAAATAATTTACCTAAAACCGTCATATCCAGATAACGTAAGTCACATTGCACCCATTGTGGTGGATATAGAGTTGTACTCTCTACCCTTACTACTGGTCCACTAGGAATTGTAGGCTTATCCTCAGATTTTCCGCAACGATCAACCTCGTAATGAACATATTTACATGTGTCCATGTGAAAACAAGTATTTAAAAATGAACAGTCGCCAAGAGATTCATCGGTGTGTTTTTGTAGTATCTTCTTAAAATGTAATTTTTTACATTCAACAATACCATTTCTCTCACAGTCTATTCTAGTACCATGTGGACAAAATTCCATTAGCTGTTTGCCTCCCTGTGATTTAAACCTTTCAGTAAGAGATCTTTCTTTTGCTGTTGGCTTGCTTAGTAAGTCTAATATTTCCTCCCCTAACTTTTTACTTTCTTTTTCTTTTGTTGACGGCATTGACAACAGCGACTAAAATTAACATTAATTTAATTATAGCTACATTTTTGACAATGATAATTTTTGCTCATATACATTATAATTACCAAATACATTGTATCTAATACAAATCATTATAATGCATTATCAAACACATTATAACATCAACAAATACATTATATACATACAACTTCCTCAGATAACAGAAATCCACATAACTAGTGCCTCTGGTGGCCTGAGTTGATTGGCGCCTTGCAATGTGCAAGGATATCGCAATGGCATTAATACTTATATAACAACTCATATGCCGCCAGTGGGCCGGTTTTGATAAAAATACTTGTTACATGAAGTTGTAGGTATGATTAGGTCTATATGAGTGTGTTACACATTAGGCAATTAATAATTTAATAAATAGAAGTAAATAGTCAGTAACATAGAGCCATGTGATTCCTTGGCTTTATATTTGAAGTAGGTAGTATAAAAAACAATACTTATTATTATTTATACAAAGCATTAAAGCATTAAATTAAAGTTAGTAAAGCATTTTCTCATGTCTCTTCCAAAGTAGATACATTAATTTAACATGTTGGCACGTAAACACATCAGGGCCGTACCTAAAACCGAATCTGAGGTCGGGCATCATAAATTGAAAGTAGGGCATCAAATTATCACAATCCCGCTGGGATCGCCGGCTTTTAGATGACCGACAAAAAGTAAAGTAATAATTTGTAAGTGGCATGAAAAACAAAAGAAATTTTAATTTTCGTTTGCTATTCTAAAATTCTCTTTAATGCAGTTACCATATTGACAAAATTTGAGAAATCTCTAACTCCAAGCAATTTAGGTTTTTTCTCATGGCTAGGAGACTTGCAAGGAATTAAATTTTAATTGTTTTTGTTCAAAAGCAAGTCAACACAAAAACACATAAAAAAACAGGTATTTTTAATTGTTTAATCTAATAAAAGTACCTACACTATACTAAAAGCACACACACTAAAAAGGAATCATTTTTTTTAACTTTGGAATAATTTTTTTTAACAGAATAAAAAGTAGCTCCTGCTAAAAAATGCAGGGTGTCTCACAATGATGACATTAGACATATTTCAACTCAACAGACACAATAAAAAAGATTTAGATTCACCAAGGAGGCAGTTTGTGATATATATATATATATAGGATATAGATAGACAGGATACATAGACAGGATGGCAAGATATAGGATATAGATACACGTGCCTCAAAGATATATTTGCACGCACAACATTTCGTACTCACATGAAACAATTATTAATATTTGAAACCTACTTTGAGAATGCATAACAGTGGTAATGATTTAAAAAAAAAACAATGATATATTGCACATTGTTAAATTTTTAAAAAATGGGGATGCATTATAATTACCATAATATCAGCCTTTGGTTCTTTTTTCTCTTTCCTCTTCTTTTCATCGTCATTTTCATTAATTTTATCAGGAGAGTCGTCCCTTTTCCTTTTTAAGACATCTTTTGATAAATCAGAATCACTTACTGTATACTCCAGAATCATAGCGTTTACCTTGGAGACTTCAACATGGGAAACTTCCAACGTACTAATTCCATCTTTGGAAGAGCCATTAACAGTTATTAACTTTTGTGTGGCAAATTTTTCAAGGAGACTGCAAATCCTTTTATGGGCTGTATCACGATCAGATGTCAACTTAAGGGAAGTTAGTAATTCTGAGGAAGAAACAGGCAGCTGCAGTGTTACGGCACTTAATCCTTTTAATAAACCTCTTTCTAGCTCTGGATCTACTTTAACTAAATCCTCTGAATCTGTTACATTCGATCTTACTTTATGTTCTTCTTTAACAGAAGTACTATTTAAGATGTAATTGTTGGTAAAGTTCTCAGTTAAATTCACTGGTGATGATGTTCCTAAATTGGAGCCAAGTATGTCTTGCCTTTCTTTTTTCCTTTTTTCAAGGCGTTCTCGTAAACTATTTCGCTTACTCTTAATTGCTTGAATTTCTTCCCATGCATCTGCTGACATATTAAATGTGTATACAGTTTGACCATTTACAAAAGTAATAAAAACAAATTAATTAAATTAGTACTTGCTTTAAAAAATTCTTAGGTTATGATTGTGGTTATGATTTTTGTTTATTGTTTACAACACATATAACACAAATCACATATTTTGTGGTCTTCGGACCATGGACCATGGTCGAGGCGTCGAAGCACAGCGTACCAAAATTTGTGGTTTACAGAACTTAACCGCAGTTTATAGCCAAAGGAATTTTTCTATAAACTGTGAACAAACCACAGAAGAAGTATTTGCATATTCCATAAAATTATTACATAACACTGTTACATTTTTACATATCTGCTGCAACGATTGATACTCTTTATTTAGATACACTCGAAGAAAAGCTTCGGAAACTAGACATCAAATTAACTACATTAAATAATAAGTTTAGTTTTGTATTTTAAATTTGTGTTTATAAATATTTTTTGACCGAAATTAAATTATTCTTATGGCCTTAGTAGATCTTTTTTACTATTGGGAAGATTTATTTCTATTGTTACTTTCTTTGAAATAGACACCTATATAAATAAGTAACTACAAAATTTAAAAACCCTACGCGAAAAAATTTGGAAAACATATACTTAAGGGCGCCAATACATTTGGAGAGAAAGGATGGCGAAAGTAGTTACACAGATGTTTTGTGGTATTACCGTGTCACAGCAACTGTGACGGTGGTGCTAATCTATGCAGCTGGCTGTGAGGAGAAAACAGTGACCAAACATCTACAAAGCTGTGTGTGAGTGTTTTGTGCCGCTGGCCGCTGACTTGAGCAGAGATGAGCAAGAAACTGAATATTCTGAACAACAGACCAGAACAAGAAAAAAATAATCCTTGTTTAAAAGAACAAGAACTATCATATAAATGCTTTAATGATAATAATTTTGACAAAGAAGCTTGTGAATTGGAGATAGAAAATTATAAACTCTGTAAAACATTTTGGGTAAGGCACAGTAAAATTATTCTAGTTTATTTTAGAACTGTTTGATATACAGAAAATCAGATTGTACTTGCGTTAGGCGATATTCAGTAGTGAATTATTTAAAATTGAATATATTAGCTACAGCCGCAATGGTAAATAATTGTGGTATTTTCTACCACGCTACAAATAGTTATTCTTATTATATCGAACATGAGGAACAAGAATATGGCTATGAGAAAGTTCCCTCCGAGTCGCTTTGCAGAGGGTGCTCCTTTAAATGTAATGAAATGAAGAAGAGTTGCTATTGACATACATATTTTTTTACCATTTGAGTGGTGAATTATTATCTTTTTATAATATAAGGAATACTAAAATGTTACTACCAGAAACATTAGTCATGTGAGGGTGCCACAGCCCTTAACATATGTAATGTTTCATTGTACTACCTAATCATTAGCTTTACTTTTGTAAATAAATGTTTACTGCAAGCTGCCGATACTCATCGGCAAGACGCGCCTATACTTGTCCAATGCCACTAACTTTTCCGATCTTTCCCCCATTAGTTTGCTCCGTGTTCTGAGTAAAATATTGTAAAAAGTCATGTCTCAGCATCTATTAAAATACTTCCCATTTAGTCAAATAATACTTCTTCACCATTAATCGGGTTAACCGGATTGGTCATAGTGCCATTACAGTTTTGACTACCTTGTTTCATGCCATAATTAATGCTTTAGATAAAAATATGTCCCCGGTGGTACTGCTGTTGGATTTTTCCAAAGCATTTGACATTGTGGACCAGTTATTTATTACATGCTAAATTAAATTATTATGGTCTTGATAATACAGACCAATATATTTTTATTGCATACTTGAATACATTCAGTCGGAACCTACCCTGTGGCAGAACCTATAACCCCAGGAGTTCCGCAAGGATCTACCTTAGGTCCCCTAATGTATATATAGCATTTAATAAACTGAAAATATTTCACAAAAATACTTCCGAAATATATATGTCAAATTAAACGGGTTCTTCTTTGAAGTCTTTAATGGAATAATTATTCAAAAAAATATTTTAAAACTTCTTTAAACGCCACAAGGTGAAAGATCCTAAGTATATTACAGATGCGATACTAGAGCATGCCAGCCATGTGAAACTTATCAACAAACGTTTACTTGACCATCTTTATATATGTCAGTGAAAAATCAAAGACATGAAGATAATCTTTTTGTGGGAAATTCCTGTATGATTTTTACTATGTTCAGACCTATTTATTTCTAAACAATTTAAATTTAAATTATTGTTCCATGTATTATATTGTAGTTTTTAATATTCTACTTTATATTTCAGCATTCTGTTAAGGCTGATAGAAGAAAGAAAGGCATAAGTCCCTATTTACCTCCTATAGAGGAACGAGATAAAATTAAACGTGATTTCCGTTCACATTTCACTACTTAGAAGCAGTGTGGGACAAAATATGTTTCACTATTAATTATTATTAGTAAATGAGGTAGTACAGCTATACACAATGGTAAACAAAATAAATATAAATGATTTTATTTGGGCAAAACAGACTCATTCTCCACCATGGCCATCTATGGTTGTAGAACCAGTCACTGATGCACCGGCAAAGCCTTCCTCAAAACATGAAAATATGGATTTTTACTGGGTATATTTTTTTGGATCACATAACTACGCATGGGTGGAGGAGTGTCACATAAAACCATACATAGCCTTTAGAGATAAATACATAACTGTACACAAAACGCCAGCATTTACTGAAGCTGTAAATGAATTGGATAATATACTAAAAGAACTGGATAATAATTCAAATTACAAAGTGCATCTTCTGCCATTTGTGAAAAAAAAAAGGACTGTTACAAAGCGCACCAAAGAACCTATAGAAGGTACATCTAATAAACGGCCACGACTAGCAAAGTCTGTCGATGCAAAAAAAAATGACACAAACACACCAACTAAGTCATTTACGTCATTCATACGTCGGGCTGTTAGGCGTCATTCGCAACTAGAATCTTCATATGAAGTACTTCCAACCAATAACATAAAGACTTCCAATTTAACCTTTGGGGTATTGGGAATAGGCATAATCGGCAGTGAAGTAGTAAAAAACCTGATTCAGTCAGGTCATAAAGTAAATATGTGGAATAGAACTGCTCGTAGATGTTCTCAGATAGAACTCCAGTTAGGTTCTAAGGCAGCAGGATATCTGAAAACCTTACTTACTCCCAGAGCAGTTTTGGAAAATTCAGATATTGTATTTAACTGTGTTTTAGATCACAATGTATCAAAAAAGATCATTCAGACCTATTTTGGAATTAATGATTCATCAGATGATATTCTAAATAAAAAAGGGTTTGTGGAAATGACAGGTATAGATCCTGAAACATCTAAGGATATAAGCGATATGATTGAAAAGAAAGGTGGCAGATATCTGGAAGCGCAAATTCAGGGAAGTAAAAATGAAGCGGATGAAGGCATCTTAGTGATTCTTGCAGCGGGAAATTATACTTTATTTCGGGAATGCCAGTCATGTTTCAAATCTATTGCCATGACTAACTTTTTTCTGGGAGATGTCGGTTATGCCACTAAAATGTATCTAATCCTGCAACTGATAAAAGGTGTATGTCTAGTGGGTCTGGCAGAAGGCTTGGCATTAGCTGAACGATCCGGGCTCTCCTTAGAAGAGTTTTATAATTTACTAAATGTTACAAATCTACGTGAGTCTTATTTCACAAAAAAAGCAAAAATTATTGTAAATAGATCATTCACCAATGTGGAACAGTCTTTACAGAACATGCAGAAAGACATGAAATTAGGACTTGAATTGTCAAATAGGATAGGGCAACCTATGCACGTGGCATCAGCGGCAAATGAGATTTTTAAACATTGCCTAAAATTCTTTGGTGATCAAGACTCGTCTGCTATTTTCATGCGCACAAGGTTCTAAGTCTGAAATATAATACATGTTCGTTTTTGTAAATACAGTTTTTCTATAAAAATTTAGAGAGATTATTCTGTTATTTAATAGGTAGGTATCATAAAATAAAATATGTTTAATGTTTTACCATGGATACTGCCAATACTGATTTCACTCATTTTTAGATTATTTATTTTGCATTAACCTATTGTATTTATTTTGTTTTACTTAAGTTTGTTTTTGTGCATGCTCCGTAGGTATTTAAACTAAATGCATTTTCAGTTAGTCGTTGACTTTCTGTGATTTTATAAATCATTAAAAAGAGAAAATGTTATATTGTTTATTTATTTTTACTTAGTGTAGCGGTTATAGTTATGATTACAGATTACAAATACTAAATTCTAAAAATAGCAATGTAAAACATAATTCAAAAAGTAGGTACTTTGAACAGGTTGACTCGGGACACTGCCTACGGCATCTGCTATGCAATAGCGGAACTTTTTGAAGGCTATTTGTAACTCTATAAATCAGGTAGGAATTTTTTTATTTTTCCGATAGTATTATTCTTTCTGAAGATGGTAAAATCATCAGTATTTGAAAATGTGACCCGGTAACCTAATTTTTTTGTTTTTAAAGAAAGAACTGCAGGAGACTTAGGACAAGTACTAGAACATACCGAATTGTGGAATATATAGCAACACTTAACAAAAACCAAATTAAAACAAGTTGTCAACAGAGGAAAATTTGTTTTTATACATAAATTAAATTATGCCTACATTTTTTGTATAAATGTTTTTTTATAATTTTTATTTTGTTAGATTCTGAGTATTAGATACTTAGGTAGTCTGAATTATTATAAATTGTTTTGCTCTTAGTCTTAATTAAAACTAATAAATACATTATTTTTAGAAGTATGTATTTTCGGGTTTGTTCTTTAATTTTTTTAAACTTAGTTATTGCCCCAAGTTTCCTCCACTAATCACTTATCCCAATATTAATTTAACATGCTCTATATGCATTTAAAATTTACTGTCCTAAGTTATCTTCATTAAGGTGACTTAGGATACCCACATGTTAAAAAAAACAGATCCCTGAAGATCTTTTTTTTTGTAACTCAATGTAACTGGTTGCTAAGATGTCCTCAATGTTATATGTAAAAGTTTGATGTGATCTAAAAACCCTTGCAAGGTATTGCATGAAGAAGTGTCCGAGTCACCTGGTTTGACGGTATAATAACTACAGCACAACTATACAAATTTTCAGGAACTTAATCATAATTTGCACCATACAATATTATTGACTGAAATTTTGTTTATATTAAAATATCAACCTACAAAATGTTCTGACTTTACGATTATTTGTAATTGAAATCAAAATTAAGTCATATTGAATAGTCTTATTTTATTGTCTGATAATTATTCAGTACATACCTAGGAAAAAACTATATCTAAACCTGCTGTGAAAATTCGTCCCTACACTACACAATTTTCTCTGTTGAAACCGTCATTTTGTCTGCAAAAATTCAGAATCGTGCGTCATATCGATAAATGTGTAAAATTAGACATTTTCAAAATTTAAATATAGCAGATTATTCATTTAAAATTAACCAAATTTAAAAATGTAGAAATTTTTGGCTCACCGTATACCTACATTTTATACTTCTCATATATAATTAATGGGTAAGTTATAAAGATTAGTTTTTTAATAGTTATTTAATCAACAAGTGCAAAAAGTAAATGTTTATTGCATGCAACGTGAAATTGCAACGAGGCCGAGTGGGACAACACGTCGAGTGAGATGAACACTTTTTGTACGAGTTGCATAGAATATTTTTCTACGGTCATGCAAAAACCAAAAAAATGTTTCATTTTATTAATGCCATGACATTAGGTGACATATGATCTATATCAAAACACTGTAGTAGAATGACATATGAGTGCAATAAAAAAAAATCTACACATTAAAGAACCAGTTTTTGCATTAAATTATAATTAAAGTTACATGATATTACAAAATATCATGTTATTACATTATATTACAAAATATCATGTTTTATGATATATTACAAAATATGTTTTGCCGAGTGTTTTGCGACCCTGCCTAAAAATTCTAAGGCTAATTCAATTACTCTAATATTTGATTATAAGTAGTTTAGTTATATAATCAAAGCTCTAATGAAGGGTAGTTTTTAGAATGCGAATCATTAAACAAATAATATTTCCCTATACAATACAACTTCAAAAATCCAGAAATATTTTTGGGCTTCACCGAAGTTTTTCGGATTAGCGAAATAAATACATACATTTTCTGACTTTTGGGTTTTAAAGTACAATGTACATCATAAATTTTGAAAAAACAAGTAGTTACCTACAGATTATGTATTTTTTGGATATTATTTTTTAGCCGGTGAAAAGTAGGTATGTTTCAATGTTTTTTTATTTCGTTTATAAAATTTTCAGCGGTTTAAAATTATAATGTCGTCAGAGGTCATTCAACTCGACATCGCTTTCCTTAGAGTTTATTCAAATGCTCGAATTGCTGCAGCATATCCAATTATCAAAATGTTTTCATTTTCTACCTGCAGTAGAGTATGTAGGTAGTACCTCAAGATCGATTAAATTAGTTAATCGATCTTGCCAGTACCTGCCCCTATATTTGTATTCGTGTTTTCACTGATCTGAGCGCACACCAGTCACCACACAACACTACCCAAGTAGGTAATCAAAGATAACTTGCTTCTTGTGCGTATGGGTAAGTATCGCTTTTCTCCTACAGATGGCGTGGGTATTCAATACTTATTACAGTGACATATCTTGTATAGTCACTGTAATGCTAATATTATGTTAGTTTCCTAATAGCAATAATAGCATGTGGCGCCGCATATTTGACAGTTGCCAAAACTGTGACACAAGCAAGTGGGTTTATTGCAGGGGTCAGATATACATATATATCTGAGGTTAAAACAGAGACGTAGATCTTCATAATATCAGATAATATAACATTGGTTAAAATCAGGAGCTACTAAAGATAAGAATAGGCCAAGATTACTAAAGGAGTACGTTGCCTACAAACTTTGACCTTAAATCGTCCAATAGCTCCATTTCAAGGCTAAAAAACATCATCGGTGTTTTATATTTAATTTTGGTTCTTTAATAAATATACATATTAATATAAATCATTATTTATG
The DNA here is from genome assembly GCA_964058915.1 of Tetropium fuscum. Lineage (NCBI taxonomy): Eukaryota > Metazoa > Arthropoda > Insecta > Coleoptera > Cerambycidae > Tetropium > Tetropium fuscum. Next base: position 51,121 of record CAXKVY010000147.1, read on the forward strand.
GTTTAGAACCGCGTAATTTTATTACAGAACATAGATGAGATATAGGTATATATTGAAAAGTTGAGAATATGCACAAGGAATTATAATAACAGAATAATTTGATTCATCAACCAGCAAGATAAAGCAGTTAGGTAAATACTGTTAAAATAATAACACAATGAAACCCAAAAATACAAAGCAAAACTGAAAATTATCTATCTGACAATGCACGCGCTTTTCAATATAAAACACCGATGATGTCACGTGTCAGTTTGTGGGCAAAAGCGGTGCGAGGGGAATCAGTTTGTAGGCAACCTACTAACTTTATGGATCTTGGGAATAGGCTCCATGATCTATGCATGCATCACGTTCAATCGAAATATTTAAAATTTGAAATATTGTACTCTGTCCAAATGATTTGAGTTATAACCACACATAAGTACCTATAAAAGAGGTAGAGGAAATAATAAGAAAAATGCACATTCAACTAAACATATGACGTCACCTTCCTGATTTGTGATGATAAAGAATACTTACCTAATTATTGTACGAATGGGAAAACAGACGCAGAAAATAAATTGAGCATTTGATTCAGCATATATTCTATGTATTTCTCTAATAATGCAAAATAAACACAAATTATACATATCTGATATTGCCAGCAGATGTTATATAGGAAGTAGTATTAATTTTTAAACATCCACAATAATATTCTTAAAACTGTCATGTTAATGTCAAAAAGGAATGAATAATTCAAGAGATTTTCACCTTCCTTCCAAGCATTTATATACCTCTACTTTCATCTCAATAATAATGAATAACTTGTTGCTGAGGTTCCGAAGTACAGTCATTCTATAGAAAAGAGAGGCTCGAGTGTTGCGTTGCATTGTGTGTTGCCTAAGGTTGAGATAATCTGTGAACAACTAACTAGCATTGAGTGTTGCCTAATGTCAAGAGGTTATTTCCTGAACAGATTTTAATTAGCCGTTGCGGTTGTTTGTTAATTTATTATTACTTTGATGGTTTTCATTGTTTTTATTTTTTGTTGAGAATTATTTCCTTTATTTTGGAATATATATTGATTTTATTTTTCCGTTTTCAACTTATGACGGCTATTTCGCTGTTTTGTACATATTTATTTTTGTTTCTTGTGGGAAATACTGGCGAACCACCCAAAATTGTAACGCGCCAAAAGTAATACTTTATAAGTGATGTGGAAACTTGCATTCAATATCAGCCGTGGCGTTTAAAATGTGCATATAAAAACCTTCTACTTTCGAGCCCCTAACAAAAATGCCTACACCTATGTGTAGCGGTGACCTTGGCCGTTTTGCCGGTCAGTGTCGTAAACATTTGATACGGACTGTACATAATTTATGCTACTCATTATATCATTATGTTTCTACTTATAAGAGCTAGCAATTATCAGATTTATTTATTTTTGCATTTACTTTACGAAAACTAACACAATTAAGAATGATCCACAATTATATATTTCTTAACTCTATTTATTAACCAGAATAACATTTTACCCACTTTATCGGAACCAAAGATAAGAAATTATTTATATAAATTCAAATAAGTCATCACACTAAAAGCAAAACTAAGGAACATAATTTTACATTTGACACTACAATATAATTTATGGTATATTTTACACATGGCATAATATATTATGGTACTTCACAGGTATTATACAAAAAATATCTGATAAATACCTAATCATACATGAATAGGTATTTATATTCACCTTATTTAAAATAAGAAATACATATTCCTCCACTTGCATAGTGAGCTGACATTCAATCGGATTAATCCATTTCGGATCTAGGCAAGGGCATAGCACTTAACTCATAAATGTGGTTAGATGCAGTAAGGTTTTATTAAAATTCACCAGTCAACGGTTTATGCCCAGATTAATTTAACAGTACATATAATAAATATTTGAAGCTACATTGCAATTAGGTATACTGCTGGTACCCAGTTCTTACCCATTGAGTAAAATTAAGTCTACACTCGGTTGGTAAATTATTAAAATAAAAAATTTTAATTGCAAATCTGCGTTGCGTCTTTGATCATGACTTTTGCCTTCCTTATTTTAAATACTCAATTAGTTATTAAGTATATTGAATACTAAATCTGCATTCCACTTTTTAACTAATAATAATTTTTGTGTGATAGAATACCTGCTTAACCATGTAGGTACATCTTATAAAATCACTTTAGTAGCCTTGAATTTTTAAGTTTTTTGTACTTTATGAAAATATATATGAATAGAAAAATACATACGAATGAATATTAAATTTACATTTAAATGTAGCTATTTACATTTTACGAAATGTAATAAAAAAAAACTAATGCAATTATTATTTTTAAATTATATGTAGGTAATCAATGAGTATTCATCGGCACGTTTTGTCAGAATAAATGGCAGTTTAGTCACAGCTAGCCTCATTTTTATACATTTGTAAACTTCTCTTATTTCTATAGAATATATAGTGAACTTCAGTTATAACGTCCCTGCTTATAACGAACCACGCATATGACGAACCGAATTAAAACTCCCGCTATTTGAGCCATAAGATTTAACCCATAAGATACTTTAATTCGTTTGTTAGACATTCCTTACCCATACTTTAATGAAATTCGTTAAGATACAAATTTTTCCATTACAAGATACTACTAGAAGATACAAGATACCAATAGAAACGCGGCACAACAATATTCTGTCAATATCAACTACTAACTTCAATATCTGACAGATCTTTGAACCCCGCATATACCGAACATAGCCCATAAAGAACCGATTTTGCCGATCCCTTGAGGTTCCTTATAACCGAAGTTTACTGTATATTCATTTTAAAGTAAACATTCTATGATGATAAGATTAACTGTTGAATTGTATAAACATTAAATAATCCTCTCATACTTCCCACAAGTTACAAGTTTAAAACCAAAAAGTCACATAAAAATAATAAAAATGAACAAACAAGAATATTTTTTTGGCGAAGTAGTTGCGATGTGACATGCACACGTCAAATTGTATTCCAATAATTTTTCAAAACCGTTCATACTATGCATGCTCACCCAGGGCTTTTAGGAAATAAAAAGTCTACAACACCCACTGGGTGTCTGTGTGTGTTACTAAAGTGAGGTGCACAGGCATCATTAGTGCGTGTTATAATTTACCCCTAAACCACATGACCCCTAGTCATGTGGTTTTAATTGAATTTTTAACGAAAAGTTAGTGATATTATCACTGTATATTAATTATTTATATATACATAGTTAGTAGAGTCAACACTCAAAATTTTAGTGCTTTGCACAAATCTGCACTTACTGCAAATCTTATCTACAGGATGTACCAACATGAATAGACCTTTTTAGTGGTGAAGTCACAGCACCTATTATTGACATCAACATCGCGAAAATTGAAAATCTGCTTTGCCGACATATTCGCGTAGACCGTCAACAAATAGCTTGTTGAGTCGTACAGCCAGCATTTATTTTTAAATGTAGAAGCATATTTTAGGTCGTCCAGTTTACTGGACGGTGGGATTGAACGTGTTAAATAAATAAATAAACGGTGTTATAGGGCATGCTCCAAACAGGTAGCCGCGGCCATGGTCACGACAGCGACAAAGATGGTAAGAAAGTTTACCATTACTATTATGATATTAAGCTAACGCGATGAAAACAGAAATGACCCGTGTCTTTCGAGGTTATAGTTCTGATCATGGGCATTAGAATAAAGGATCCGGCGTACTGCTGGTTGCCTATGTACATGACATCACACTAAAAGAGTCTATTGCCAACAACCTAACAAACTAATGAAACTTACCAAATATAGTGTACCAACTATTATTTTCTATATAACCATGCAACAGAATTTGAATGAAAAACACACCAAGTATGTACCTTTGTGGATTTTATGGCCGAGTGTACGGTATGTGTTAATCCTGAATTAGGTTTAAGCCTGACTTATTTGCATGCAAATGTTTCAAAATAAGTCAGGCTTAAACCTAATCCAGGATTAACACCTGGGATGCACTTGCCCATTAGAGGCAGTACCGTAAATCGGCAGCCTGCAGATTTACTTGTAGATTCATTAACTACAAATTTCTGTGCGTATGAGTGAAAAATGCAGAGTGGGCATGCATAGGCTATTATTCCCCATACTTCATTAGTCTAATAATAAATCTGATTCTATCGCTGTGGGGTCCATGTAATTAAATAATTAAATAACAAATAATATACACATAAACAGCTATAAGAATATACTTAACATTAATAACCAAAAAGATTGATTATCCGAGATAGAACATTTGAACCTGTATCATCAAGGTCTGTCGGACACTTATCATTTTTCTTCTTTATGGAAAAGCAATTAACTTTGAAATGTCTACACATTTGGCGAACCTAAAAATATTTAAAAAATTAGTATTGTCGCATATATTTATATCTTCTGTATATTGCAGCGGAACAAAAATTGTGGGCTACTAATCTCAGGGTCGGTTCAAGCTAAGGTCAGAAATGAAACCATCAGCACTGGACTAGGGTAGATTTTATTAGTCTACACATGTGAAACACTATGTTACAGGTGCGAACGATGCAGTCAACTGTTAAATTAATAAATCTAAGTTACGGCAATGATGCAGAAATAATTCTGCATAATCGAGTTTCCTGCAATAAAGATAAATAAACCGAGTATGATCTCATATCAATAATATAAGATGCATGTTACCCTAAGGAATTAAATTACCCTGCTAACTATCAAAAATTCACATTCAAAGCTTAAATCAAGATGTCTGCTGTTCATTCTAGCGTAACATTTCAGCGTAACATAGCTGTTCTAGCGTAACATAGCTGTTCATTCTAGCAAGCAGATCATAGATAACAGCAATACAATTATGCCTTTTATGTAACAGTATACGAGCCCAGGCTCATAATAGTTCAGCCAGCTAACATTTTCAAGTATAAGCTTCAATAAATTATAAAATCTGCAGAAATTATGAAACATTTCTGTAAAATTGCTTTAAGTAAGTATATTAAAATGTGGACTTTCAACTTACAAAAACTAAAAATTTTGCAAAACATATCTAATGAATAATATATATATTACAAAAAATGTGATACAGCTGAAGAGTCATAATAGTTCGGCCGATATTTAATATTGGGTTACATCGCCATTATTAGTAATAACAGCCTTAATTCGACTAGGCATTGTATCCACGAGGCTTGCACATTCTTCTGGCTGGGTATTATCTCTTTCTTTTCTGTAATTTGGTCAACAGAGGTTTTTCTTTTGCCTATTCGAAAAATGAAATAAGCAGTCAAGAATATATTTTACCTTATAAAACTTGTATCCTATTTTTCGGATAGTTCTCTTCTTTGTAGACATTGTAATTTGCTTTGCTATACTCTCTCTCTCCACAGCACTGTTAATTCTTTAGTATTCAACCGTCGGTTTATTTTTATAATTCTGCATAAAGCCCTGTTACTGAGTGCGAAACAGATAATCGACGTGCCGAAATGCCCCTTTGATGGGCTTTAATGATAGATAAGCGCAAATCTTTACTCATAGACTTACCACGAGACATTTTGCCTGCAAACCAAGTATAACTAATATTGAAAGGTATTTGTTGATTTATTCAGTATGTGTTTTGTTTTGACTGGGTGTGTCATGTTTTATAGCTATTTTGATAAGTGGCCGAACTATTATGACCCATCAGCTGGAACAATTTTTTTTGTTATATATCCATTAGTTGTTGTTTGTATTCCGTTGAGTGTAGACGTGTGTCGGGCTCCATGTGTCTATAAAAACAACAGTGAAACGTAAACACTTTAACAGCAGTTTTTTAAAGTAGGTCACATCATGACCTACCGCCGTGAAAAAGTGCAATAGTGCTACTAATACAAATGTTTAAATCTAATAATAAAACACCTATTAAACCTGCGTTGCAAGCTATAGGAGGTCAACAAAATATAAACCCGTTTGAAAAGAGCAGGAAACTTATTAGGTCTCCTGTAAAACAAATATTCACTACCCCTTTACACGATGAGTTAGAATCAGCGTCTGTAATCCGTCAAAAAGCAGAACAAATGGAAACAATTGGGCATCAAGAGGATAGTTTACTCAGCCTTGCTCAATCAGCTAAGACGTCGGCTGGTATGGATCCTGCCTTATATATGGAGGCTCAAAAAGTAGCCCTATTAAATAGATTTACCCCTACTACGGAAAATGAGTTACTTCTCTGGAATGGTTTGCAAGCGAGAATTGCTCAATGCAATAATCTCCAAGCAATAATCGATGAACTACAGAAAAAAGTTGATATGCTTTTGAAAAAAAGTGAACAACAAAACAAGGAAATAGAGGAATATCAAACAGACGAAGAAGACCTCGCTAGAGAAACGGACTGGATAGTGCAGAAAAAAAGAGGAAACAAAAAGCGTAAAGCGACCTCCTCGCCAAAAACCTCTCCACAATACCAACAAAAAAGCGAAGAAAAAATCTAAGAAGCGGGCATGTAAAAAGAACCAGAAACAAAAAAGATACCCCAACCTCTGCCCATTAACGTGGTGGGTATCAAAAATTATGAGGACATCTTAAAAATATTGCGCAGTGTCTCAATAAAGATATTCACGGTGAAACACCTGAATGGAGTGCATAAAGTAAACGTATTCACTAAAGAAGAGTACTACAGACTGAAAGAGGCACTCAAAGAAAATAATATAGAATACTTTACATATGAGGATAAAAATTACAAACCTATAAAAGTAATGGCTAGAGGAATTGACCCGACATGCACCGATCAAATGATTATGGAGCATCTCGCAGAAAGAGGGTTTGATATTGAAGGAGAAATTAATATTCAAAAACGCGAAAGAAATGGAGAAGAAGTCACCAGAAAACGTCTTCCCTTATTCATGCTAGTATTTAATCAAAGTGAAGACATCAAAAAAATATATGATATTCAACACATACTGGGACTCAAGGTAAAAATCGAACCATTGCGGAAACGATCCAATCTGATCCCCCAGTGCAAGAAATGTCAAGGATTCGGACACACGTAAAATAATTGCTTTAAAGAGCCAAGATGTGTCAAATGCTCTGGAAGACACCTCACCAGCACATGCGAAAAACCGAAAAACCAAAAAGCTAAATGCGCCAACTGCAATGAAGCACACCCGGCCAACTTTCGTGGATGCATGTTAGCCAAGGAGCTACAAAAAATAAGGAACGACACAGTTCGCAAACAACATATGAATAAGAAAAGTCCACAGGTACCAAAACCTAAAACACAAATTGAGCGTACACAGGAGCGAGATTACTTAACGTGCAAACAAACCACTGAAAAAATAACCGCACCAGCGAAGGGAAAAGATATAAAAACAACAAAACCAGAGTCAGACGTAACAAGTGAAATATTGCAACAAATTATGATCAAACTCGATCAACAGGAAAATACGAATAAAATGATTCTTGAAAGAATAATCAAAATAGAAAACAGCAACAAAAAAGCTGCAAATAACAAAAATAAAAATGGTTACTAACGCTGTCAGAATAGTAGCCTGGAATGCCAATGGGCTAATAAAACGAGCCCATGAACTAGAAGCGTTCTTATGGAACGATAAAATCGATGTAGCCTTAATCTCTGAGACTCACATGACCAGAACAAATTATTGCAAAATAAGAGGTTACAAGGTTTATCACACTGCTTGACCAGACCTTCCCGGAAAGCGAGGAACAGCGCTGATAATCAAAGAAAACTTAAAACACTACGAGGATACCAAATACGAAACTGCAGAAATCCAAGCGACAGCAGTGATAATGCAAATGAAATCCTACGACATCACAATTGCCGCAATATATTGCCCAGCAGGAAAAGCGCAAAAAGAAGAACACTACAGTCGCTTCTTTCGATCATTAGGAGATCGGTTCATTATTGGAGGCGACTTTAATGCCAAACACACCTATTGGGGTTCTGCTAATATAACGCCGAAAGGAAGACAACTATACACTGCTGCAAAGGCAACTATACACTGTCTTGTCACTTCCAATCAACCGGCAAACCAACGTACTGGCCTACAGATAGAGAAAAAACACCAAGCTTAGTCGACTTTTTTGTGTTACGCAATATTGCATCCGCTTATGCCAACATTGAAGAATGCTTTGACCTAGCATCTGACCATTCAGCAATTCTACTCTCATTGAGTGAACATGTAATAACCAAACAGCAACCCGCATATCTCGTTAACGGGAAAACTGATTGGGACGGATTTCGAGCAGAGCTTGAACAGAGACTTGAACTAAGCGTACCCTTGAAAAAGAAAGAACAGTTAGACCATGAAGTTGAAAAGCTTATGGTTGACTTGGAGCAATCTGCGTGGAACAACACCCCTACACTGAAGCCGAGAACACCAGGTTTGAACTACATCAAAGAAATTCGAGATTTGGTTAACCAAAAAAGGAGAGCCAGAAAAAATGGCAACAAACTCGTTCGCCAAGAGACAAACGAGTGCTAAATAATCTATGCGAACAGCTCAAAAGTGAAATTAAAGCCATCAAGAATGATCACTTTGAAAATTTCCTTAGGGAGTTATCGGCTGACGAAAGCACCGACTACTCCCTCTGGAAGGCAACTAAGAAGGCCAAAGAATCATGACCCTCCCATTCGAAAAGATGATGGCAACTGGGCTCGACGAGATGAAGAGAAGGCAGAAATATTTGCTGATCACTTGGCAAATACATTTCAGCCACATAAGCCTACTGGCATAGAAGAGATACCACAAATTACTAACAGAGATGGCACGATAATTAAGCCAATAACACCTGCTGAGATCACCAACACTATCAGAAACAATCTCAGTACAAAGAAAGCTCCAGGTTATGATCTAATAACTGCACAAATACTTAAGGAGTTGCCCCGCAAAGGCATCATGAAACTGACGCATCTCTTCAATGCAGCACTACGACTCCGATACGTGCCAATACAGTGGAAGATTGCTGAAGTAATAATGATTCCCAAACCTGGCAAACCTTCTGAAAATAGAACATCATACCGACCAATTTCCTTACTGCCGATTATATCCAAACTGTTAGAAAAGCTCCTTTTGCAGAGACTCAAACCAAACATCGACGAAAAGTAGCTTATTCCGTCTCACCAGTTTGGATTCCGTAATAAGCATTCAACTATGGATCAAGTGCATCGAATTACCGATGTAATTGAGAGAGCACTAGAAGAGAAAACGATCTGTGCAACGATATTCCTAGATGTGGCCCAAGCATTAGACCGAGTGTGGCATCAGGGCCTGGAATATAAACTAGAAAAATATTTGCCACGACAAATGAGCCAAATTCTTCAGTCATACATTACTGAATGCCACTTCAGAGTTAAATATGGAGAAGAATATTCTGACCTCAAGAAGATTTGTGCTGGAGTACCTCAGGGCGGTGTCCTTGGACCTGTTCTCTACATGCTGTACACCAACGACATCCCCCAAAGCGATGGAGTAGTCACAGCAACATTCGCCGACGACACTGCTCTCCTTGCTACTGACCAAGACATACAGTCAGCCACGAACAGACTCCAAATAGCTGTCAAAAATGTCACCACTTGGACAAAGAAATGGCGCATCAAACTAAATGAGGCGAAATCGATTCACGTCAATTTCACCAACAAGAAATATGACTATACTCCAGTGATTGTCAACCAGCAAACAATCCCACATGCCAACGAAGCAAAGTATCTAGGCATCACCCTAGATGCAAAACTTCGTAGGAAAACACATGTGAAGAAAGAAACGTGAGCAATTAAACCTCAAATTCAGACAAATGTATTGGCTTCTTGGACGTCACTCTGAGTTGTCAATACACAACAAACTGCTTATCTACAAGCAAATTCTGAAGCCCGTATGGACTTATGGCATCCAACTCTGGGGATGCACTAAGAAATCCAACATCAAATTAATTCAAACGTTCCAGAATAAAGTACTTCGAAGCATCGTCAAAGCGCTGTGGTACATTCGCAATGAAGACATCCATCGTGACCTGAATATGCATATGGTTGAAGATGAGATTAAGAGGTTTGCAGGCAAACATCAGAAGAGGCTAGAAAACCACGAAAACGTCGAAGTGATATCACTACTCGACAACAACGGACTTATTCGACGGCTAAAGAGACTAAAACCGTTCGAATTAGTGTAGTGACAGTGAAAGTGCCTAGAATTCTAAGCATGATATGTCTATCACATGAACCAAGTGATTAGTGTTATGTGGAGTGTGTCACTGGATACTTATCTACTGAACAGCTAAAGTCTAGTTATTAGGAAAAATTGTTAGATAAATTTAATCTAGTTACAATGTTCAACGTCCATAGGGCGTTTTCTACTTAAAAAAAAAAAAAAATATATCCATTGCTCATTACCTATGTTGATTAAAATTTTCAGTTTTTGTAAGGTAAAAGCCTATATTTTAATATCATTAAAATAATTTTACAAAATTTTTAATTTCTGCAGGTTTCATAATTTATGGAAACTTTAATGGAAAATGTTAGATGGCCGAACTATTATGAGCCCCTTTATAATAATTGCATTTGTATGAAAGGAAGAATTTTGAAAGAAAGAAACAATTTGGACATATCATTATGTTTAACTTAAGACTAAACTAAAATTTTAAAGTTTTAATTTTGTCACTCAATAACTTTTTTGTTATTTAACCGACTTTGTATCTCTTACCGTTTCTGAGATCCCAATAGTGAGCGTTAAAAACGGTATACATATAATTCGGGAAATATGTAAATATGCACTCAATCGCAAGTAATATAAAAGTGCTGTTTTGGTTTGAAAACTATTTAAGAGATTGAACGCAAATAACTAAATATAGTAATATGTAGCTTGTCATTACCAAAAAATAAAAAAAATGGCATTCCCCAAGGCATAGTTTTGGGTCCATCACATTTTCTTTGTAAAAATATAGAAGATATAGTTAATTATAAAGCTTTAATAAAAATAAGTGAATAGTTACAAGACAACATAAATAATATATACAAAACAAAATATATGATTTTAAAAAGTAAATATAACATACTGCCATGTTAAGCTTAAAAGGGGTATCTCCATATTAAATGAAATGGAGAAACTTGGCTTTAAAGTTAAAGCTAAATTCCAAACAAAGTTAACTATAAGCAAACTAACTACCATTAAGCTAGAGAAAAGAGTGTAAAATGTATTTCTGAACATGCCTATGAATGTCATATCATACATATGTAAAACATTTAGCTAAATGCTAATAAAGATATTATATAAATGACAGTAACATAAACTGACAATGTCACTTGTAAATTAGATGACAAGATAATTCTTGTTTTTCTGCAGTATAACTAGGTACTTGTTATACACCGCCAGAGTAGGTATAACACTTATTTGTACGCCACTTAATTTGCATCATAAAAGTGACACATACATTGTCAAAATTATGGCAAAACTAACCATTTAAACTAACCATTTTGAAAAGTAAAATAAAAGAAAAGAAAAGTAAAAAGATAGCACTCTATGGAAAATAATCCATTTTGAAGTAGGTATGTATATGTAATTTAAAATTGACTTACCACAGAGGTCCCGTACGATATATGTTCAAATGTTGTAATTAAACATAAAAAGTATGTGAGGAACAGTTCCAATAATGCCCACTGTGTTACTATAGATACAATTACAACTACTAGTGTAGGAATCAAAAGTAAATTAAATGCATCACATCTTGTGTGGCTCATTTGGGCAACGATTAATCGGCACTGAAAAAAAAATTACAAAAACAAAATAACAAATTTGTTATTAATACATTCCGGCATTTAGTCCGGCGGATTTGAAACTAACTTCATAAGAATTATATGCACAAGGGGTCTGGAGTTTTTCTCCAAAAATGCATCAGTTTTCCGTTATTTAACGTTGAATATCTGGAATGAGGTTGATGCAAAAAAAAGTCTTCTTCAATGAGCCATAACTCCCTTTATTTTGGACCTAGCGCATTCATAAAAAAAAACATCTCTTTGTTTTCTTATAAACTCCATTTTTGGTCAGCTCAACTTTTTGAAAGAACGCGAAGGTTTCGAGTTATGCACGAAAAACTGTCCAAAAACATCCAGTTTTAACAAGTTTTCCATCATGAATAACTCAAAAATTATCGATATATGGAAAAACATTTTTTAACTAAAATTTGTCATTGTATCCACTTCCGTAGTTATTTTGGGTGCAAAGATTTCCACCCCCGAGAAGGGGTGGCATTCACCCTCAGGGTAAAAAAGTGACTGATCTGATGGGCTCCCGTTTTGAATATGGTCTTTAGGTCTTAGGTCCCTACTGCCACGACAGTAAAGAGAAATTGCTTTTAACCTCTTGTGCATAATTCTTATAGCAATCCGACGGACTAATTCAAGATTGTAGACTAATATACAAACATTAATATTATAGGCATATTTACATCACATCTACTTACAGATATATTTGACATGACTGTAGCCATGAGGAAGAAGAGAGCTCTTGGGTCTTTTTCCACAATGTTAGATGGTGATTTCCACACCCAAACTAACGTGATTACAAAGAAACTTAAAGCTGGTATCAATGGTCTAACGGCTTCTGGAAATGATCTCATATGACCTGTTTTGTATTTGTACGACTTATAAATGTTAAGTAGAACTACTGGCACATTTGAGAGTGACGAAGATGTGTACAATATTATCTCAATCATTGTGCCTGATGTTATTCCACCGGGTAGAAGAAATTGCCAAAGTTCGTGTCCATAAATCTAAAAAACAAAGTTCATTTGACGTTCTATACCGCTAGAGCGATAGCTTGCATGAAAATTACCATGTGATAAGGTATAAATGTTGTGACTTTTCAAGTAAGAAGTATTTTTATAGGTACATATATAGCGACGACTGGTGAGGGAGGGCTGCGGGGCGCCGCCTTCCGTAAGGATTTTCCAAGGATTTCACAAAACAATGCAAGTCAAATGAACGTGGAAAAAAAAGAGCAATCATGAAAAAATTTATTTCATTTTCCAAAAATATATCATATCGGAATATTACCGCGTAATCAATAATTTGCCCTATTCAAAATTTAAAAAACATCTCAACATTTATTAATGTCGATGTAGAATTAAATACAAATTTTGAGGTACTTGTAAAACACAGTGACCTTGAAATATCTAAAAAATTTCGCCTGCCTGCCCCCTCCCCTCCCCCCCGCAGCTAAAAAGTACACAGCTTTTTAGCTCTGAGCCCTCCCATTAATTACCATTACAAGCCGCCACTGGTAATTACATTAAATTTATATATTTTATATAACATTAAAAATACAATACAATTGTGCAAAACGTTGATACTTACCCCAGTCAGCAAAAAAGTCAATATTGTTCCCCACATAGAAAAATCGTAACCCCAAGGAAGGAATAAAACCCCTGTATTGTACTTCTCAAAATGAACCAAATAAAAGTTTATCACAACATTCCACATAGTGAAGAACATACGAAAGGGTACAATACTATATCTTGAACCTCTTCCAAATATGGAATACATTGCGACTGGAATAAGTCCAGCTGAGTAAGAATCCAAGCCATGATCGAACAGTTCGCCGAGAGGACCACTGGTACCCGTACGTCTAGCTTGCTTTCCATCAATTCCATCTAAAATAAAATATAAAATATTCTCTTTATATACTGAATATTTACTATAGGTACTGAACATAATTTAATCCATTGCATCTTACTTTTGAGAATTTAAGAGAAGCGCTTTTACCGCATAATAATTGTGCTCGCATTGTTCTCTTGGTACTAGCATTGACTTCTAAATAATCATTCAATTTATAACTAGAACCTGCTGGAATAACTAGAAATTTTATATATTTTGTCGGGGCCATAGCTTAGCTTGGCCTGGGGCAATGAGCAATTTCCTTTAAACAATGGTTAAGTACCTAGTGTATTATTTATTAAATATATTCATTATATATTTACTATTGATATTGATAAGCTTGCATGGGGGGTCCCTGGCAAATCCGCCACTGGTAAAGCATACTGTAAGAGTTACGTACCAGTGGCATTAAATGAGCGATATAGCAGGCTTATATTACCAGAAATCCATGCATTACCTACCTAGTGTATATGCAAGAAATAAAAATATTCCGGACATTGCATAGGTCCATTTTGGAAGAGGAGAAACTTCAGGGTGGTCCGGATCCGACGCATAAAAATCGTAGTCCAACCAAGCATATAATAAAAACATGGCTACTGTGTACAAGAAGCCCAGAAATGTTAAAAGGTTCGGAGCAATTGACCTGGGACAATACTGAAACAAGTTATGGTAATAAATAGAGAGAAATATCTAAAACTCTATTTACTTACTTGCACTAACCAATTCCAAAATGGGTGCATAACATATGTACTAAGTATACCGGTGTCTTTGCAGTTGTACTATAAAAAATATTTAAAATTTTAGCTTAATTTTAGGACGACATTATAAAAATAATTAGAATATATCACTTATATATTAAGTATAATAATATTTCTTGGACAATATTATAATTATTGCATGTTCCCTGTATGATGATACCTCAATGAAAATCCGTTTAGATTTTACCGAGAAAATTTCTGTGAATTTTGGAGAAATTATAACACTGTTTCAAATGGTTCAAAATGTTATTATAAGACCTTATTAAGACATTTTTATATAGAAACTTTATTAGTAGGTAGGTAGGTAAATAAAAATACTATCTAATTAAAAAATGATCCATATTATAGGAGTAGGTAGGTACCTATTATATAGGTATCATGATTGCAAATTAAAAATAAATAAATAACAATATGAAATGATAAGTCAAGACAAAATAAGACAACTTTATTTTATTACTACTAATTTGAAAACTCATTTATAAATAACTCATTAAAACTGAAATACTTAGTAGGTTACATCTTTGATAGTGCTTATCTAATCAATATAGCTATGGATCGGATCTTTGCCCCAAGATATCATATGGTGTATTTTATATATATTAAATAATTTTCTAATACAAATACAAGCAAGAAAATCTGTTTGTTTTGTAATACTAATAGTATTTAATATTAAAATAAAATGTTCCTTTATTCTAGAGATCAGATTACCAGAATTTAATCTAAAGCTTACAACACATACAAATTTAAAATTAGTGTACCTACCAGGTATGCATTATATTATTTTGTAAATAATAATAACACTGAAAACTGTGTACAAATTTCCTATTAGGACTAGGTATATTTATTTGCAAAATTATAGTGCTCAAGCATAGTGTAAAGGTCTAGAGTCTAGAGCTATGGCTAAGTATAGAAGAGCAAAATCCAGACATAATAATGCCTAATTAAAATATGAGCTATATAAATATAATAACAACCTCGTTAAAAATAGGAATCAGTGTGAGAATTTCGACAGTTCAATATCGAGTAGCTAAGACCAAATACATTTATTATGTACCTACAACTTTCTCAGAAAATGGCTCGGAAAATGGGAATCCGCATAAGTAGCGCGCGCCACGGCGGCGGCCTGTTTTAAAAAACTGTAATTTTTTTAAATCTTCAAATGGCACCTAGCAATGACACACCAAAGATATTTAAATTTATTTGCACTTGTCTTAGTTTTAGTTTTGTTATTTCAATTATATGAAATACTTCCGGTTTCAATTAGATTCCTAATTTGAAAACCAGGGGACCGGATTCCTAAAAAATACATGAAAATGTGTGGAGTTGTATGTATTATTATATTTAACAATTAAGTATAAGTAATAAATCAATTTTCTTAATTATTAAATTAGGTATACAGCAGAGACAGAAAATTGACAATATAATAGGTATAATAGATAAATCTATCTAGGTATATGGTGTCTAAGCACTTGTAATATTAGTTGTAGTAATTTCATATTATCTAGGTGCAAATATTCCTATATAGAAGGAAACAATCCTTATTTATAACGTACTTATATGGATAAATAAGTATATATATATATACTATTACAAATAATAACTAACCTTATAATTATCAAATCCAATCAAGTGATCTTTAGTGAGATATTCTTTTTCCATTTTGTATAGAGTAGGTATCAAGTAGTTAATCAGAAGAAAACATCAATCAGTAACGTTCCGAGAACCAAGTCATTGCATTTTTGTCATATTCTCTTTAATATAGTGAACACTTATTCATTATATTCACAGATAACCGAAAATGCGTAAATACTTATTAAAGGAATTATTATCACTATTAAAACACAACATGTATGCATTCGAAAACATAACCTAAAATCGATTTTGAACAAAAATGACAAGGACAAGTGTTAAGTGTTCTTAATTCTGTGTGTGACTGTACCACAGCATACTGTACCACAGACGAGAGAGAAGAGAGCTTATATCATATCTCTCTTCTGTGACTGGTCTGCACAGTACACACTAAACCATAGAAATTCTGTGACTGTACCGTACAACCACAAACGTCAATCTGCTGAAGCTGAAAGTTCCTATGGAAAACATGGCGGAAATATTAGGTGTTAAACTATACGATTGAACTATACGGGAACTCTCCATATCATTGGGTGTTCCATCTCCCTGTAGGAAAATATTCCAAAATTGATTATGGAAATTTTAAATTTTTTACATGAGTGCAAGGAGGAACATTCTTATTTTGAACCACCGAGAGAGGCAGCATGACAAATATAACAAGGACAGAACATCATACTGTCATAAAACTTCTGTTAGAATTTCACATTTCACAGAGCTACTGCGCTGCACATGAATTAGTACAAAGTGCAACAGAAGGCGCAATGTACAAGGACACACGTATTTTATGGGTACGAGCAACAGAATACCTTTTTTTTAAATATTTTTTTCTGGAAAAATGGGAATTTATTTCACATAACATGGGAATTTCTGTCAAAAAAAGGTGACAACACTCAAGGTTAAACCTGTGGTTAAACACCTACTAACCTTGGATAACACTAAACCCGGATTATGCAACAAGCGTGCAGATAGACCAAGGAGTACTTAATCAGCTCTAGCCAATCAAATGTAAGAACGTCAGTCTGACGTCGTTGGTATATTTCTGGTGGACCAAGTAAGCTATGTATGGGGCGTCCCAAATATCCTAGCTAAACTAAACACTAATCACAAGTCTCAAACAGTCTATAATTTACAAAAAAAAATCATTATAAAATCACAGTAAACAAGCGTTCATCACCAAACGATAGACAAAGCTAAACCACTAAACTGACTAACACTTCAATCAGCGATGCGTCAAAACCCATAACCGCCAGCCATTTTTATACCAATGACGTCATTCTGACGCATGTTTTACATCTTGTGTGTCTTTTCAATTTGCTTACAGATATTGAATCCTCCTTAGACCACAGCCTAGCAACCCAACGATCTCTATGGAGTACTGCCGATCTAGGTGCGGGAAATACGAATTGTGAAATTGTTATTACTGTGTACTTCGCACGCTTTTTTAGATATTTCGGTAAACTATGCGATATAATGAAATTAGGCAGTATAAATATAATTTTCTAAGAAGCAGTATTGTATATTATATATAAAATAAATTATATTTATCAGTACAGGGTTATTAATTTTGGTCAAAATTAATAACCATGTGGCATAATATAGTAGAGGGGCTTATAAGTTTTGCTCCTTAAAAGCAGAGCGCTGTACAGTTGTGACACTATTGTGAGTTGTGAGACAACTAATAATGGTATGTTATCTTAAACACAATAGAGAATAAGACAAAAACAGAAAAGAGTGTTGGAATACATGAAACAGAAGAACTGTTGACAGGGCCGTAGCCAGATAATGGCGGATCAGGGCGGCGCCCTGGCAGGCAGGATTTTCGCCCTGGTAGTTTTTTTTTGTAAAACTGAATACTGATAAATAGAATAATAGAATTAACTTGGTAAATTAATAAATTAAGAGCTAAATGAAAAAAAAATTCTCTTGTTAATTTATTTATTGTATGTTGTCCATATTCTATGATTTTGTAGATATCGCATCATCGGAATCATCGCAACGTGCAATCGAAAACTTGCGCGCGCAATATTGCATGTAGCCGCATGTATATGTCATGTAGCCGCGCGAAAACTAACTACCCGGCGCGCCGGCGCTGCCGGTCGGTCAGCCGGTCTGCTCAGTAGCTCAGTGCTCGAGCTCGAGAAACGTGTTAGATCACGTTAGATTGTCACCCGTCTAGTCGCCTTCAATTTACGCCTTCACGATGGATATACGGACCTTTTTTACCAAAAAGAGACCTAGACCTAGAGAATAGAGACCTTTGGATAATGGCGATTCGTCTAATACTCATGTAACCGCGAGCACTTCAAAAGAACCATGCCACAGAGTACAGCCGGCAATTTATCAGTGCATGTAAAATATTTAACGGAAATAGGAGAGCCCATAAAACAAATTATTTTAAGAGAATATCCAAAACAGAATAATGGCCGCTTGTTTCGTGCATGTTGGTATAAAACATTTAAATGGCTTGAATATTCTGTAGACATTTTCAAATATTTAGACATTTTAGATCAAATATTTAGATATTTTCATTGTTATGAGTCATTATGAATTTTATTTCTTTCATAAAAAACTATACATTATATATGTCTATGTATATGTTCCTAATAGACTTTGAACAAACAAAATTAATATACCTACCTATTTTATATATAAAAAAAACATGCCCTGGCAATAAAAAGCAAGGCCCTGATAGCAGTAGCGACCTAGCTACGGCCCTGACTGTTCAAACACATGAAATCTTGAAATCCACGTATAAGAAACAAAATATATGTTCTTAAAACTATAATCAAATTGAGAGTTGGTTCTGTGCAAATTAAAAATGGGAAAGGACCAACAAGAAATCCCATAATATATTATCCCTACATTACGAGAAACTTAACTACTTTCAAAGATTCTGGTGTCATGGCTCCGTTGGAAATGATCTGAAAAATACCTATACTAACTACGATGAAAATAAATGTAAGAAATCATTAAAATAATAGCATTATATATATATATATATATATATATATATATATATATATATATATATATATATATATATATATATATATATATATATATATATATATATATATATATATATATATATATATATATATATATATATATATATATATATATATATATAGCTTTGAAATTCTTTGCTATTCATATTTATTTTGTGAAAAGTAATCTTGGGTTTGTAGCATTTCATTACATAGAAATAAGCAACTAGACGAATAAGAAAGAAAACACACTTACCAGTACTATATCTGGACACACATACGGAAATGAATCACTATGCATATGAAAACGAACCACTTAGAAGTTGTACAAGTTCTTTCACCTTTCTTGAGGATCTTCAGAGCAGTATACGATTTATTTCATTGATCATTCATACTTGAATTTAAATTACCAATACACCAACACTTGCAGTGACGTTTTATGACATTAGTTTTTGACGGAACTCATTCTTAGATTACACAAACCTAGTCTACTATTTATATTTGTTCTATTTGAACATATTATATATAAAAGCATTAGGCATACAGTTATCCAGAAGATGTTAAACTTTAAAATGCATAAAATCTTGTTGAACCTATTGAAAAACAACTACTTTTTCCAACTATATGCGGGAAAATATTGAATTATATATACAATAGAGTTCTGAAGCATTCAAAGATTATATATATATATATAATATATATATATATATATATATATATATATATATATATATATATATATATATATATATATATATATATATATATATATATATATATATATATATATATATATATATATATATATATATATATATATATATATATATATATATATATATATATATATATATATATATATATATATATATATATATATATATATATATATATATATATATATATATATATATATATATATATATATATATATATATATATATATATATATATATATATATATATATATATATATATATATATATATATATATATATATATATTATGTGATTATTTTTGAAATGATCCCAAGGAAATGTTTTGTATTTCATAATTGGTAGGATTTTTTCTTACATTATCTCTATTAAATAAACTAAAATTTCTATTACTAAGAAATTTTACGTTTATAGACTTTTTCTTTGTAAATATATTGGAAGCTAGATTTGACAGTGCTTCATTTGATACAGATAGCAAAGAAATATATTGCTCATTTAAAGAGTATTGAGAGGAGCAATTTGTTTGGCAACCGTTGTTCATTTTCAATATTATTAAACATTTTCAAAAAACAATATATATATATATATATATATATATATATATATATATATATATATATATATATATATATATATATATATATATATATATATATATATATATATATATATATATATATATATATATATATATATATATATATATATATATATATATATATATATATATATATATATATATATATATATATATATATATATATATATATATATATATATATATATATATATATATATATATATATATATATATATATATATATATATATATATATATATATATATATATATATATATATATATATATATATATATATATATATATATATATATTATGTGATTATTTTTGAAATGATCCCAAGGAAATGTTTTGTATTTCATAATTGGTAGGATTTTTTCTTACATTATCTCTATTAAATAAACTAAAATTTCTATTACTAAGAAATTTTACGTTTATAGACTTTTTCTTTGTAAATATATTGGAAGCTAGATTTGACAGTGCTTCATTTGATACAGATAGCAAAGAAATATATTGCTCATTTAAAGAGTATTGAGAGGAGCAATTTGTTTGGCAACCGTTGTTCATTTTCAATATTATTAAACATTTTCAAAAAACTTTAATATGCTACTCTTTTTCTTCTAAACACATTATTTATTTTATTAGACCTACTGTCTACTGTCATTCAGTAGACAGTAAACATCAAGTTTAACGTGTTATTTTTGTAATCCTTTCCTTTCTCCTATACAAGTACGTCACCCCTACGACCGGCCCTGCACTCTGACATAGTTATATATCTGTGTTGTGTTCTCTGTCATATACGTGTAAAGCTACCTTTAGTATAGTATATCCATTTATACGGCAGCCGTCATGGTTAATATTTCATTTAAATTATTGATATTAACCAATTTAGGTAGGTACCTTATATCAAAAACGAAAATTAGAAAGGTACATAATATATATCTAAAATTTGATTTGGATTATAGTGAATTGATAATACTATAAACTTAATTATTTGGAAATTGTTACTAAAAATAAAATAGATATCTTCTGTATTATTTTTTTAACATCTCCATTTCTATTTTACCATTCTTCTATTATCGAAGTTTGGCTACCGTCCGCTACTAGTTCTTTTGGCGCTGCCGTTAGATTTTGCTTCATTCTTTATATCCCAGACGCCGACAGTGAGTTAAATTTGAGAAAATGGCGTCTCTTAGCTTGGTGGTGGTATTACGTGCAGTGATATAAACATTGAATAAATTTAATAAATATTTAAATATGTTTGTTTAATGTAGCGTTATAATAGGAACGTTATAATTTTTGTGTTTGAAGATGACGGCGAACATGTATCGTGTCGGAGGTTAGTACCTATTTGTTATTAATTAACCGGCTTCGTTGAGAAGGAAATCTTCCTCGGCGCTAATAGTATTGTTTGCTTACGACTTAACTAGCAATTCATAATTTTTGGTTATTATGCCTGTCACTGGAAATTATTTTTTACGTTTGTGTTATTTTTGTTTTGCTAATTATTAGTAGGGTACTTAAACGTAGATATGTTTAATATTTTGTTATATCAAATCGATTAATTAATGAAGGTTATATTTAATAGAATCGAATCGGGAGTCGCTGTGTACATAATTTTTCATAACTAACTTATTTATAACAAAACTACAACTAGCAGTCATTAATTCAACTAGAAACCACAGTAATATCACGGTCGTGATTAATAATTATATAGGTACTTGGGTTTATTATGAATTTGGCTGATTTGTCAAAATTTTGTCCTAACTGCACCTTAATAATACCTATTTTTACGTCGTTTAATAATAAGTGCTATTGAAGAACAATGAACCAGTAACCGTTTGCACTATTATTGTACGTTTGATATTTGACAACGTTTAGGCCATTTAATAATGTGAAATTAAATGAAATTGCATTGTTTAGAGGGTTCATTAGGATGTAGGACCGATATAATGTAAAATAAGGTCACAGCGATTCATTGGTCCATGTTTTGTAGATTATGTGTACTTCGAAACGTCCTCGACGTCTCCGTATCAGATCCGACGCATAGAAGAATTAAATAAAACTGCATCGGGTAACGTAGAAGCCAAAGTAATGTGCTTTTATAGGAGACGGGATTTGCCCAGCCAGCTGATACAACTTGCCGACAAACACCAATGTGAGTAAAAAAAAAATTTGTACATATTATATCGACTGCGATATCACTTAATTGAAATTTGGGGTTTGCACTCACATTCCTTGCTTTTCACGCATTCTAAATGAGTAGAGGGGCAAAAGTCTTGATTAGGCGATCGATATTCTCTGACTGTACCTGTCTTGTCACCAGCCGTGGGTACGTTGTTTCACGAAATCATGCGGCAACTGTACTTGATCAGACTGCGTCGCTATGACAACTGCGAGATGCTTGTTCTTTCCGCCAGACTGTACTTTTATAATTACACGCAAAAAGTGGACGAGCTATTGTTATCCGGTATCGGACATTTCGGTTCCGATTTGTATTACCGACAATCATAAACTATTTAAATTATAAAATATATACTCGAATATATATATATATATATATATAGGTAGTTACGTTTGTCTTTTTGAAGCAGTTTTTGGAATTGGGTTTGTTCCTATTATTATAATTATTATAGGCTATAATATTATTATAGGCTATAATAATTGTAATATATTATTATAGGCTATATTATTATAGGCTATAATATTTCTGATTTTCGAATATTTAAATATATAGGGTGGCCCAAAAGAGCCAGTTCAAATGAGGAACATTTTTCCGGATAGAAATAATTCGTATTCGTATAAAATAAATATAAGGAAAAAGTCGTAAAAGTTCGTATAAAAAGCATCAGATTATTGTCTCGTCCTAAGTAAAAACCGAGGCAGGGTCGGGCTTGGATTTTATAGGGAGTGTAAGTATAGTAGCAACCATACACTAAATTAACTATTTCGTGGGGGAATAATTCTACTGGGCCATTGGAGAAGAATTGTTGTGAAAATGTGGATCCTGATATTGAAAACGAACCCGCTAAGAATTTGTTAGAACCCCAGGTTGAATCCGACGATTCAGATTTATGCGAGAATTTAGAAGAACACCTCACATAAAAAGAAACATTTATTTTTGGACTAATTTGTCTAAATATGTATAACAACTTGAAACCAGACCCTGTGCACAGCAAATCTAGTGTTGACAAAAAAGTCAAAGCTAACACAGGTTCCTTACAGTACTTCATGTCAACTTGTAAAGAAAGGAAACAAAACAAGAAAAAAGAGAAATGATTCTGATGGAGAAATATCCAGAGATTTGAACTTAGCCACAAGCAAACTTTTAAGAAATTTAATTTACGAAAAATATAAAAACAATGGAGTTCCCACCATAGAAATAATTTATACCATAGAAATAATTATACAAGAATTTTTAAATATTTCAAAAAAAGACTGGTCGAAGGCAATAGGGAACATGACTAAAATTTTAAATATAAAAATAATACTAGAAAACATAGCGCAACGTTGTAATAAAACATATACTTCAAAAGAAAACAAGATTTCTAATTCCGGGCGATCAGTATGAAGGATCTAAGCAGCGATACAATTGGAGCGGCCCGAAACTAGGTGTGAATGTTCCCTATTGTAAAAGTAAGTAAATATGAAGAAGAATATAGAAAACTAGGACAAATTCTTATCAGTGGTGGTGAAATATTTATTATCAATCCGGCAGAGGTATCGGCTGATGATACAGATGTTTTTTCACGTTGTTCGAGTGTTCTTCGTTAAAAAATAATAAAACGAGAAAGACAACAAAAGGAAGTCCATTATATGTGACTCTTGATATTTCCGACTAACGTTTGTGTAAGCTGCTCTACGAAAAAGCAAGAGAGGGCACGTTTTCGTACATCGTAACTCTAACGAGAATAATATCGGGTAATTGATCGATTTCTTTTGACTAGCACCGCACGCCGTACCCGCTAGCCTTGCACCTTTTCAGAACAGAGAATTTGGTTATCTTTCAGTTGAATTCACTTTTTCTTCGCTTTCAGTGCACTTATGGGCACCCTCACTATAATGTTTCATTACTTTATTACAAATAACTCGAAAAACAGGAATAATGTATTTTTTAAATTATGTTAAAAAATACTTTGAAACGCGAAAACAAACAGAATCCGACGCTGGCTGTTATTTGGAATTAGTACTGACGGTATCTTTATATACGAATTTACTTTTTATACGAATATAAATTATTTCTGGCAAATACATAGAGCTTGTGAAATATTAAAAGGATCTGTCCAATATAAAATGTCTAAAATGTCAAATATAAAACATTTCCTTCACTTGATGGAGCATCTAAAGTAGTTTCAAAAATAAGCGCCTGAAATTTTTTTTTCATTTTCTATGTGACTTTTAGGAAGTGAAAAGATAATAAAATTGATGATTCCAAAAATGCATAAATTGACGTTGATATTATTATGAGTTTTTACTCCAAATAATACCGGGAATATAAACATTTCATAGTAGAAAAATTAGGGGGAAGCTGGATTTATGCATTGCAACGTCCCCAGCCATACATGCGCCGCTAAAATTGTTACCCCGCGAAAGGTCACGAAAAAAAGTTTTTCGCTAATATCGTTAACGGTAACGGCCGAAAAAATAGTGGTTACCAAATTTGAAGCTTACGAAATTACCCACAAAAAACAAATTCTTACTTTTTTTCGTAAGACTAACGGTTTTCGAGAAAATTCGATTTAAAAATTTATGTTTGTCATGATACTTGCACTTCTTTCCACACCACCATTGAGGTGATGTGGAAATGTTACGTCCAGATATTTTACAACATTTCCTCAGAAGTGTATTAGAAGAGGCATTTTGTTTCCATGGCCCGCTAGGTCACCTGACCTTACCTGCCTGGATTTTTTTCTTTGGTGTAGGAGGAAAGATAGGATGTTTCAAGAACGACAAGGGAATATATGGGTTTTAGAGTAGGAAATGCAATCCACAGTATATCCGCTGCGGAAGTGGATCCTGTCGTGCAAGTAACACGCGATAGACTTGAGCGTTGTATAGAGAATTATTGTTTGAACATCTGGGTACTCATTAGAAATGGTTCATGAACAAATCTTGAATGGGCTCATCAGGCCAGTTGAAAACAAATCTTAAATGGTTTTTTATCAATTGCCTACAATGTAATACACATAAATAATTGATAAATAAATGTTTCTAGCTTTATCGTTATTCATTTTCATCGTTTCTGACCACTACGAGTAATCGGTATAATTTTTTAGATACTTTTTTCATGTAGAAATATATTTTTATTAATTCCTCCAGTTAGAAATGAGATATCGAGTTGCGGTTTTCATTGGTTTCTTGCAATTTTTATTCTCTATACGTGAGAATAAACATGTTTCTATTTGAAATATCGGAGAAAAAACGAAAATTTTGTATTTCAAACAGCACCACCTAGCTTCCGCGGCAACAATTAAATTGGCAAATTCTATCATAGTAATGATAAAGTAAAAAATTATGATTCCAATGAAACCAAATTCGTTTGAATATGTTAAGCCATACCGGTGTAATCGCCATTTTTCTTTACAAATGTTTACCTTCCCCCCACCACTTAATTTTCAGAGCTATGAAAAACATCGTAACGCCAGGTATTCAAAATTTTACGAACATTACCAAGAACATATTTTCAGTATGCCTCATCATAGCAAATTAAGGAAACATTTCATTTTTCTAATTTAAATTTACTGTAACGACCTCTAGCAGTGATGTTACAAACTTGAAAATAATTTACAGCGATTTCTCCGGTCCACTTTTGTCATAGATTTTTTTAAACTCACGTTCTATGTCATACTTAGTCCCTCAGATATGGCCGGCGTCCTCTGTTAATGACACC
The DNA here is from genome assembly GCA_964058915.1 of Tetropium fuscum. Lineage (NCBI taxonomy): Eukaryota > Metazoa > Arthropoda > Insecta > Coleoptera > Cerambycidae > Tetropium > Tetropium fuscum. The sequence goes on from CAXKVY010000147.1 coordinate 77,345, forward strand.
CGGTACGTTACAACTTTAATAATTCGAATTTTCTCGAAAACCGTTAGTATTATGAAAAAAATAACCATATGTGTTTTTGTATGCAATTTTCTAAGCTACAAATTTGGTAACTACTATTTTTTCGATAAAAGTTACAGTTTACGAGATTTTTGCGAAAACCCGCTTTTCGTGGTCTTTGACCCCGAGTATCATTTTCAGCGGCACATACCGATGGGGACTTTTGGGACATTAGAACCACAGAAAGAAGGTTCATGCAAAAATCCTGCTTCCCCTAATTTTTTCGAAGTTTGGTCTTTTTTTTGTCTTCACTCCATGAGTTACTAGGGTTCTTTAAAAATAATTTACGTGAGCACGAGACAGGGCTTGCAAAATAATATACCTGTGCTCTCAAGTCGGCCGGCCTGACAGCTCTATGTCTATTCTCTAAAGGGAACGGCGTGATTTTAAAAAAAACTTAACTGGATATTATGTATACCTAAGTATTATGAATAGAAATTTTCAATAATTCACATACCTCTACGTCCCCATACTGAATACTGAAATTTTTAATGTGTATTCTGTACTACGTTTCTATTTTTATTAATTATTTTTTAAAACCTTTGAACAGTTTTTAAATTTCAAGTTCGCTATTAGAAACTCAGGTTTTGAGTATAAGTGTATAAATAATGTTTAGATAAGCGCGCTTTTTCGAATTAATGTTCAGATATCAGACGCATTTGACCATTTGACGGCCAATTTGAAAATTCAGTCCTACTAAAAAAAAAGGTTAGGAAATAAAAGATTTTTATTTCCTATTCCCCAAAATGTAGTTAATTGTTTCATGTAGTTACCTCGGTCATAATTCGACTGATTTTATTCCAATACTGCGGTCGTTTATATCTAGCTATGCATTGCACTTATTTTTTCGTCCCATTCATTCAATCATCGGTGGAACCTTATAGTTGAGGCGTCTTTTTGCGCATGAAGACGGTTTCGAAGCCATTTTGAAATCGAATCATATGTATTTTCGCGATGAAACCTTGACGTCAAGTTATGAAAGCGTTTCATCCGATGTCAAAACCTGGTTTGAGACCGTTTGAAAATGTAGTGGGAATATTTCATTATGTGACAAGATATTAATGCGAATACTGCAAGTGTGCAAGTAGTTAAATTCGTCAGAAGAGAGCGCTGTCGAACGGTTTCAAAATGTTGCATTTTTGCGATACTTTTCCATGACGTATAATTGAAACTGTTTTGGAACGTTGGAAGCAACACTTCCTTTGCAAAAAGACACCTATAGTTTTAGTTACTTATGATATAATCGTAAATTTTTAAGAATCGTTAAACAAACATGGGCTCCCGGTATCAAATAATTGTTACATTTTTAAAACGATGTTTTCCTTTTATCTATATAATTCGGTATGTAGGTTTTTCATGAGGTAGTGTGGAATTGCCTCGGGAATTGCTTAGAGAAGATACCATACGTCATCATACGCACAGGCCGATGATATCGCTATCTATCTCGCTATCTATCAACCTATCGATGCGAATCTCTGGATAACGATCTATCTATCTATAACTAACCATCTATCAATAACTAACCTATCGATACGAATAAATTTACATGATAGACACTATAGTGTTTTCGTAAAATTGTATACCGCCACAATTTCTTGTGAATAGAACTAGGGTCTCCAGTCCGCGGCTTACCATATCGGTCGCTATCCCTCTTCAACTCATATAAATCCCATTTCCCTTCTCGCTCACTTAGAAGACACCTGCATGAACAAGCCGCCGATTTACTGGCTTTACTGCTCAGTGGCGTATCATGCGCAACCAAGATGAAGTGACTTCAAGATATGTCTTATTATGTCATATTCATATATGTGCAAAACTACAAAAACAAAAAAAATATTTAGTTTTGAATGTATATAAAATATATTGAAAAAATTTTGCATGCTGCGTGTACAACTTAATGCTCAATTTAGCCAACAGCATTTTAAAATAAAACAAAGAAATTAAATTGCTATTGCCCAGCAAGGACCACGGGGAGGTCAGAGCGCCCCTTTCCAGGATAGAACGTGGTTAGGTTACTTATTATTAGTATAGGTAAGACTGTTAGTAAAATTTATAACAAATTAACTCACCGATTTGCAGGAAATGTTATTATTTGTACATATAGTTACACTCACATTGGTATTTTTCACTGTCACTTATTAGTAGCACTCTTCACAAAAACTTACATTAGAAATTCATATCATTCACTATCTGAAAATAAGTAACTTTCACTACTGCCTTCATTTACATTTACTGTGACTGGTTTAACGGGAGCACCCGGAGTATCTATCATAATATCGAGATCCCACATTCTTGATTCTACCTCCTTCTTCACATGGTCTATATATTTTATGCAATTGGCCGCATACTTCTTTGATTGCACCATTGAGAAGTTTTTTTCCCATCAGCTTAACTTATATGTTGTATTTTCTCTAGCAACTAGCCCAAATAAGCTCAATTGGGTTCCGTTTGCAGTGATATGGAGGCAATCGAATTACCCCCATTCCTCTTGCTTTGGCCATTTCATCCACTACATACTTCTTGAAAGCTGGAAAATGTTGCCTTGCCAGTGTCAACAATTCAGCTTTAAGTAGTGAATCATCGTGTTCAATTCCTTTCTTCCAGCCAGTCTTTAATTTGCCCTTTCCGACATGCTGTTCTGTTCTACGAGAATGATGATTATTGTTTTTAATTAGGATAATTGCGCGCGCCACTGAGCACCGCATTCCAATAGTTTGCATATCAAACGAAAGCACTATAGTAGGTAAATTTTTTGCGGCCTGTTCCACAATTTCTGACGGGGTTAAATTGTCAATTTCACTTTCACTACTACACATGTTTACTTATCTTAATTGCAAGAGGCACAAAGTTTGAAAATTTGCTAAGTAAACAATAAGTATGACAAAAATAACAGTAAGTATGCGTATGGCAAAATTTATATATTTTCGATCTGTCAGATGTTCAAGGCACTAGTTGGTATTGACAGAATATTGTTGTATGTCGCGTTTCTATTGGTTATAAACTTGTATTTTAATGGATTTTTTTTATATCTTAATGAATCTCATTAAAGTATAGGTGGTAGTCTAATAAACGATTTAGTGTTAAGTATGGGAGTGGAAAAAATATATAACTGAAGCTTCTCTCAGGCTCAGAGGATAATGAAAAGTTGCCTTCTTTTTATAAGTAACTATAGTACAAAAATAAGAGATGAACCTTTGCAATTAATTTATTAATAGGGATCGTGGCCACGACGGAATTTTTATCACGCAATATTTCCGTTGTTCAACTTTCGTGTGGCAGACTCTACGCATATATAATTATTCCTCAATGCTAAAATTTAACTAACAACGTTTTTTTTATTTTGAAGAAATATAAATAACAGATGTATCAAAATGATATAGTTAACTGTGGGCTTCAAACTTTCTTAACTACTTGCTAACTAAATATTTTCAAGTGCTTAGTTTGAATACTACGTTATACTACATACTTCCCTATTTATATTATATTTAGTTGCAGTTGTACCGGGTGGCACCATGGCCACCTAAGAATGGACGCCGGCCGTGTCTAAGAAACTATTTATCATATAACTTTGGGAAAAATATACTAATAAGTAAATCGCCGAAGAGAAATTCGCTAGAAATTATTTTCAAATTCGAAAAATGGCCGTTAGAGGGCGCAATTGTTCAGGCCAATCAGAAAGCAGACCTTTTCTCATAAATATGCACGTGAAGAGGTATTTTAAATATTACTATTGTAATCACTGGAAAATTTGTAATGTTTTTTGGTATAACGTATTTTGCTCTACCTCATAAAATAAAGTGGTGGGGGAAGGCTAAACTTGCTTTTCTTAAAATAAGAATATCTGGTTCGGGTTAACATAATTAAACAAACTAGGGGCTCCTTTGAAGGCTCCTTTATTCCTTAATAATCTGCAATATAAACTTTGCCTCAATAGATTTTGCCGTGGTAGCTAGAGGGCGCTGTTTGACCACGTAACAGTTATTGTGCATTTGCACAAAAATTTTAATTGTCAGGCTATATATCTTTTTACATAGTTAAATAGATCACAAAATTACCAAAAAGTCAGCGCAAACCGCAAGTTTCTATCAGGAAATATTTTAAGAAAAGCAAGTTTAACCTTCCCCGCCACTTTATTTTATGAGATAGAGCAAAATACGTTATACCAAAAAATATAAATTTTCCAGTGATTACAATAGTAACATTTAGAACATATTTTTGAGAAAAATCCCGGTCATAACATTGGTCATTGCGCCCTCTAGCGGCCATTTTTCCGAAGTAAAAATAATTTCCAGCTATTGGGTGATTTACTTGGTAGTATTTCCCCCCAAAGTTATACGATAAGTAGTTTCTGAGATGCAGCTGGCCAAGCGTCCATTCTTAGTTGGCCACCCGGTACATTTGACATTTAGGGTCAGAATTCTATCAGAGTTCTCTGGTTCTATTATGTGACACAGTTTAATTGTAATTAATTATATTTAATTAATGTTGATTATCTTAGTGGTAATACGCGCGACTCAAGTGTCGCAATGTTCTGTGTTTATTTAAGGATATAATTTTTTGGGAGAATATGAGATTAATACAAATTTATTCATACCATTTCCCTTGTCTTGTCATGTTTTTAGAATGCTTTCAAATAATTATAATTAATAAATACATATTTATTTTTATACGTATATGTAAGTGGACTTATTAATTATTGTTATGATGAAACCTTTTAACAAATTCAAATGTACGCAACTCGGTATTTCCCGTTTAAAAATGAATTTTTTAAATTTTCCATACAACCTTATAATCAAACCTGATAACAAACTTTTTTATTATTAGAGAATATATTTTGAGGTTATTTTAAGAAGAACTAACTTTATGCAAATTACTCCAATTTATTACACATTTTGATGTTATTGGAAAGTAGCTTACCTACTCTAATTTTTTAATATAAATATTTCGGTCGATTGATTCGTTTTACGAAATTTATATAATATTTTAATTATTTCACGTGCGTGTGTCTACAGTATGACGTAATTTAAATTAAATGGAAGTACCCCGATACTAAACTCAGTGGAGTGTATCTCTCAGTGGAGTGTATCTATACCTAGAGA
>CAXKVY010000148.1:0-47733 GCA_964058915.1 Tetropium fuscum
ACACATTTGAGTGAAGACCAATAAAGTTGGGTGTTTTCTACTGCATAAGATTAAATATGCTCTATTAATTACTTTGAGACCTAAACACAGCTTGTAGTATTTATTATGTTTTGATGTTGACCAAAAAACTAAGATTTCAATGGGTGGGCCAACTAATATGGGAAGGGGCTCGTAGTTCATATTTTTAGGAAAATAACTTGATGATATCCTTAGTTCGACGGTATATACCAGATTTGTCGCAAACGAATACAATGGCGTCCTAAAATATTTTTGTCCACAGATAACGTATTATAAATTAATAAGAAACCGGAAATATAAAATTTATTGAATACGTTTCGATTAAAAACTGAGAAAGTCTATAGTATTTAATTTAGTACTGTACTATATTCTGTATAATACTGTATAATATTATTTGGTTGCTGATTTCTTTTTTGCAGACACAATCTTCAAACATACCGAGAGATCAGAGAGACTTCCAGTTTAGCACCCCCACTACTGATGGAAATTTGACTTCTATAAATTATATCTATCCTTCACCCATTTACAATGATTCTTTGGCCAATGGAGTAAGTTTTACATATTATCGAATTTTATATTATTAGTTTAAAAGTTCGTTTAACTGAAACCGTTAAAAGATTTTATTTTCACCTTAAAACTAATCCTTACTAATAGTAGGGGAGAGGGACCGCCTAGCGGCGAGACTTGGCCGGTAAAGGTAGCCACACACACACAGTTTTTCCTCAAGGTTTGGACTGCGCAGTCCAAACCTTGAGAATTTCCTCAAGGTGTGTGGTGAAGACCTTGAGGCTGCTGGTAGACTGTACAGTCCACAAAATCCTATTCGAAAGACCATTGTGAATAACTGTACAGGCCTGTCTGAACAGGCCAATCTCGATGTGTGTGGTAGTATCGTAAGTCCATTTAGCAGTTTTCCGATGTGCAGCGTGCATGATTGTTTAAATATGACCCGTCAATTTGTAGAAGACTTCATTAAAATATACGAAAGTGAGCCTTGCCTTTGGCAAACAAAGTGTAAGGAATACCACGACAGAAATAAGAAAGATGCCGGATACGCAAAATTGAGAGAAAAACTGAAAGAGATTGACCCGAATGCTATAAAAGATGCTGCCATTAAAAAATAAATAACCTAAGAAGCGCCTACAGAAAAGAAAATAAAAAAGTTAAGGACTCTTTGAAGTCATATAGTCATATAATAAATGTAAATAGCTTTGCTCGTCCATTCTCAAATAGTTGTACCAATCCTTCGGAAAACCCTTTAGCTCGGAAAGGACATTTATATGGGAGTATTTGCTTCTCTTCATTAGCCATTCCTTCGCCCAGACACTTCTCTTAATATTCTTTTTGCGCGAGTTTTAGCGCACTTTGTCATCAATTACCGCCAAAGCATCATCGTCCGTAGATGCCATTGCTATACGAGTCACGAACTGACGTAAAAACCTTCCCAGCCCCCAGGAATCCCAGCCCGTGTGTGGGCACCGTTCGGATTAAGGAAATCCTCAAGGCCTAAACTGCGCAGTTTTGCCTTGAGAAAAAACCATGTGTGTGGTCGCCTTAAGATTTCGATCTGCGGAGTTAACCGAAGCGGACGCCGCGCCGGCTGACTCTTGGATTGGTGACCAGGCAGGCTTGGGGACGGGCTGTGGCAGTCCACCTGAGACCTAGTAACACTCAACACAAGAAGACGTCTCCTAACGTCAAAGGGTTTTGAAATGTGTCACATTACATGTCAAAGTTGGAAAAAATGAGCTCCAAATGTACGGAAAATAAAAATATCTATATTTTCCACAAACTCAATCGTCAAAGTGGCCAGGCAGGCTTGGGGACGGTATGTGGCAGTCCACCTAAGACCTGGTAACACTCAACACAAAATACGGTTCCTAACGTCAAAGAGTTTTGAAAGACTTCACTTTACATGCCAAAATTAGAAAAAAATAGCTCAAATGTACGGAAAATAAAAATAACAAATTTTCCAACAAACTCAATCGTCAAACTGAACTAATTCATAAGTGCTAACGCTAACATAAAAAAGGCGTTCTCACTATTATTGTAAACTCAAGAAATCTGCTCATGTCAATACCGTAAATCGAAACGCGTTCTTTTTCTATCGACTAACAGGACCTTCCTAAAGTTAGGAAACTAACTTTATTTAAAATAATTTATAAAAATAATTAATTGTATTTCAATTTCTAAATAAAATCTGAAATAATACTGATTTTTTGTTCCTTTGTCTGTTTCACTGAGTCAAAAATAAAATATATGAACAAATAAAAATAAACTATTTTCATGACAATGGTTTTATGTGTTTTTATCAAATACTGCTATATAAAATAGCCTTAATATGAATTACAATAATTCAAACATTTGGTGTTGTATGTAATACCATGTAATAAATACTGTTATTTAAATGCTGTCCATAATAATACACGTAAAACGGGGCCACAAATCACACTGAATACGCATACAGCGGACTCGCAAATTCATCGCAGATGCCGCCAGCTCCTAGGACGATAAAATCGGTAAAAGAGCCACATAATTAAAAATACTTAGAATTTACATATTTAAACGAATTTTTTTGGTGGTATATGTAATCATAATCTATGTCGTAGCGTTTTTTGTTTTCCATTTTTTTTACTTTGAAATTTCAAAAAATCGTAGAAAAAAAACTATTTACTTTTTTTAAAAATATCACAAGCAGCGACACAGATTGTACTTTTCTCTATATATGTTTAAAATTTCATAACCTAATCTTTTTTAATAACGCTACAGTTATGTGGCTACGATTTCATGTTTTTCACGGCCGCAGACAGAACTCTTAACGGTATTGTACGGTACACTTTTCTCAATCGCCAGATCAATATTAGTCATAGAATCACTGCTAGAGCGACTCATTTTCACTACATACGCTGACTAGCACTGTTTAAAAACAGTATTACAAAATTTATTGACAATAAAATCAGAAAAATTGTTTAGCGTCGTTTTCTGGTGTCATAGGAGACCATAATTACCTACTTGTTATCAAAGGTATTGTAATTTTTGTTGACAACAGCTGTCAAGTTTTGCCGCGGGTAAAGCCAAAAAATCTGCTGACAGGCGCTGTTATACAGTTTTTCCATCTAGAAACGATTCAAAATTGCGCGTTTGTGATTGGTGGAAATTAAGAAGAGGGAAATAGTCGCCAAAATGGCTTGGCGCTTAACCTGCTAATGAAAACCCGGTATTAATGTTTGTTTGTAATTACTAATTGATTTTGATTATTTTTAGGGAATGGGAAATATTCCAAAATGGGCTTATAAGTATTCACCTTCGACACCTTCTGAAATGCCCTGTTGGACTATGCGAGCAGGATCTACAGTCAGTATTTGACCTATTGTATTAATAGGTCTATTATATTATATTACATTACAGTGTGGGTCAAAATAAGTTGTCATAATTAATTTAAAAATTTTTCAAGAAATAGATTTTTCCAACGCTAACATACAAATTTTGCGAAAAACAACCCCCTCTCCGCTAAGGCACTGATATTTTAATTTTTGGTAAAAAAATTTTAAATTTCATATTTATATTAATTGTTATAATTCATTAAAATGGTTCAAAAATAAAAAACATATGATGAAATTGCATGATTTCATGTTGGCTCACAAGGTATATGTACATATATATGTATGTATACAGGGTGTCTCACGATCGATGGTACCGTTTACGGAAATGGGACATTGGATTATTCTGAAAATTTGGCCACTTAAATAATTATTGCTCCTGATTGCTTGTTGCCGCTTATATCAAGTAGAACAAAATTGTTCATCAAGCTGCGCAAAAATATACGGGATGTTTCGGCAGATATTCGGCATTGAATTTTTACTGCCTTGTATGAAATCAAGTAATTTTAAAATTATGGCAATCTGGGAATGGGAATCTTAGACTTTTAGATGTCCCCTATAAATTTCATCGCTCTAGATTTATTATTGTAATATACCTACACATCTTTTTGAATTAAGCAGTGCTTTTTTTGTTTTTTTTTTTTGGAAAAAATTAAATACATCAAAAACGGTTAACTTTAAGAATACGAAACCTTTATGAAAGTTCACCTAAAACTTGACGTAGAATCCCAAAATGCAATCATATACAGGGTGTCTCATTTGAAATATCGAAGATGTTGCTACTTTTTGATATAATCGGCAACGCTGCATTGCTAAAAATAGTTTACTTCAAGCAGCAATTATTTAAGTGGCCAAATTATCAGAAATACCCAACGTCCCGTTTTCCGTAAACGTCTAAGGTACCATCGACCGTGAGACACCCTGTATATATCTGCAACTTTTTTTGTTGCTTTTAGGCAATGCAGACTATTCCGGCATGGGATTATACTCCACAATCGGCGGTCCAAGCGGGAACTACAGTCAGTATTGCATTGATTCTATGTATTAATAACTAATAAGTCCGTTACACCGTTTTTTGCGTGTTTTTGCACAATCTCGTAGAATGATATCCATAATTTTTGTACTCTCTTAGGCTCTGGACCCGAATGCGGTTTGGTGTTACAATTATTCAGCTATGGATGATCCTACTCCAGTTTGGGCTGTTCCAACAGTATATTGCCCAGACTCCCAATCGGATGAGGATACTTTGGTAAGTTATCATTGGAAGATATGACAACTTTAATAATGTTTGTCGATTGTTAATAAGTTAATGAAAACTTTAATTGTCATTATTCATGTCATTAATAAACATATATTCTGGTGTTTTCTAGGACTCCTGTCTACCATACAGCAATGTACTTCGGGTATTACCAACAATAGATCACACTCAGTATGAATTAGCATTGGTTCAAGTTCCTAGAACCAGTGGTATTTGTTAAAAATAAAAAACCAGGTATCCTCTATCTGGGATGATTGAGGTCCTCTGAAGTATGGGGCCTATATACTTCTTTCTAATGTAGTATGTTAGGAATAATTAGTTACACCTATATTTTAAGATATTCAAATTATATTAATGACATTTATGGACAGTTTTTCAATCCATGATCCATGTTTTATAATGTGCACCTCACTTTTTGCAAAGGTTACCCTCTTATGGATCTTATTTAACCCTTTTCAGAATAAACGTCTATGGAAAGGGTTGAATAATCTTTGATGCATTATGTTGTCTACAAAAGTCTACAAAGTCTACAAATATCTGTCAAGCTTTCAAAGGTTTAAAGCTAAAGAAAAATGAGGAGCCCTTATTAAATGGAGAAACGTTTTTACGTAATCATAATATTTATCTTAGGTATTTGTTTCCTTTTTATTTATATTGTACCAATCTCTACATATGCTGTGATTAGAAATTGGTATAAGAGTGTTTTTCTGTTTGCATGTTCTTTTTACTATTTAAAAATGGTTGTCGATGTTGAGGTAACTCAATCTTGTGATTGTCTATATAATTTTATAATTTTTAATAAACTTGTTTACGTAGCAGTAAGATTTGTTATTTCCTCCACGTGGAACTTTTCCTTAATTACTGTCAAATAATGATTTTCTTTACCGCCATATCTACAATCTTTCTAATAAATATGTGTATACTGTATCCAACGAGAGAATGGACTTGCACTCGAGCGAAAATTCGTCTGTTTTGGTCAGATCTCCGCCCCTTAGAACATTAGTTCAACGTCTTAATTGGCTCAGCAGGTAGCCAGGGCCGGCGCCTGGGTCCGATACCTACCTGGTACCTAATTATATAAAGTACCTACTACTGCCTACCTATTCACAGTTTGTATTTGTAGTCTCGCAAGTACGGTTATTTTAGTTGTGTTAGAGACGAGATAAATCCACCATTATCGCCAATTAAGAAGAATAAAAGAGGCCAGGTAAAGAAATATAATAATAAATATGTTTTATTTAATACGCATACTATTCACCACCAGTAACCGTGGTCAATGATTTATTTTTGTTTTTATTTTTAGGTCGTGCATCAAAGTCAAAAAATAATTATAATAAATTTATATAAGAAATTAAAGGAAGACAATCCGCAAATGTCGTACGAAGAGACAGTTTTATAAATATCATAAAATGTCTATTTTAGGAATATTTAGGGTTTATATTACTTTCATAACGCTCATACATTTATAATAAATTTATGTTAAATAAATAAAATGTTTTCAAAATAAAAATTATTTCACCTACTTACGTATTTATTTCATCGAATGACGGTCCTGCGTAGCTCGTTGCAGAGCCCCTCCTCTTTAGTCGCCGATGCGCAAAGCAAGTCCATTCTCTCGTTGGATAGAGTATAGTTCAACCACCAGCCGTGAAAAATAAACTTAAAAATACTATATACCATTCTAATACTAAACTTGTACGCTTTTTTAATGAATACAACTGTACGTTGTACTAAAAACTACAAAATAATTAGGGTACAGAAACCTGGACCTTCCTGAGATTCTGATGTTTGGTAAGAAATAAAAACCTGGGGCGCATTTGAAATATGGTTTTTATTTCCACACTCCATGTTTTTATTTCTTACCAAACGTTAGAATCTCATGAGGTCCAGGTTTGTGTCCTTTGTAATTTTTAGTAGAACTGATGATTTAAAATAAAAACATTTGAGTTAAAAGTTTTTTTACCTATTTTTATTTTAAAGTGGTCGTTTCCCAAGTAGACATAGGTACTCTACGAGTCCACGATTTATTGTGATGAAGTTTGATCAGACAGTCTATTGATTGAAAAAATGGTAGGTACCTACTATTGCTAATGATCAAAGTGGAATGTATTATCAGATTATTTTATATTTCTGGAAAATTTTATAATAACTGAATCTTCAAATTCTACTTAAAAACTCATGTATTCATCTTTGCTTTCTTTGTGCATATGCAGAATACGACTTTTTTCCAACTTTTGCAATTACGACGTCTCAAGAATGGTGATTAGGTAGGTATATTATACTTATATAACTAAAAATAAGCTAAATTTCTCATGGTGTAGCACGTAACACTCACTAGCATTTTGTAGCACTCATTAGTAAATCTAAATCACAGTTTTATCACATACCTAGCAATAAAATGAACATGTAAAAATGGTGCACAAACAGTACAAATTAAAAACACAAATGATTTTCATTTGTTTGAATATTGAAAATCCAAGAACGCCTCTTGATCTCCGCGACAACTATCTGCGGTGATGATAAAGTCGCTAAAAATACCTATTTAGTTGTCGTAGTGCAGTTCAACTAGCCGCTGACAGATGTCGCCCATAGCAAGAGGAATCCTTGCATTTTAATATTCAAACAAGTGTTATACCTCAAGTATTACAGGAATGTGAAAAAAAATGCATTAAGAAAATGTCTTCAGTGGCAGGTGTTTTATTTAATTGTCTATATAGGACTCATTATCGCAGATCAACCCTAACCGTAGACATCTCAGATTAAGAGATTAAGTGGGTATTTGGAAATTTAGGTAGGTACCTATATTGTTTTGACCCAAGAATTATTTTACTAGGATTGGTTAGTGTATCCAAACCAACGTGTTGATTATTATGCATTACTAACAATATTAAGTTGACAGATCATCCAAATACTGTGAATACCTAGGTATATAGTTTGTGAACTAGCTAAAAGCATTGGTTAATTTGTATACTTTTTTTGTGGTTTATACTTTGGTGATAAATCGTGTATAGTTTGTAAACTAGCTGGATAGTATTCAAACCAATCGATATTCGTAGTTATTTTTATTTTAGTAGAAATATGATTTTCCATCAAAATAGCCAGACGTTTGGTTTGAATAGTTTGTAACTCAAGTACATACTTTAACCGTAATATATACATGGCATGGTTAATGTTAGCATTTATAAGTAAAATCTTTAATTATTATTAGGTATAATCAAAGGTAAAGTCATGGACACCAAGGAGACTATTACGGCGATATGTCAGACCCAGAATATCAATAATTTGCAGTCGGGGGTGTAGCTCAGATGGTAGAGCGCTCGCTTAGCATGCGAGAGGTACCGGGATCGATACCCGGCACCTCCAATTTTTTTTTCTTATAATATACTAAAACATATACTTGTTACATAAATAATTATTGATGAAACAGTCTTTAAAGTAGTAAAATCGCCAAAAATTAAAAACTTATAAATGTCACCAATATTTTATATTATAAGAAACGTATTTTTGACGCAGTGTAAAAATACACCTACCTACTTATAATGAGACTAAGCAATAAGAAGTTCGTTACATTTTTTACACGTTTATTATGCTCTATTCTCTGTGTTGCTTGGGATTCTTATAGAAATCGATAACGACTAACTAGACTTAACAACAGGCTTTCGCTCGAAAGGACACTAAAAAAAATAAATGGACATTTTGCATTTTGGGCGTTTTCACTTTAATTTATCTTGCTCCTATTTTTTTACCAGAAATATATAAGAATTACATTAGAACAATAAACCTTCAAAATAATTCTACATGTTTTTAAGAGTGTCATAATTTAGATAGAGAAATAGTCCTATCAATTGTGAATATAAAGTAGGCCTATAATTATAGCAGTCTTTCTATAAGTTGTACGTTAAATCAACCATTAAAGAACATTAAGTACCACAAACCTTTCATCTAGTCTCCAGCTGGACCTGCTAATATCGCTCCAGGCACTCATGCTCCTATTCCTCCTTGGGATGAGCAACGGCCTGCTAGGACGCGTATCCAGGGTGTCGGGAGGGAAGTTGACCCTCGCCCTACTAACTGGCAGCGAGGGCGACCGATCGTAGTTGGGCAACATCTCGTACGTCCAACAAACCCCCCCAACACGCGAGCTCCTTCTGCTCCCCAGGCTGTCGGTTTGTGGAGCCACGGTACTGGCTCCGTCCGTACTAGAACTACTTGAACTTGACAGATCGATGGTGGTGGTTCTCGTAGCCAGATAGGCTACACTTCAGGCTGTTGCAACGCACTTCACGACTTTGTTAAATTTTATTGCAATTTTTATGTTAAGGGTTTTGAGACATCACGCACGTATTTATTAATAAATTACCGTAAACCTTTTAAACTTTATTTTTATTTTCATTCCTATAGGTATACAAGTTGGAATAAATAAGGCATTCTTAGAACATATCATTGGTTTGCGTAATCAAAATAAATATGAATTGCGAATTAAAATTTTGTATAAATGTCTACCGGTGGCAGCTAAAATCACCCACACATCACACACAACTATAGAGGAACTACATAATATCACAGGTAGTGCGGTCGTAGACACAAGTATACCTAATGCGACGCCACTGGATACTTGCACATTATTATAGTTTTTAGTACACACATAGTTACATCACAGCTTAGTGTAGATAAGCTGTGATTATATCATATTACTTTGTGAAATATAAAAGTATTGGCATGAGGCATTCTAGTTAAGACTAGTGTCGAGAGAAGTTGTTTAAAATAAAGTGTTGAGTATAAATTATAATATCGTTTTGTGACCAACCCATCCATTTTTCCCCAAAGACTACAGTAGGTACACCAATCCTAGAAAATTTCATCGAACTCAAACTCATAACTTCATTCATGATACACATAAATCCAACCATACACACAGCCAACCCTCATATTCAGACAACCACCGAAATACCCGCCGTTAAACTATATATACAGCCCTTAGATCAAATACACACACACACACACAGCGAACAACAATACACATTCCCAACCCTACCGTGCACCAAATGCATCCAAACCTGCAACCTCGCGTGCAACACGGTATTAACAATATAAAATGAAAAGAGAAAAAACAAAATCAATAATCAAAATAACAAAGAAAAATGGGAACCACAAAATAAGTCTTGCCCTAGAGCACAACAATAATAAACAAAATTAATAGAACAGGCATATACCTAAACATTAAACTTGAAAAAACATAAAACAAACATAGTAAAGACCCAAATTACAACAGAAAACAGACAATATTAACATTAACAGAACTAACATAGATTTAAGGCAATTGTACCAACGCTTATCAGCCCGCTTATGCTTATGTAAATACTAACATCTAAATACCTAACTAACGCATTTAAGAACCCCTACATACACCCACCATCAGAAAACAACATAACTAACTGTAAATAAAGAGATAAACAACACAATAAAACCCTCGCAAGAGGACACCCACATAGCAAGTAGAACGCAAAACTTATAATCCGGCAAAAGTATCTCACCCGAGATAGACGCCATGCAATTTAGCAAATCACGGTCAGCGGAAAATGTTGTAGTGAGCCTTTGAGATATATTGCATGCTTTAGCTACCGGATTATAAATATATATTAGACCAGGGCTGAAAAGCCTTTGAAAATAGTAAAAAGTGAAAAAAAATAATACTAGGATGAAACCCATTGGACATTGCACCCATTGAACATGGCAAGTTGTAGGTAATAAAAAGATCTACAACTTTTGTATTTACACTTTTTTCACATAACCTCAAAATTTATGTGAAAAATTCTTTTGGTTTCTTATTTCTCACAAAAAAATTTAAAAAAAAAAAAATTAGTTGAAGCTTACCTTTTTATTTCCCAAACACACTGTAATTTTTTTGATTTAAAATATTTATTTTTTCACCTTATTTTGACTTAATATCGAAAAAGCACCCTAATTTTCAATCGAAAATTCTTGCGTCAAAATATCTGCTTTTTTAAAAAAGTCGGTGGGGTTTTTGTTCGTTGAAATCTCTACTTTCTGATGGTGGAAAAAATATATACATTACTATGGTAAATGTTCATAGAAAATGCAAAGAAACGAGAAACACTCCTTTTCCTAATTCCTTTTCTGTTAATTTGGGCATAATGCCACGTTGATGTTGCTTCCAGCCACAATCTATTGCTGTCACTTCGTTACCCAGCCAAGTTTGAAGCTGATAATATGTCCTGTAACAATGCTGTGGGTGGGAGATTTGCCAATATGAAAGTTGATTTAATTTTTGCCAATTCATATTTTCGAAATCTTAATTGATTCAGTGTATATCAGTGATATTATCATTTTTACATATTAAAGTGTAAATATTTATAAATAGCTCAAAATTCTACATAATGATTTAAAAAAATTCGGATTCGATTTTTTTTCGTTTCTTTGCATTTTCTGAGAACACTAACCATAGTAATGTATATTTTTTTTACACCAAGAAAGTAGAAAGTAGAGATGTCAACGAACAAACACCCTTTTTTTAAAAAAGCAGATATTTTAACGTGAGAATTTTCGATTGAAAATTAGGGTGCTTTTTCGATATTAAGTGAAAATAAGGTGAAACAATAAATATTTTAAATCAAAAAAATTACAGTATGTTTGGGACATAAAAAGGTAAGTTTTCACCGAATTTCTTTAAAAAAAAATTTTGTAAAAGAAAAATAAAAAACCAAAAACTTGGTTATTTGAATTTTTCACATAAATTTTGAGGTTATGTGAAAAAAGTGTAAATACAAAAGTTGTAGATCTTTTTATTACCTACAAGTATTATCTTACCTACAAGTATTACTACCTATTTTATTACCTACAAGTATTACTACCTATCGTAGTATTATTTTTTTGGTTTCAAAAATCATCGACCCTGGTCTATATGTCGAAATGAGCTTTATGACTAAAATTGATGGATTCTTAAAGCTGGGATGCTGTCAATTATTGTAATACGTAGGATTTATTTGATCGTACTAAAAAGTACGATCAAATAACTATATTACCACAATATTAATTATAATACCACCTAATTTTATATACTCGTAGTACACAGAAAATCTGTGTCAAGCCCCATCGCAAACCTGGTACTTTATTCTCTGTTCGAGTTTCAACGAAATAATGAAACTAAGGAGTTCTTTAGAATTTTGCACGTCCCTAGAGAGGCAACCCCTTGGGGAATAAAAGCGAGGATATGGAACTCATTATTTCGGCTCCGAGTTGAGGTGCAAAAAAGAACAACTTTAAGCAGTGCAGCAATAGTCTGATATATTTATTTACAGGAAAAATATTATTTTATTGCGACTACGAGAAAGTAGACCATAATTAATTGCTGCACAAAATAAAATTGTGTATCTATTATGTAATAATTCCCTTACTACTGATTTCAATTTAATCAGTGGCGTGCGGTTGCATTTCAAATAAGGGAATCAATTCTTATAAATCTACCCATTTGTAATGTCACTCAATTTTTATTCGTTTTGACGTAGCGCATTACAGACAGACAGTTTAGATAAAATTTTAGTTTTCGGGAAAACACTATTATTTATAAAAGTTCTTGCTTGCCTAATGTCGGCAAAAATTCTGTTTATTATACGGGGTGGTCTAAAATTACAAAATCTTAAAATTTGGTAAGAGTAAAGTTTGTACTTTTTGATCATCACGTATAAAAAACTAATGATGATTTTGCCACAATTATGTTTTTATATGGGGTGATCAAAAATCACAAAGTTTACTCTTACCACATTTTAAGATTTTGTAATTCTTAAACATCCTGTATATACAACACAATTTTTGTGTATTATATGGGGTGGTCAAAAATTACAAGAAGAAAATGTTATTATTTATAAAAGTTTTTACTTGTCCAAAAAATAGTAATGACGTCAACAAAAATCATATTTTTTATACGAGGTAGTCACAAATTACAAAATCTCTAAAAATGTTTAGTTTTCGGGAACACGCCATTATTCATAAAAGTTTTTGCTTGCCTAAAGTAATGTCGACAAAAACTATGTTTATTATACGGGGTGGTCAAAAATTACAAAATCTTAAAATTCGGTAAGAGTTAAGTTTGTACTTTTTGATCACCACGTATAAAAAACTAATGATGATTTTGCAATTATGTTTTTATACGGAGTGATCAAAAATTACAAAGTTGACTTACCAAATTTTAAGATTTTGTAATTCTTAACCACCCTGTATATACAACACATTTTCGACAAAGCCATAACTATTTTTAGGCAAACTTTTTTAAAGAATAGCATTTATTCGAAAACAAAAAAAATGAGACTGTAATTTTTGACCACCTCATGCAAGATAACCCGTTTAAAAGTACAAAACCTTCAGGGTCTAACGAACAAAAAATCGTACCACAACTGCGTTTTATTTTTATTCTATTCACTTGAGAAATTTTTACCAGTTGTGTCTGGTATTTTCAATACGCCTGCGATACTTGCATAAGATGCAAGATCTGTGAATTTTTTTTAAAGAAATGTATGTGACTGCAAAAAGATATCAAGATCAACCAGTCCATTCTGACTTGGTATGTTTAACTAAAATCATTGCACATATCATATCATTTACATCCATTGCATGATCGCTCGTGGTCGCGTTCACTCGGACATGAGATCCCTGTCAGACATTGTTGGGAATATA
This sequence comes from Tetropium fuscum, assembly GCA_964058915.1. Lineage (NCBI taxonomy): Eukaryota > Metazoa > Arthropoda > Insecta > Coleoptera > Cerambycidae > Tetropium > Tetropium fuscum. Next base: position 13,348 of record CAXKVY010000148.1, read on the forward strand.
CGGTGCAGAATAAATTAATTACAATAATTAGTTGAAAATACAAGAAAATTTTAAATAATGCAGTTTAATATACATTATTTAACTATTTTTTAAGGAAAGCAGTGCTTCCATGGACCGTACGCCCCTGAATTTAATTATTATAACTTTGATCAAATATTCACGTATACTTGCAGGCAGAAAATATATAAATATTTCTTAGCAGTAAGATAAAGTTAATATATTACTGATTCTGTAGTCCTAGGTCCTCTCAAGCAATATTAAAGTACTTTACAAAGCTACTCCGATGGATAAGGCTTTAGTGGAACATCCGATTAAAAAGGGGTTCACTAATTAATTTAATCACGAAAACAGAGCACAGATTGAATCTTATAGCTAACGCATTAAATGGTCGAAGTTTGTACAATTTGTTTTGTGCCGCTTCATTTATTTGACAATTTGTTTTAAATAGGTACTTCCCCGGAAAAAAATAAGATCTTTAATTGTTATTACATTTTTATAAGAATATAATGAATGTTATTAATGGCTAACTATATAACTAACTAACTCACTAACTCACTATATAAATAATACCCTCATATACTGACATTTATTTCGTAGTCAAAGAAGTCCAATACAAGCCAAAGCTTAAATATATTTAAATGTGAAATAAAATGTAGTAAATATTAAATAGATTATCACAGGGTCGGTTCTGGCCCGATTACTTTTCTTAATTCTTATCAATGACATACCCAATAACACATCTGTACAAACGTGATGGTGATATTATGGAGAACCATTTTATAATTCATTTAAACAATACTAAACAGGTGGTCATTTTTTAGCGGGAAGTATGATACCGGTAGCTTCTAAACTGTAAGAAATTGAAGGTCGTTTAAATTAATATTCTGATTTTAAAAAAACTGGCTGTTTGAGAGGTAGATTTCCTAAAAATATTGAAATTCGAATTTTTTTATTTGCGAATAACTGAAATGGTATAGACCAGAAAGTTTTACCAGTGACCTATAAAATATGTTTTTTAGCTTCAGACTATTTATTTCGTAGCGGAAATTGCTTTTAGTGTGGCACCATTAGTGTTACACATCATTTTCTCGTTCGTTAGAAGTATCATCAGGCATGTTAGAACAAAATTCAGTTCAGTAAATATACCAAGCGAGATAAAGTTCTTCCCGTGTAGGTGCACTGTAATAATATGTCGTGTCCATATATATATATATATATATATATATATATATATATATATATATATATATATATATATATATATATATATATATATAGATATATATATATATATATATATATATATATATATATATATATATATATATATATATATATATATATATATATATATATATATATATATATATATATATATATATATATATATATATATATATATATATATATATACATATATATATATATATAAATATATATATATATATATATATATATATATATATATATATATATATATATATATATATATATATATATATATATATATATATATATATATATATAAAAGGTGTTATAAGGATAATAAAGGATAATAAAATAATAAAAGGGATCCTGGTAAGCTGAGTGGAAAATAAATTACTTTGGTCCCACTTTGCTTTACAAGAGTGTGTGTAGTTTATTAGAAAAAAAGCTCGTTAGGTCCAATATCCAAACTAACCATACGCCATATTCTCACATGTAACAATTCATATCCAAGTTAGCGAACTTTTGTTTGAATGCCATTTCGTGCCGGGTAGAGAGATTTACTACTTTCTTCCCTTGAGAATACCCGAAGCAGCAATATAACGCTACTCTCTTTTTCAATTTACAGTATCCGTTTCAAGGCACGACAAGCGATCAGCATCAAACAAAGTATGTACCTGGTTTAGCTGGAAAGTTAACTCGTGTTGCGTGTATTGAATTATTGTGGTTGGAAAATCAGAATTCAATCCTATAAGGCAGCAAACCAGATACCATATCATGTAGAATAATAAAATATTTTATTTTATTATTTGGTATACCTAGATGTAAAATTATTATATATATTAGGCAGGAGAATTAAGAATATTCTAAAGCCCCACGTTGGGCGCCAATTGTGATATATGTGAATATAAGAAAACTTTTAGTGCTTCACTTTTGGGAGACAAATTGTAATTAATTGAATTTATATATATTAGTGTACTTGGGATGATTATTGTTATGATTTGTAAAATATAATATGAGAAAATGCTCTAATACGTTGTTGTTATTAGACTTATATAAAATGAGATAATAATAGTAATAGTATAGCGAAGAAACGTCTGGTAAGCTTACAGAATACTTACACTATTTCTTCCCTGTGGAATCCTTATGGGCGCCAGTTCTATGAAAACTAATTTATAATTTGCGAAGGATCACTTAGAACATGAGTACCGTATCGTCTTAGAGGGGTCCAATTAGGCCTATGTAAATATTTTACATGCCAGATTAGAATTTTTAAAACTGATTTTTTTCCATTATTATTTTCCAAACAGAGAATGAATGTATGATATTACTATATTTTATTAAATCAATGGAATTTTAATTTGTCTCAAATTGTAAGATTTAATTGTTTCCTGGTAAATTTCAAAATAATAATAAGAAAGAAGAAGTTACCTACGTAACTTATTCTACTACATGGGACTATGCCTCTGGTACAATATATCTTTAAAACTAGCAAAGTTTGAAATGTTTGTTACCTTCGAACTTTTATGTTAATCCTTTTAATTTCCGATGCACAAATACTTAGGACTATTTTCCATGACACTGGTTTGTTAACAGCTGATGCTGGGCTCTAGTGATCTCATCTAGCAGACGCCGCGGTACTATCTCTGGAACGCTGCTACTATTCGGCGTGCTTTCTCTGGAAAGCTGCTACGATTGCCGGAAAAATTGCTACGATCGCCAAACTGAATTTTCTAATTCTGCACTCTTACTGCTTCTTTATACTTGGAACTTCTTATAAACTGATTTCCTTTTCATTATACTGCTCAAAGTTTTCTGTGGCTGGAGATGCTACCAAGCCTCTACTTCTCACGTCTTAATTTCGACGAAAACATTTAATATGCGGTTATTTCTGCTTTAAAACCTTTCCCACTGGTGTTCTACTTATTTCTCACTATTTTTAATTATTTTTCTTAAGTTTAATTATTATATTTAACAAAATTTTATAAAAATTATTAGCGGAGCTGTTCTCTCCTTGAACGCTATAGCTGGACTCGTTTGCATTGTTATATGTAACCACGGATATGCCGTATATAAAACAACTGCACTTCCTGATTACCATTTACTTTCTTATTATTATTATACAATCTGGCCAATTGGATTAATGCCTATTATTTGATTTATTTAATTGTATGTATAACTCTTGCAATTTTAACTTAACTTGCTTTAATTTGAATTCTATAATCAGATTCGTTTTCTGTCGCAACTTCGATGTTTGCTTCTAGATTATAAATTCTCAAAACCCGTTTCATTTTTCATAAAAAATCCACCCTTACATTGTATAACTTTCCGATCAAGTCTAGGCAACCGAGCAATCAATGAATTGATTGCTCGGCAGCGAAGCGGTTTAAGACAGAGATAGTGAATACTCCAATTATTATGTGGATGATAACGATCAGTAGGTAGCATAGAATCTAATTTAAGGACCTATAGACCATGGCTGAGCCTTTAAAATGGTAAAAAGTGAAAAAAAGATAATAGTAGGATGAAACCCATTGGAAAAGGAAGAGAATATAATAAAAATGATGAAAGGAAAAATAATTTACGGGCGATCTGAGGTCGGGAAGTGGAGAGGGGGATGAGTTTTTAAGGGTAAAAACGGTTTATCTCGATTTCCGGCAAAACTACAAGGCCTATGGCAAAGGTTGTAGGTAATAAAAAGATCTACAACTTTTGTATTTAAACTTTTTTCACATAACTTCAAAATTTATGTGAAAAATAGGTATCCATAGGTCTTGTAGTTTTGCCGGAAATCGAGATAAACCGTTTTTTACCCTTTAAAGCCCCTTCCAGATCGCCCGTAAATTATTTTTCCTCTAATTTTTGTTACATTCTCTTCCTTTTCCAATGGGTTTCATCCTACTATTCAAAAAAAATATTTTTGGTTTAAAAAATTATCGACCCTGGTCTACTATGTATATTGTTATACCTTGGCCTTAGATATTTTTGGTAATTCTGTTTACCAATTATATAGGTGAAAATACATGCCCCGTCACCTAGCTCAAGGATAAAACCTAAGTCAACAGGAAGTTAAGGAAATAAAGTTATAAAAAATAGGCACAAATGGGGTGGAAGGAATTATTCCGGGGTGATTGGACGCCACCAGGTACGACCAGAGACAATCGGAGAGCAACGAGACAGTATACTGGCGTGGGGTCAAGGGCCAGGACGAACAAGAAGCAAGCAGAGGATAAAATGAAAAAACTTACTTAATTAGTTAAAGAAAAATGCCAATTGGTTATCAATGCCACAAGAATGGTACAATCCGTTCAGTAACAACAATTATAGTGGTCAATTGCAGCAGAACGAGGAAACAATCACAAGATTCACAATCAACAACAACCTGTATTCCGTGACGTTAGATAAAATTACATTAAATTCTACTGTCAAAAAAAAGAGAACTTGATCAAAAAAATATTAACTGGAAACATGATGAAGATTGGCTAATTAGGCGCGGCAATACACACTTAAGGCGCCGTTACACGGCGTGGGGAGTGCCACGCCTGGAGTGTGGCGTGCGGAGTGATACCCCAATTCGCAATTTGCCGATCGCGTTTACACGACCTGCAGACTGACAAGTTTCTCGCCACGCGAGCGCGTGTCTTCTGATTCATTTCAACATGTCCGTTGAAGTATATACCGTTGGAGTATATACTGATTGGAGGAATTTCGCCATTTGCTCGTAAGAAAACCAGTCTGGCTTAAAAACGTCATCTGCACTTGATCCTGTCTTCATGGTTGCTTTTACTTTCGTGTTTAATTTTCGGAACTTGGATTCAGAGAGAGTCATTCAACTATAGATTAGGTCCATAGGATCACAGATGTAATTGAAAAGTCGCTGGAGGAAAGAAAAGTTTGTTCTACCGTCTTTCTTGATGTAGCACAGGCTTTTGATAAAGTATGGCATGAGGGACTGCAGTATAAATTAAGCAAGGTCCTGCCTAATCAGTTCTCACAATTAATGAAGTCTTATATTTCAGATAGAACTTTTAGAATTAAGCAGGAAGACGCTTATTCTGAACTTAAAGAAATCAAGGCGGGAGTACCACAAGGGAGTGTATTAGGGCCAGTCCTTTATCTACTATACACCAGTGATATTCCTGAATTAGAATATGACACGATAGCCACCTTTGCTGATGACACTGCTATAATGGCTGTGGGAAAGGATCACCAAGAAGCGGCAATAAATCTGCAAAAATCAGTTAACAAAATCAACACCTGGACTAAGCAATGGAGAATTAAACTAAATGAGAGTAAATCTGCCCATGTTAATTTCACTAACAAGAGAGACCGACATATCCCTGTTAGCATAAACAATATCCAAGTACCATATGCTGATACAGCAAAATATTTGGGTATAACACTGGACGCTAAGCTACGCTGGAGAGCACATGTCAAAAAGAAAAAGGAAGAATTAGATATCAGATTTAAAAAAATGTAATGTTGGCTGCTTGGACGAAATTCCACACTGTCAATATATAACAAAGTACTTTTGTACAAACAAATTCTCAAGCCCGTATGGACATATGGCATCCAGCTGTGGGGTTGTGCCAGTAAGAGCAATCTAGATATAATCCAGCGATTCCAAAACAAAGTGTTAAGGAGCATTGTTAATGCCCCCTGGTATTGCAGAAATAGTGACCTCCATAGGGACATGGGAATGGACACCGTTATCCAGACCATCAGCGAATTCGCCAAAAGTCACGAACAGCGACTTCATCGTCACGTCAATGTCGAAGTCATCCAACTCCTCGACAATACAAACCAGATTCGAAGGCTCAGGAGGATCAAACCCTTCGAGCTAATATAATTTTGTGTTAGTGCAAAAGCAGAGAACAGTGCCTGTGTACACATTAATATTAGTGTAATTAAGTATTAGAAAAATATAAGGAACACTAGTGAGTAAGTCCTTAGATATAAGTTTTGTAGCAGTAGTAAATTAGGTTAGAAAAATATTACTCATTGATCTAAGTTCAGATCAGATTGTAATTATAGTAAATGCCATTGGTGTTTGTATACAAAAAAAAAAAAAAAAAATTTCGGAACGTGCCCATTAGTGATTCTTTCTTCTTCTTTAGTTCGCTGATTGTGCAAGTAATACTAGAATTTTATTGGATTCGCATCCAGGAATCATGTACAGCATTTCTATCTTTGTGCTCATTGTGCTTCGGGTTCCAAATTATTGGTTCTTGCTCGTATAGGCATAAAAATTCTGATATTGCTTCGTTTGACCACGGCATGTTGTCACTTGCTTAGCTAAATATCTACTGAATTTGACTAATTTTTAAAATTTACGGGCGAAGACTCCGCGCCGTGTAACTGTATACGCATGCCAGTCCACTTCGCGCGCTGCGCGGCTTTGAAGTGTGCAAAGTTTACCGCCAATCGACGGGACCCAGCACGCCACGTCACGCCATGCCACGCCACGCCACGCCAGCACAATTATACGGCGTGTGGCGCAACAGTTTTCACTCCAGCCGTGGCACACCCCACGCCGTGTAACGTCGCCTTTACACGCATACACGCTCTGCACTTCGAATGCAGGAACGTAACAATATACTGTAAAACTTTTTTTTGTTGTTAATAGTATCATCTCAGAACTATATTTCTACCTTCTAACAGTTATAATATATAATTACCAAGTCAAAAAGTAAATAAAAACCTACACTTTATTTTCGTCAACGTAAATCGGCGATCTGCCCCTGTGTGTAGGGGTTAGAATATAGTATTGTTTGGTGATCGTTACAAATTGCGATAATTAAGCATCATGTTCAATTTGTGGTGTAATTGCACGATCCATTAATTACATTCTGGACGGTGCGAATGTACGGTTTTATTTGCAATTAATTTAACGTCTCAATGAAAGCGACTCAAAGCTTCAATTATGTTTTGTACGTTTTGTACTTTTATTATCAGATATCCTCGTGAAACAAGTTACTGTTATTTAATAATAATAATATGCTAACAATAGCACAGTTCTTGCGAAATAAATCAGGAACAAAAGCCGGTACACTGAATTCCTTAACTTATATCTTCACCGATTAAAAAAGCGCCCACTTTCTGTGCCACTATGACTATGGCCATAATTTATTATATTTATCCCTCACTTTCAGTAATGTGCCACATTAAGATCGTTTCACGATATTAATACATGTATACATTAAGTTAATATTATTTCAGTAAAAAAAAGTAAGTGATTTATGAAAATAATGTGCTTCATCGAATCATTTTAGCCACCACGATTTTCCAATATTAAGCATAAGCTCTCTTTTTAATATTAGTTTAAGCGATCTAGGTCGAAGAGAACTGCAAAGTGTGTAAGACATTTTTTTTCGCTTTATCTCTTCAGGAGAACTTTTGATTTACGTTTGATTTAACGTTTGATTAAAAAAATCACTTTCGCTCGTTTAAACTCGAATTTTTTCAGAAAATACGTATCGTATGAATATTTTACAAGAGAAGAAAGTTGTTTATATTAAAATTTTCTACAAAACGTTGCGAAGTTGTATTATGCTATTATCGTGAAATTGCTTATATAGCATGAAAAATATCGGCAACGCTGTAATCGGTAATTAAAACATCGTAATTTTTAAACGGCTAATTATAAGGGCGTCTAAACTAAGTAAATTCATTTTCGTACCTCCGGGACCAATCAAATACCGAACTTCGCTATCTTAATATTGACTTAATTAATATTGACGAAAATCCCAGAAGGATTTGGTTATAAACAAAAGAATGTAACAGATGTTTAATTGATTTAATATTTACCTAAATTAATGTTGTTTCAGTTCGTCATATTGACCAGTCTTTCCTGGGTGAATGCAGCAGATACGAAATTGTCAATGAGTGACTACCATTATTTGCCTCGCTTTATGCTTAATTATATGTGTATCTATAAAGGTTTCTATGTGCTTTTTTTATATTATGTATACGTTTCAATTTCGGAAGTACGAAAAATGTCGTATACCTTGCGACTGAAGTACTTTTAATCCCTCAGGTAAATTATATTTACCTACGGGATTAAAAGTGCTACTTCAGTGCCGCGGTATAGGGTGGAGATGGGGAATACTGGCCCTCTAAGCCATTTTCTCAATATTGTCTTTGTTGTTCATATGGGATTGGCGGAAATCGGATAAATCAAAGATTATTATATGGGAAACTGAACATATTTTACAACAATATTAAAATTTTAAAAGTAAAGTATATAATTGTTATAAGAGTTTATAATTGTTTTTCAAACCAGTACATTGGTCGCCATAGTAAGGTAATGACGGCCTAGGACGCCATTACCCCCCGCCGGGAAACATATTCCATTTTAAATGCAATAGGCACATAAAATGTATCCACGTTCATTGTCCGCACGCGCACATGCCTCATGCTCATGGCCACTGACGTGTGCTCGGGATCATAGCCACATCTCCCTATGTTTCCCAATATCACCGCATATGATACATAAAATATGTCATTTATTTAATATTCGCTTGAATCCACGGCGTCTTCATCTTCTGAACTCTCCCTTGTCACTGCCACTGCCGTTGTGCATCTTCTTTTAATGATACCTATTAAATAAATATTAGAGGCGGTTAATGACGGCCGAGCTGCCATTATCCGAAACTATCCTATGAAATATAAATATTGCTTATCAGTATAAATTTTAATTTGAAATTATGACCCAAATCTATTATACTAATGTATAATGCATTAAATTTGCATAATATAAATGCATTTATCGCGTCTATATAGTTAAAAATAATTGTACGTACCTTTAAAAATTTCTTTCCACTCTAGCGACTACCGACAAATGTCATTGAGTCAAGTAACAAACTTGATTAGGTAACAAGATTAGGTATATTGTGGCGGATATTGTGATTATTTGGCAGATATTTTGATTAATTTGAGTCTATTTGTAAACAGTTTTGTGAATATTTTGAGTTTAGTATGTTAAAGAGCATTTAATTAAACTGTGTTTCTTAAGTGTTCTTTAAATATAGCAAAATGTTTAGACCGTGGGAAGATCCTCACTCAGCTTAGCACCAGTCAAAATTAGGAGGATTTAAATACAACGCCAGTTAAAAAAAAGTGGGAAACAATTGGGAATACAGAAAATTGTATTAAACGTATACAAAAATATAGTTCATATTAGACAGAAGTACCAAAATCGACTATCTACAGAATACTTTAAAAAGGAGGTACTGAACGAAAAGTACGGAAAACCGAAGAAAATTGACACATCACATGTGAAGTTACTACGAGACATAATTTATGATAAATATAGGAAAAATGAAATTGCAACTATCGATTCATTACTATTGGAATTGACTTCGAGCAAATCAGCAAACAAACGTTATGGCGATGGCTTAGAAAAATAGGATTTACATTTAAAATCATCAATAAAAGAGCGACGATAATAGAAGTCGTAGAATTGTGTTGTGGCGCTTGGAATATTTGGCAAGCATAACCAAATTTAGAAAAGAACAACGCCCGAATTATTACTTGGACGAAACTTGGTACGACACACATGATACAGTCAAAAAGAAGCTGGACAGATGACTCCGACAGATGCAAAGTAGATATGCATCCAAATAGAGGAAAACGATTAGTATTTCTACATTGTGGTACTAATAATGGATGAGTTCCTAATTGCCTAAATCTCAGTGGAATAAAATTGGAGGATTCAAGCGTTGACTACCACAAAAATATGATTTCTGACATTTTTGAAGAGTGGAATAATCTGCCAGAAAAATATATTGTTGCTATTTAAAAAAATATGTCGTCTGATCCGGAACACCTATAGCGCCATTTTATTGTGTATTACGTCAAAATAAGCGGAATTAAAAATAAAAATCAAGTATTTAAGATAGAAACGTGTCTTAAGAAATATTGAATTTATCCGTTACTTTTCTAACGCGCTGTATATATTTTATTCGTACGATATACACTTTCATATTTCTATTATACCTCTGTTATTCCGGTCAATAGGGATGGGCCATACCATCCCAAAATAGCTGATTCACCACTCTAACTAATTACCACCAAATTAGATACATGGATTGAAACCTAAAAATTGCATTATTTTAAGGTTTTTCTATATATGTTTCAATCTGGAAATATTTTTCTTAAATACATTAGATCTAAAGCACAAACTGTCCTAATTTTTTTAATACCGCCTGTTTCTCCCTAAAAGCATTGGGCCGGAAAATTTCATCCTGAATTCATAATATCATAAATGCATAATACCCGAACCGTTGAGAGCCCACACAAAATTGTAAACTACCCCACAAACTTTTACATCGTTAAAGGAAATTACTTATGCCACTACTAGTAGTGTCCATCTCGCTACTATTACACTGCTTTATCCGCTCAATACTGGCTTAGTGCTTTCGTCGTTTTCATCTTCCATGGTTTATAGGATGCCGACGAGACCTGATATATTCGAAACCATGCTTGGTGCATAATTTGACAAAAGATTTTGTCTACTAACCTGTAGTTTGTGGATGTAATAATTCATTGCAGGTAGGGGTGTCTGCTCTCTGAGTAGATGTTTTCTACAAACCAAGCAGTTGTAATCTCTCTTACATATTTGTCTAATCCTAATTTGTTCTATTCATGATTTATGAAGTTACAATTTTGCCGAATGACGGCAGTCACGTGACTGCTTTTGCATGTTTTGTATATCCCACGCTTCTTATATAAGTGAAGAAGTTAGACTGATATAACTTGATCAATGCGTATGTATTATTACAAAATACTTCCTGTTCTATGATAAGCGTATCGTATAACCACGTTCGTTAGAAATGCGCTGTCGCATATTTTTTAAAACGTAATCTACGAGATCCAATACAGCATACCTAAGAAAACGTTTTGGTATCTTCTGTGCTCCGTAAGGCAATATAAATAAAACGCCAACTTAATGTTGATCTTAAGACGCAAGGCCTTTTTCCACACAATCAAAATTCCACAATCTCCATTTCGCTACTCAAGCCATCCTCATAAATTATCTCCATTTATGTCAGCCTTGACTTTATCACTGTCCCCTTCTGAGAAATATTTTGCTGTACCTACATTAAAATGAACTTATAATATGAATAACCTAACAGTATAAGATCCCATATATTTTACTTAAAGTATATTCTGCCAACAAATACACGTAACTATTAATTTAATCATACTGCAGATATCACAGAATTCTCACATGATATAAGAAAATCGAAGGCGGTTTTGAGGTAGGTTCCAAGGGTGGAAACATAATATAAATCAGTTGAAACTGACAGTGAACCGCGTGAGATCTCTTCTTAAATATAGACTATAGTCTATTTAGAAGTGAAAGAAAGTAATAAAAGTTCATTAAAAATTAAAATCCTCAATAAATGTAGTACGTAAATGTAAAATGTGTTTTTAAGTAATTTATAAAAATTGTATGTATAAGTAAATTTAAAATATTTAAAAAAAATCTGGTTAAAGTAAGTTTACAATCCGGAAAATATGGAAATTTCTGCCTGCTCTACCTGAATCCTTGTGATCTGTTCTTGTCTAATACTCCCTTGAAAATGCAAGGAAAAATATGATATATATGAAATGCATATTTTGTAATTGGAGGATGACAAAAAGCGCACTTAGAAATGATGAAAGTGTGATGCTAGCTTATTTTTGCGAGATGGTAAAATATTGTATATATATATATATATATATATTTTTGTTTTTCATACATATTTTTCATTATTTTAGGCAGAAGCTTTTAAGGCATCCAATTTATGGTCTACAGATTCCATGTTGAAAAGTACTATACAAAAAAAACCGACTGTATTTCTATGTTGTTACCAATAGACCAGGGCTGAAGCCATTGCAAATGGTAAAACGTGAAAAAAAATAGGATGAAACCCATTGTATTGGAAAAAGAAGAGAAAAATGAAAGGAAAAATAATTTACGGGAGATCTGAGGTCGGGGAAGTGGAAGGGAGAGAGTTTTTAAGGGTAAAATATGGTTTAGTCCTATGGAAAAAATATGGATTTGCCGGAAAAGGAAAGAAAAGAATCGTGAATTCATTATTAGATGATAAAAATTTGTCAAATTTGGCCAATATTTCTTATAAAAAAGATGCAAACAAAGAAGATATCGAAAAATGGGTTACAATTAATCAAATCTATTTATGTAAAAATGATAATACAACACTGAATCAATTAAGATTTCGAAAATATCAATTGGCAAAAATTAAATCATCTTTCATATTGGCAAATCTCCCACCCACAGATGGCGCAGCAGAACAACATTATTACAGGGCATAATTATCAGTTTCAGAATTGGCTGGCTAACCAATTGACAGCAACAAATTGGGGCTGGAAGCAACATCAACGTGGCATTGTACCCAAATTTACAGAAAAGGAATTAATTCCGGATATATTGCTCAAAACTATTTGCTGCAGCTGTGAAACTGGATGTAACAGTTTAAAATGTGGCTGCCGAAAACATGGTTTAAAATGCACAAATTTATGCTCAAATTGTCATGGTTCTGAAAAATTTCTCCCATGTAGAAGAAAAAACTACGAGGAAGTTAATGATTAAGATGAAATTGTGCATGAAGAACCAATGCAGACTGGAAATAATATTGGAGACGAAGACGGTGATGGTCTTGAAGATCTACTAGAATCGGGAAGGTTTGTCGAATCTAACGATAAAGAAATGCCATCAAAGAGACAAAAACTAATGGATAAGTGATTAGAATTCAAGATAAGGTATTTATAAATAACAAGATTAATGCATTTAAAGATATTATAATGATTAACGTAATCAGTATAAAGTATCTAAATTCAATAGTACGATTAACATGTATATTTATGTATTATGAGATTTTCTATGACACAAATGTAATTAGAATTTAATAAATCAACTTTTTTACTGAAAAAAATTGCAGCAATTTCATCTATATTATATCCTATTTTTAATATTTAGAATAACTATTTTCGCATGTTTTTTGCAATATTTATGTTTTATGGATTTGTATTTTTTTGTTTATCAATGTAACATGGAACCTTAAGTTTTTCGAGGAACTAAAGTGTAAAGTTTAATAAACAGCTCAAAATTGTACATAATGATGAAAAATTAAATTTTCGGATTTGAGTTTTTTTCCGTTTTTTTGCATTTTCTGAGAACATTTACCATAGTAATGCATATATTTTTTGCACCATCAGAAAGTAGAGATTTCAACGAACAAAAAGCCCACCGACTTATTGAAAAAAGCAGATATTTTGATGCAAAAATTTTCGATTGCAAAGCAGGGTGCTTTTTCGATATTAAGTCAAAATAAGGTGAAAAAATAAATATTTTAAAACAAAAAAATTACAGTGTATTTGGGACATAAGAATGTAGGTTTCCACCAAGTTTCTAAAAAACAAAAATTTTTGTAAAAGAAAAATAAAAAACCAAAAACGGTTATTTGAACTTTTCACATAAATTTTGAGGTTATGTGAAAAAGTATAAATACAAAGTTGTAGATCTTTTTATTACCTACAACTTTGCCATTTAACTTATTTCGATAGGACTTGTAGTTTTGCCGGAAATCGAGATAAACCGTTTTTTACCCTTAAAACCTGTAACACTTAACCCCCTCCACTTCCCGACCTCAGAACACCCATCAACAAAAATGAAAGGAAAAATAATGTACAATTTTCCTTTCATTGTTATATTCTCTTTCTTTTCCAATGGGTTTCATCTCACTATTATTTTTTTGGTTTCAAAAATTATCGACTGGTCTACAAAGCCTGATCTTATGTAATAAATAAATCTGTCGCTATTTCATAGATATGTCAAATTCATAGCAACATAGCTTATTTATTTGCAAGTTATATGTAAATATTATAAGTATAATGCTGTACAGTATGCATTTTATTGGTTATTATTAAAGGCAGTGGTAGAACAATAACAAAGAACCAACACAAGCGAGAAGGAAGAATTTCGACATCAATCATATCGGTGCAAATCTCGAGCCAAATATATATTGATCTATAGAAAATATGGTTTGACTTACGTTTCTCATGAATTTTTAAGCAATTTTATTAGTATCCCTAATTAGAAATAATATGTAATATGTGAGGTATCTCTACCTAGAGTTTTGTTCGCTTTGTTTATATTCTATGAATTCTTCTGATCAATACGCGCTGATATGCAATTCAATTAACTGAATTAAATTTATTTAAGGGGCTGGTATACTATACCAAAGTGGATAATATTCAGTATAGGACGTTTAAAAAATATGGACCGATTATTCAGCAGGATGAATGAATACGAGATGAGCAGCAGATGCCAATGAAAAGTTAAAGCGTTATAAATTTCCAACTTGTTTACCTTTAGCAATCAATTTTTTACGCGCTAGATTCCTAAAGGTTACACTAAAGAACTCAACAGATCACATTAGCCGTCAGTGTTTAAAACACCGCACTATCAAGATAGGTACAAAGGAATCACAAGAACAGGAAAGTCACAGAGAATCGGGGAAGAAGAACAAAAGAGTTATCGACTTGATACGTCAGTCAGCCTTCTAGCATTTATCCACCGAAGAAGTGCCATTAATTTTCCCGCGAGGATTGTGATTTGCAGCAAATCACTGTTTGTACAGGTGCGGACTGAATAGACAAAGTGTGGCAGCACACCGAAATGACCAAGTAAGGGTTGAGCACGAGGACTGCCGGATTGCAGCTACCCCGCTCTCGTACATCGATCGGGGTAGCACCGACTGCGTCTCGGTATTCGCATCATGCGGCTTGCGTCTCCCACCCATAGAAAATCCCTTTGGACGCTCCTCGTCCAAGTATTATCTTTTTTTAGGATCGCAGAACGCAAAGATACAACGCATTTGATAAGGATTGCACGTCCAATGGATTAAGTCATAAACGAATAGCGTATCCCGCACGAGTTTAAGACTATCACGTTACGAACAAATCCCGAGCACTTTGTTGCAGCTTACACATTAATTTACGGCTGAAAGAAATGGTAAACATAATTTCGTTTTAGGCTCTCCCCAAAATATATATGTTGTTCAGCATGTGATATTGAAGACCTGCTATTTTTCATTTAAAAACGTTTATTCCAAATCCAGTATGCAAAAGCTCAAAACATAAAAGCAAATAAATTTATACGAAGGCGTAGAAGGACCATAAAATATATTTTTTTAAATTCTAACTAAAAACTCAGAATTTTTACTTTAAACTCGGAATTCTGACATTAAACTCATATTCTGAGTTTGAACTCAGAATTCTGGCTTTGAGGTTACTCAAATAGGCAACAGAATTTCGACTTTACACTCGGAATTCTGACTTTAAATTCATATTATGAGTTTGAACTCGGAATTCTAACTTTGAACTCAGAAATCAAACTCCTTTCACTGAGGTTCCTCAAAAAATAGGCAACAGAATTTCGACTTTAAACTCGGAATTCTGACTATAAACTCATATTCTGAGTTTGAACTCAAAATTCTAATTTTGAACTCAGAATTCAAACTCCTTTCACAGAGGTTACTCAAATAGGCAACAGAATTTCGACTTTACACTCGGAATTCTGACTTTAAATTCATATTATGAGTTTGAACTCGGAATTCTAACTTTGAACTCAGAATTCAAACTCCTTTCACTGAGGTTACTCAAAAAATGGGCAACAGAATTTTGACTTTAAACTCGGAATTCTGACTATAAATTCATATTCTGAGTTTGAACTCAGAATTCTAATTTTAAACTCAGAATTCAAACTCCTTTCACAGAGGTTACTCAAATAGGCAACAGAATTTCAACTTTATACTCAGAATTCTGACTTTGAGGTTACTCAAATAGTCAACAGAATTTCGACTTTACACTCGGAATTCTGACTTTAAATTCATATTATGAGTTCGAACTCGGAATTCTAACTTTGAACTCAGAATTCAAACTCCTTTCACTGAGGTTCCTCAAAAAATAGGCAACAGAATTTCGACTTTAAACTCAGAATTCTGACTATAAACTCATATTCTGAGTTTGAACTCAGAATTCTAACTTTGAACTCAAATTTCAAAATCCTTTCACTGAGGTTACTCAAATAGGCAACAGAATTTCGACTTTACACTCGGAATTCTGACTTTAAATTCATATCATGAGTTTGAACTCGGAATTCTAACTTTGACCTCAGAATTCAAACTCCTTTCACTGAGGTTACTCAAAAAATAGGCAACAGAATTTCGACTTTAAACTCGGAATTCTGACTATAAACTCATATTCTGAGTTTGAACTCAGAATTCTAACTTTGAACTCAGAATTCAAACTCCTTTCACTGAGGTTACTCAAATAGGCAACAGAATTTCAACTTTATACTCGGAATTCTGACTTTAAATTCATATTATGAGTTTGAACTCAGAATTCAAGCTCCTTTCACTGAGGTTACTCAAATAGGCAACAGATTTCGACTTTACACTCAGAATTCTGACTTTAAATTCATATTTTGACTTTACACTCGGAATTCTGAGTTTAAATTCATATTCTGAGTTTGAAGTGAAGTTTGAAGTTTGAAGTTTCATGTTCTGAGTCTATTGCAAAAACGAAAATCAGTACGAACCAAAGAAATCCGAAGAAATACTACGTTTATATATATTATAAATACGTTTATATAAATTATTATTTAGTCGAATTACAATTTGTATTCAAGATATAATGAAAAGGATAATTTAAAAAAATATATTTCACAGGGGGCCTGTTTTTACACCAGAGGGGGGCTAAGCCCCCCTAGGCCCCCCTCCCTAGTTACGCCCATGATATACATACACACACATACACATATATATATATATATATATATATATATATATATATATATATATATATATATATATATATATATATCCATATCTTGTATATCTGTTTTATAATTATTATATATATATATATATATATATATATATATATATATATATATATATATATATATATATAATATATATAATTATTATATATATATATATATATATATATATATATATATATATATATATATATATATATATATATATATATATATATATATATATATATATATATATATATATATATATATATATATATATATATATATATATATATATATATATATATATATATATATATATATATATATATATATATATATATATATATATATATATATATATATAAATGTATTATTTTATTGCTAGTTATAATATCACAGCCTATTTAGCATAAGTCAGTCTATATTAAGTTATTATAAGAGGATTATTAAAAAATGATGTCGGAGGCTTAAGGGCTTTCTTAGGGTTAGACCGCTTAGACATTCTAATAATACGCCACTGGCTTTGCAAAGTTAAGAAACACAGAGTTTAATTAACAACAGTCACAATAAAGAGTTTATATTAATTGAGAATACAGAGAACACCACTAATTAATTATTGAAATAACGACAAAGGAACTGATGGTCCGCCGCCGCTAGCCCGTACGATTTCCGACTTTCACTTTTAATCAGTCAATTCTGAATGCCCCTCGTCCCGAGCTAGCCGTTGCGTTCCACCCGCCTAAGCGTGTTCCCATGCCCATATAAGGAAATCTCCCTAATCCTAAACGTCCATTCGTTAGGCAGTACGAATGTTTATATTCACAACATAACTTAGTATGAGTTATGACAATGACAACTATTTCATTCACTCATTTTGTAAGAAGCACATTTTGTAAAAAGTAGTGTCACAACCTGTCAGACAATGTAACGCAAGAAGACCTGAAGAAATGTTTTTCCCAAATATTTTATAACTCTATCAATTGAAACGCGTGTTGGTACTATGACCAAGTTGCACATATTGGTACTATGACCAAGTTGCACATATGCGTAATGTGGTATTTTCGCTCGATCGAAACACAAATGGGCAATTGCATATTCAAAAAGTACATTTTTTCCATAATTTTTGACGCAATATTCAGAAATACGTATTTAATTGCAGCTTGAATTTCTATGACGTCATTAATCGAAAATAGACAAATCATTAGATATATATGTCATATATGTATATATAAATACTAATATCAACAGCAATGGCTGACAAGAAGCAATGAGGCGTCGCTGCCGTCAATTTATAGACATAATACCCTAAAAATCACTACATCTGCCGCACTATTGATACTGGCGCTTAGTGACGTCACATGAATTTGTGTATTTATTTTACAGCTTGTTTTAGAGCTAAACAAAAAAAATAAAAAATACGGGGATCTTCTTTTTCCATTTACTTTCTGCTTCCATTGTTAAAAAAAACTGCGAAAATACCCCATTGTATTTAAATCGGGCATAGTGGCATACAAGTGAATTCCACTGATTTAACCAATATTTTTTTACTGAATTTAGATTCGTATAAAATGTGTAAAATTATGCGGGTATCTGCCTCCTCTTGATTACTATATAAATCATTTAACATTTGTATTAAAGTTTGTTTACGCATTAAAACAACCTTTACGGGGTCCTCAAAACCACCTGCAATGATAACACTTCGTTCTCCTTTATAAATTCAGAACAGTTTTGAATCATGTATTCTGTCACAAACTGCAATAAAGACTTTGCTGTTCCCCGATTTTAGGAAATATCAATACTTACAGTTCATCAATATGTATGTATAGTTAACTGACCCCATATAAGATACCGCGCAGTTGCCACATTAGTATTTCTCAATTTTCTCAGTATTCTATTAAAATATCAAATTCCACAATACTATATTAAAGTTGTATATATTATTTATGAATGTTATTAAATAATAATTGTGCACACAATAATATATTATAGGCCAAGATGTTACGTTTTTACATTTATTTTCGTCTATTTTAAATATGACAATTACGTAAACATCTATTTTTATAGTTAAAAGCGGCAACGCCGATCCACGACCTTTCCAATAACGAATATTCGAGCAGTATATCTCTTTTTAACTTATTGGAATCGTATCCCTCGGAACGGGATCACATTCTCGGATCGAATAGGATCAGGTTCGCATATCTTACAGTGGCGTGTTCGCGGGAATTGCTAATATATTATTTATATACCTACCTATGTAGGTATACATCGGTATGAGAGTTGAAATAAAAGAGTATGGCGGTTAGTAAACATGTTTGTTCGTTTCGTATGAAACCTGAAAAACGTAGATTTCCACCAGACCTCGCTTTATTTACGAGATAGGATAGGCATGTTAAAAAAATTTAAGGAAAATATTATTTGGCGGCAAAAATGGATAGTGGGTGTTAGAGCAGAGCCGACTTTAAAAAAAAAAAAGTTGATTTATGGGCTGCTCGAAGTAGGTACTGACGTGTAACATACTGTTGCTAGGATATACGGCGTTAGCCAAAGTATGGTTCACAAATTAAAAATCAAGCTTGATGAAACAGGTGATGTTTTACTGGTGTTTGTACCATGGAAGGCGAAACAAAACTGGAGCTCAAGAAGAACGGATTTTGATAAGAAATGTTCGTAGAAAAGGAATCAAAGTACAAGAATAATTAACGATATATTTCGGAACCAAACGAGTTTTAGTCTCAAATCATTTTAGCCTCAATTTTACACATTCCCTGATGTGTAAAATTTCCGAAAACTATCAATTTTGCGAAGAAAACTCAAGAGATAAAAGGCTTGCATATTGAAGCCATCTTTGCATACTACTTTAAATTATTAAAATATGTGGACGCGTTTGAAAGTTCTGATGAAAAATATAATAGAGGTTGGTTCTTTAACCTCTTGTAATAATATCTTAGGGTTACAAAAATTGTTGAAGACCGTCATTTTATTAGTACAAATGATCTGCCAAATTTCATTTTTCGAATTCTTCCTTCATGGAGAAAATAAATAAAAACAATAGCTTTAACTTGGAGCGGAAGGGGTTTTGGAAAAAAAGTTACATGATTTTTCATTTATACTAAAAATTTATTTATAAACACCCATATATAAAATAATAGATTTTCAATTCACTGTATGAATGTATTGATTGGTATTAATGAATGACCCATTTATTTATTTCCGGGCTTTTAACTGATTGGGCAATTGGGAATTACCGTGCGTGAAAACTGATGGAATTCTAATTAATCCCGTATTTCGGTTTTTGCTATCCGTGAAATAAAATTTTAATGAAATGCGCTTACCTATATGTCACTGCAATTTACGAATGCGTATTATTTTGATTCGATGTTCCAATTCAATGCTTATTAGGTATAATATGCAATGCTGTTCATTCAATACGTATTAGATAAAAAATGTTATTGGGTTAGGCTGTATTTCCGAAAAAAATATACATATTATCATCATGAAACCGCCATCTTAAATAAATGAAAAAGCTATCTTTATAAAATATCATTGCAAAATCCCCCGAAATGAACGTCTTGATACCAAAAGGCAATGACAACCGTCACGTGAATATAATAATTAAACCATTTATATAGTAGGAGAGCAGTTTTGACAGAAGTTTTGTTAAAAAAATCCACTCAGTATGTCTCTCCTAAACAACCAGTGTTGCTTTTATCAGATCGCTTGCGTATAAAAACATCTGTAGATTACCCAATAAAAATTGAGGCTATTAGTGAATGCCTTCCTTGCAAACACCAATACATTTCCAGGACTTTTTTAGTCCATAAACCTGATGGCACATTTAGAATTATTTTAAATCTTAAATCCTTAAATAACCTCATAATATTAATATGCCCACATTTTAAATTGGAAGAGCAAAAAACTGTCTTTAAGTTAATAACAAGAGGCTGTTTCTTAAGTAAATTAGATTTAATTAGATTTCCTTGTGCCGATTAAAAAAATCTTGTAAACAATATTTACGAATCCAATTTCAAGGAAAACTATATGAGTATTTCTAATTAGTTTTCTTATACTGGCTCGAAAGGTAACACTCGATCATTAAGATGCTGGGAAATTTGTTTTATTACTTTAAGTAAGTTACTCGGTATAGGGTGAATGTGCTAGTTAGCCGACCAGCCACAATGAGAAACCACAGAACTCGATGCTTCTTTAACCTCAGTCCCGCCATCTTCCATATATTTCCACCTTCTGCACATGATTCATATATTTCCCGCCATTCTTCATTCTAAGTTTTAGTAGCCATTACTAACGTCCAAAGTAGCGTGTTAATGAAGTTCTAGTGTTCATTACAAAATTGCTAGTGATATCCACTCGGATAAATAGTAAGTAGATCATAAAACCATTATTGTAGTGTATGTTTTCCAAAACAGGTAGGTAACATAGTAGTTAAATACATTATTTAAGCCTATGTATTACATATTTTTTTACGATTCTTTGCTAAAATTAAGTGGTCGCATTTCTGGGATTCAAAATAAACATTTTTCCAGTTCTCGACCGGGTGGTCGAAAACTAGGTTTAATTTCCTATATCTACACATCCTTTTCTAACTTATGGGATTTAGATATTTTTGTTTCATTTTGTAAAACAACTCAGATTGTAACTATGAAGGTCCGGCCAGATCTCGACCATCACATTCGACCATCACATGGTTTAAGCAAGCGACCATTGTCGACCACTAGTTTAGACTTTAGTTTTATTCCAACAGAGTAATCTTACAGTTCTAGAATTATCTTACTATGCACAGTTTCAGAAAAGCCCTCAATTTCTGAAACGATGTGTGATCTGAAATTTCTAGAACTTCAATATTTTTCTGTTGAAACAAAGCTTTTATCAACCTACCTATTTCTATGTACCTATACCTAATAGGTACCTAACAGGTTATTCTATTTTCTGTAGATGCCACCAACCAAAAAAAAAAAGGAACAAGCCAACTCTAGAAATGGTTAAAAGACGGAAAAAAAACAGACAGAAAATTGTTTATGTATGCTCCAGAGCAATTAGAGAGGGCATTACAGGAAGTAAAAGAAAACGGATTGGGCATTCGAGAGGCCAGTAGACAGTTTAGCATTCCAAAAACAACGTTAATCGACCGACTTAAAGGTATAGTGCTAGTGGCCCGAAGAAAAACTGGACCTCAACCCATTTTGACACTCGAAGTTGAAAGTAAAATTGTGGAATGGGTAATTAAAGTCGCCACATGCGGTTTTCCCCTGAATAAGACGGATCTTCTTAATACAGTACAGAAAATTGCACGGGAAACTGGTAAGGCGAGTTTTTTTAAAAACGGGCGACCAGGACAAAAACGGTACAAACGGTTTATGAAAAGGCATCCAGAATTATCTTTTAGAGAAGCTGAGGGTATTAATAAAGCTCGTGCTACCGTGACTGAAGAGGCCATTAAAGTTTGGTTCAATGAGTTGGAAACATTTCTGATTGAAAATGGTTTCAGCCAGGTGCTAGATGACGCTAGCCGCGTCTTCAATGGCGATGAAAGCGGTTTCTCTCTATGTCCAAAATCTGGAAAGGTCCTCGCTCCAAAAGGCTGGAAGAATTTGTACCAAATTAAATTAGGATATGAAAAAGAAAATTTAACGGTCCTAATTGTGTTTTCTGCGGATGGAGTTATATGTCCACCGTTGTTGGTTGTTGCCAACAGAAGACTCAAAAACAAGAAGAAGCAAAGATAAAACGAGAAGAGAAACGAGCTCAAGCTAACCTGCGGGCAAAACGACAGGCTAACGAGAAAAAAGAGAAGTCTGTCAAGTGTACCAAAGTAAACAAAGAGAATGAAACTATTAGAAAAGGGACTTGCAGTGTTATGCTTGCACAGAAGATTTAATTAGCGACGTTGAAGATGAGGACGAGAAGAATATAGGGTGTGACAAGTGCCCTAGATGGTTTCATATGAAATGCACGGAATTTATAGGCATGTCATATGATGAGGTGGCTAGTAAAGAATATATTTGCTTCATATGCGGTTAATAAAATTATAGTTTGACTTAGGGGTACCTGTTTACGTTTTTATTTTATTTGAAGAAATGAGCAAAAGTTTAGTTACCAAAGAATTCAGAGTACTTGTCCTGTGGCTAGCGGCAATGTATAGATTAGATTTACCTCTTTTACCTATTTTATACATATATTTTTTTTAAATAAAATAATGTTCTTATCTACCTAAATTTTTTTCTCTGAGCGGTGGTCGAGATCTAGAGTTTCACATAACCATTATTCCCGACCCCTGGTCGAAAATCGGTACATTGGCGGTCGACAATCTGTATTGTGGTCGAGAAATAGCAAATTTTTTCTTTTCGAATTTAAAAAAAAATCTAACAATATTAATAGAAAATGACCATTTGTAACACATTTTTAATAGTCTGGATGAATACAAATTGGTAATTGAATGTTTATATACTTAATTTATATATTTTTTGTGATTCAGTAAACTTAAAATTTCCGTTAACTGGTCGAAAATTGGCACATTCAACCTAACTATAGGATTGTGTAGTGTATTTATTTCTGCAAATGATATGGCTACCTCACTTTTATTAAACGTATCATAAATTGTTTGGAAGTTGAAAGTTACTTGAATGTTTCAGTTTCTTGCTTAGATATTATCACAATAGTATTATCTATCTATTTGGCTTATTTTAGATCCTAAAAGTATTTGATTATGAGATAAGTTTGCTGCTACTTCATTGAAATTTGTTATTGATGCATTCAATAAAGTTATTTGTTCTTCAATAATAAATTTTTGCTTCTGTTGATTACCTTGAAGTTGACTAAATTGTTGGTAATTTTTTCTGAATCTGCAAAGAATAGAGAACGAATATGTCATTGTAGTATTTTTTTTATGTAAAATATAAGTATTGAACTACAAACTGTAAATTTCAGCCCATAATATTAAAAGATAGCGACACTAGATTTAAAAAAATATATCTCAGCTCCAAAGGGTCGTAGATAGAAAATTTTGTTATGTAAATTTATTTAAAAAAAGGTATCAGCTATTCAATGCTGCTAACAAGAAAGGAAAAAAATCTTTAAAAAAATCGATTTTTTTGTTAAGAAAAACCCAATTTTTAAATAGCTTTTTCGCATATTAACAATCAATTTATAAAGCGCGCAATAAATAAAAATGTTAGTACATGTTTTCAAGAAAATTTTAAGCTCAAAATTGACTCTAAATATGAAAGCGTGTATGAGCTATCGAGATTTTAAAGACACGTGATTTTTTCGAAAAAATCAATTTTGCAAAAAGTTTATAATATTTTAAAATTTTTTGAAAATGATCTTTTTCAGTTAGTATAAAGCTACACTTTCACCAAGTTTTGTTAAAAAATGATTTGTTGTCACGAAGATATGAGCGTTTAAAAAAACGCGATTTTTAACGATTCTTTGCAAATATATAATTTATTTTTTAATTTTTTGACATCGGTTGTCCTCATAGATCGATCCGTATTTAATAGTTCTACAACTATAATCAGACTGCGCTATTAATTGACTTATTTGATTTTATAATAAAATCTCGTAACTAAGTCTATAATAAAATCTCTGAATTAAGTCAATTATTGACTTATTTGTTCCGAGATTTTATTTTCTAAATTTATATTGATGATATTAAAACTATGATAGCTATGATATTAAAACTACTATTATATCTATGATATTATTACTACTATTGTCCGACATGGCTGATGCTTACAACTCTCGTAAATCCTGGAAAACCGAAAGGAATAAGGAGGTATCAATGACTGTAAGACGTAAAGCTCTCTAAGCCTGAGTGGTATTATCCACCTACATCAACTGATCCTTGCTACAGCCCAGAACATATATATATATATATATATATATATATACGCGTATTGCAAACATTTTGGTTAGTCCCTAATACAAAACCGAACATAAACATTGAAGTTGGAAGAGCTTAGCTTAGAAGCTTTTAAAATCCAGCGAAAGCGGAAAATTCTAGCGGTGTTTGCATTATTTCTATAATCATACTTGATTAGTACTGGTGAGACTAGTATCTAACTAAAAAAATAGATATTAAGCAAGTGACCACTTCATAATAATTTAGGAATAGAAAATAAATAAGTAAAAACAAAATAAAATGGCTACTACTTTAATTTATTCTTCATCTAGGTACGTCTACGATTTTGTCTAAGTATGATTCAATAATTTAATTAGCAATAGGTATTCCAATTGCTGTTTCTAAACCACCACACTTTAGTAATGGAAAAGCATATAGGGGAAAGTGGGCTAAAGTGGAATACGTAACACATTTTTAACACATATTAATCCAGTTAGTATAGGAGAAAAAAGAGCTTTACCTTGCAATACCTAGGTGGGGTAGTAATAATTTTTTACTATGTTGTTAAGGTCTAGGCATTGACAAAAAATCCCAAGTTTTCGACCTTGGGGGGTATTGCATTCGACGTGTTTCAGGTCGCGTGCAATAAACATTTGCTTTTGATAACTATTAAAAGTTACCGTCTAACAAAAACTGAACCCTAAAGAAACCTCGCAACAAAAAATCGGTTTGGATCAAGACATAATCGAGGTCTGATCCAATTATGAGGAAGCTGACATTAGATTTTTACTTCATAAGAGTTGTGGAATTGAGAAAATTGAGATATTAAGCTGAGAGGTATAATTGAAGATAGTATCAAGAATTTGGAGGATTTGGTATACTAGGTATCCTGAGTTGCGTTAGGAATAAATCTTGGAGGAGTTTGTCAATAATGAAACGTATGCTTCATGTAAACCCAGAATTGAAGTGCACTGACATGACAACTATGTAGCAGAAATCAGAATATTAGGGAGCTTGATACTCTTCTACTGTTCGTGCGTGAAAAGAGGGCACACGTATCATATCATACATATCAAGCATTTTCCTGGCCTTGAATTTCGAAGTCCGGAAAAATGTTCTCATCAAATCGCGGTGCGCCGGAGTCCCCACAGGGGGCGTAGCTCAGATGGTAGAGCGCTCGCTTAGCATGCGAGAGGTACCGGGATCGATACCCGGCGCCTCCAACACTGTTTTTTCATGTATTAACTCATATAATTAGCATAGTAAATTACGAAATAATTTTATTAAATACATAATATACAATAAGAACGAAAATACGATATTTATGATAATGTATTTTTTTTTTGAAGAAGTAAAATCACCACTGTTTAGGTATTTTATAGGTAGTTATTAGAGATATAGGGTAGATATATGTTTTCTATTAGATAATATATTTAATTCAAGTTGTTCCACATTCCAGCGCCATCTGTCCAACCATAGCTTATAATTGATTGCTGAAATACCTAGAAAGCTACTTTGTAAATTTACGGCGCCATCTCTTCCGCAATAGCTGCACTAGAGACCTCTTGGTGTAGAGACCTCTTTTTAAATCGACTATGCGGAGAGACACCAGAGAAGTTTCTTGACCTACAACCTACAATCTATTTTTAAATAAAGATTTTATCTATTTCAGACATGCCTTAGATACTCGTATACGTACCTGTAATAATGTATTTATAATAAACCTGTACTATAGTAACTTTATTAATTGTGTATATTACTGCTAGGGCAGTACTGAATTTTTAAATAAATGCTAAACTTATCTTATACCTCTACCGCATACGTCGAAACGACTTTGTTATTCTGTGTTTACAGGTAATTAAAGCTAATCGATATTCTAATTTAATTTCAGATACTCGTTACTGTAAATATTATTCTTTGTATACGGTCCCAAAAATTGCTGGGTATTTTACAGACTTGAGTCCCTAAAATAAGCGTTTTTAGGACTAGGTCTTAGGACGTTAGGAAAGTAGAGATTTCAACGAACAAAAAGTCCACCGACTTTTTTAAAAAAGCAGATGAGAGAATTTTCTATTGAAAATTAGGGTGCTTTTTCGATATCAAGTCAAAATAAGGTGAAAAAATAAATATTTAAAAAAAAAATACAGTGTGGTTGGGACATAAACGGTAAGTTTTCAACTTGGTTATTTGAATTTTTCACATAAATTTTGAGGTTATGTGAAAAAAGTGTAAATACAAAAGTTGTAGATCTCTTTATTACCTACGCCATTAATTTTTTTTTCCATAGGACTTGTAGTTCTGCCGGAAATCGAGATAACCCGTTTTGTACCCTTAAAAACTCACCCCCTTCCACTTCCTTTATTTTATTTTTTTTATTTATTTATTTTCCTTTATTTTTCCTTACCATTTTCAAAGGCTTCAGTCCGGGTCTAAAGTCAAGTTACAGTATTTTAAATATTTCAAAATGTTATCTTTCACACTAACATGGCAATTAGAAGAAAATGTTTACACAAAATTTGTAGATGATAGACCAGAGATTGCAAAAACTGTATTTCCAACCTACATTGTACCGAATATATTTGGAGAAATTAACGATTTACTGGAACACCATACATAAAATGTTTACGTTCCTATAAAATTAATATATTGGAATTAAAAGTATTTCTCAATTTTTTTTTACCCATTCATATACTGCCTCAAGGCTTTTATAAAGCGTCTATTTCCTCCATCGTGTAAACATGTACATTAAAAAATCGTTAAACAGTGCCCTTTATTACCACAGGAAATCAGACATTTAACTTCAATAAAATCAAAGTAAAATTAAGAAGCTATCTTGATAACCTTTCACACATCAATCCTAATAAACATTCATTAGCTTTACTTAATAACGACATTTAGGTTTATAATTTAAGGATCCAAAATGTAAATATGCCAAAACTATTCCACGATCCACTATCTACATATTTGATTTATAGAGGGTTTAATTAATTGGTTCAGCATATTTTAAAGAGAGGTGTAAGTACATTTATTTGAGGCAGTAGGTTTAACATATCACGGTGGTTTTTACAGATGTGATAGCTTTATTAAAAATGCCATTTCAGCCTTATTTAAAATGTCATATTTTAAGCAATTCTTAATCTACCCGCAGGTAAAATGGTAGATATAAATTATGTATTGTATTGAATAGATACCTGTATACCTAATTATAAATTCAAAGTGCGAACGTAAAAGTTCTTGTCCCTATATCAACAAAAGTGATTGTAATTATAATAACAGTTAACATCACTTTCACTTTTGTGCAACATATATATATTCATATTCACATATATTTATATTATCAGTTGATGAGTTGCTATGGAGGCGGAAAAACGTCCTCCACCTAGCGATAAGAACTGACGGCGGTTGTTTTTATTTAGCATTCACATGATTAGCCGGGAAAGATATATAAATTCAAGTAAAATATCGCGGGGTTTACATTGTATAATATTACATCCGTAAACACTTGTGTTGTGCAGTCTTGCTGAATTTGATGCAACTATGGTTCACGTGACATGTATATTGCTTGCCGTTTTTATAGTGAGTCTTTGTTACGCAGACGATTCAGGTGTGTTATTTTTTTACTAGTAAATAAAATGTAGAAATATTCATATACCTATAGTGACGTCTAAGACTTCCAAAATATAATGACAGTATGATGTCATATAAAATTATTGTGTCAGATGTATATAATTTCTTGTTACTAAATCCAGCGGCAATGTGCGCTTTTCTCAATAGCTCAACGTGAAATCTCTCAATCATTATCTTTCAATCAATCTTTCAGACATTACTTACTAACTATTAATTATTAATTTCTGTGTATTGAACATCACCAGTAATGAACTATTTAGTCTATGGCATTGGTACAGGTTGGTACTTACAGGTAGTTCTGTTTCTTTTTTATGTAATGTTGTATGTAATGAAGTGGTAATGACAAATCCAAGTTTTCCACCTCCGAGGCCTTCCGGATCATTGTATGCTTGAAAAAGTATTACATTTTGGGACAATTTTTCACAATGTTTACCACCAAGGACCTGTGTTACGTTATGTACACTTTTCAGTAGACACTTAATTTGCAACTAAATGAGAACAACTTTCTCTCGGTAGATCAAATGGTTTCCAAGATACAGCTGTTTGCAAAATTCTCAAAGAAAGGAATACTTAGATATTCTTTTCGTCAATGTTGACCACTAAGTAACCATCTGAAGGCAAAAGTCATAACATACGATACTAAAGTACACTAAATTTGCAATAAAACCAGACCAATCCTATGTAGACCTTATAGTTCCTGAGATACAGCTCTTAAAAGTCGAGGTAAGTACGCAAATTATAGAAGGGTTTGTAAAATGAAGTAGGTCCGTTAACGATATAGGCATTATAATTTACAAAAAAAACATTGTACTAATCAAAACATTAATATTTAATATGTATGTAGCACTATGAAACACCTTATTGCATATTATTATAATGTATCTACAGCACTGTGTGGGAAACTGTTATTACTCGTATTTCTTGTACATCATTGATGGACGAGGCTGGTCTTTCAAATCCACAGCACACCTTCGGCAGCTTGCTTCTGTAGCATTTTTTCATGGAGCTGATCAGGCAGGTCGAAATGGTCATCTGAAGGTGGGTCGTCGATGAATGGAAATCATGTTTAACGGCGGTTGATGAGCTGGTGGTTACGTCATCAGTTGAGGAATGAGACCTTGTATACTCCGCAACCAGCCCCAATCGAGGGGATTCTTCTCAACCCTCATCCACTTATGTACCTGAAAGGAAACCAACAACAAAATTAAGTACCATAACTCTTCAGCAGTATGAGTAGACATAAAATAATAATGAGTAATAATAAAATAATAATGTGATCTGAAGCAGAAAGAAAATGAATACCGGCAGAACAATTCGTTTCGTCTGGTGGTATGTTCACAGAGAATAAAATCTTGCAGCATCCCTGGTTGGAGACGCATCTTGGACTTAACTCCCGCTCTTGTGAACAACTGGAAGCAAAGTTCATTGAGGTTTTAGGATTCACTGTCTATACAGTGAAACGAGGAAGCTGTCTCCTGCTTGGCCGACCTGCACAGGTGTGGCACATTGAGGCGTAGGAAAACCGCAACGTTTTGTTCGAAGCGTCGCCGTTTTTCAGCGTCGATAGAAATTTCATTTTTCCTTGGCCAAAACGTGCCGAGGGTTGTGCTAGCGCGTGAAGGAATTCGTCGAGTAGGTGTCATTTGAGTTTTCCTCTCCCACGTTTTTCAAAGATAATGTTGTTTTGGTCTCGTTGTTGGAAGGGTTCGGTTGATAAACAATTCACATTTTAAACGATTTTGGGAAATCTAAATAGACCAAATTCGTCTCGTTTTGTTGCAAATTTTGTGTACTTTAATAACGTATATGATGACTTTTGCAGTAAAATGGGTCCTTAGTGGTCAATATTGATGCACTTGCCACTATTCACTAACGACATCACTGGCATGATTATCTAGCGGCGCTGTGCTGAAGCTGAACTGGAATGCCTGTATTATCTCACCTTTTACTGCACACAATTTGTATGACTGTCTAGTTTTGTCCTATTGCGTTTTACCAACAAAACACTTAATTTAAAGGTCCTACAATTTACATAACCATTCATAAACACTTATAGTCGTATCTGATATAGATTCGAAGCAATTGAACTATTATTTATAGGAAATTTTTACTTGAAAGTGTTTGGGAAATATTTACACGCGTCATGCGTGGTGGTTGGCTTCGTTTTTTGTAACCAGGGAAGTTCTCTTACTTAAAACAGTTGTACTTCCTTGGTTACCTTTATTTTATATTACATTCAATATAGAATTGTATCTTAATTAAAAAAATGTATATGAAATTAAAAATAATTTTAAAATGCACAACCAAATAGAAATTGGGAATTTTATTCGAAGCAGTGAGGCACTTGGGTCCCCTGGCGAGCCGCCACTGAAATGCTCTAATAACGTAGTAGTCTCTTTATTTATTATTCAACAAATCACGTCAGAAGGCAATTTTCCAGTAACTTGGAAAATTGTGGACTTTGCGGCAATTATTAAAACTGGGAGTAAAGATTGAACTGGGAGATTGAAAGTGAAACACAAAACAATTTCAAAGTTATGTACGATTGCCAGAGTTTTCGAAAGCATAATATTTAACTTCTTCTTGAGTAACGTAAGATATTTACGTAACAGTAAACAGGATATCATAGTTTTAAAATCAGCCGGATTTTTCTTCCCTTATTGACTCCACATTTACTTCCACGTATGTTATCGTATTTTATATAATAATGTGTTTTATTATTTTTTAAGAGATAGAATCAAATTTTTACCTGGAAGAGGCATGTGCTAAGGCCAGAGGATTTTGCCTGTTGGAACATGAATGCCCGCATGAAATGACAAGGGCGTTTAGGCGTAAGTGTCCAGGACAAAGGAACGTAGGCGCAGTTTGCTGTGAAAACTGTAAGTATGGATAAATTTAAATTATAATATTCAATATACAGAGTGCCCCAGTTTATACTATCATGCAGGACTTCACCAATCAATAGAGGACCTTATGTTAAGGTAAAAGGGTCCATTTAACATATGTCGAAAGGTTCTTCGTTTTAGAGATAGATATTTTAGGGTGGTAAAGTTTAGATGCGATTTAGACGCAACCGTTTAGTCCACCCTGAATAAAGCCATTACTTTTTTTCAGTTTCATAAAAAAACATACCTTGTATATTACCCAAATCAGTTTTCCGAGTTTCAAACTGATTGGTTACTTTTAAAATTTAAAATTTAACTGAGTAGGCTTATCGGCTATTTGTCACCAAGGAAATGTACACTGCGCAACTTATTTAACGCACAACCAAAAAGTTAACTCAAATTTGACGTTTTGTATTTTCGACAATTTTTGTTCGTTTTGGTCGATTTCTTTTTCAAATTGTAGGTTTTTCTCTTAGGAATATCACTGTCTTAGTTGTTTTGGTAAAACGAATGATTTTGATATTATACCAGGTGCTATAAAAATGTTATGTTTTTTTCCGAAATTTCAAAACGTCCTGTGGGCTATACAAGGTATTGCAAGTTATTGCAATTATATGCAAGTTATTGCAATTTAAAGCCTCCTGTTTTTTCTACATTTTCTTTTTTTATTCATTTGTTTATCTCTTTTACTTCATAAAATATCCAATTTTTGAGTTGACGTGATTTTTATTATATTTATTAACTTTCTTTTTTGTCAAGTGCTCATTATTTATTACTCATTATACTGGTTCAATGCCTCATTTTGCGTTCTGTTTTCCTTGATATCTTATAATTTATTGAGAGATGCAAGGTGTTTTAGAAGAGAAAAAGGTCTTAAAAGGACAAAAACTCAAAAAACATACCTAGTAAAATGGCTTGCTTTAATCAATAAAACAACGAATAACAGGAAACAAAACAAAAGTAAATAGAGAATTAGTATCTGGTGTTTCCACCCCATCCGCGAATGACCTCCCGACATCTTTGATTCATACTTAAAACCAAAGTTCTGATTAGGTTCTGATCTAGGCCATTCCATAATTCGACTAGGCGTCCTTCCAATTCTTGTAAATTTTGGGGTTGTCGTCCCTCACTTCGTAACCGCCGACCGATAAAATCCCAAACATGTTCAATGGGGTTAAGGTCAGGGCTACGGGCTGGCCAGTCTATGTGATCAATTCCTACTTCTTCAAGATAATTTCTCACGATAAGACTCGTGTGGGGACGCGCATTGTCTTGCATAAGTAAAAAATTGGGTCCTATATAGGGGGCATAAGGCAAAACATGTGCTTCAAGAATGTCTGTGATGTATCTGTCAGAATTGAGATTTCCATTCACAGTTACCAAGTCCGTTCGCCCAGTCAAATATATTCCGCCCCACACCATGACGGATCCACCTCCATATAAAGTTGTGTGCAAAAAATTGCATTGACTGTATCGCTCATCGAGTCTTCGGTAGACGCGATTACGTCTGTCACAATTATACAAACTGAACCTTGACTCATCAG
Organism: Tetropium fuscum; assembly: GCA_964058915.1. Taxonomy (NCBI): domain Eukaryota; kingdom Metazoa; phylum Arthropoda; class Insecta; order Coleoptera; family Cerambycidae; genus Tetropium; species Tetropium fuscum. The sequence continues at coordinate 46,303 of CAXKVY010000148.1, forward strand.
TGCAAAGAATACGTTCCCAATCTGCTTCCATCCAATTAACATGCTCATTGGCAAAATTCAATCTGTCTCTTCGATGATCTACTGTTAATGCGGGTCCTCGAGCAGCAATCCTGGGTCTTAAATTTGCCTCCCTCAGTCGTCGGCGTACAGTTTGAACGCATATGAGTGGACCACCTGCGTCTTGAAGTTGTGCTCTTAAATGTGTTGCAGTTATAAATCGTTGTCTTACAGCATTTACTCTTAAAAAGCGATCCTGGATAGCAGAGGTAACACGAGATCTACCTTGACCGGCCCGTCTGGAATGTTCTCCTGTTTCCGCGTACCTTTGAATTGCTCTCGCTATAGTTGTGTGAGACACTCCTAACCTTCCAGCTATGCGGTTGTAACTCCACCCTTCACCATGTAATGTAGCTGCCTCAACACATTCATCACCAGTTAAGTTTCTGGTTTGGCGTTCCATTATTCACTAATTATTGCTGGACTGTCAACAAAAAACTAATGACACAGTTGTCAGTTTATGACGTGTAATCTTCGATTTCCATAGCTTGCTAGCTGTTTGAGTTGTCCGATAAATGCATTTCATGTGAATAAAAGCATATTATTATGGTGTTTCAAAACGGTGTATTTCATGAAATAACAGAGATAAACAAATGAATAAAAAAAGAAAATGTAGAAAAAACATGAGGCTTTAAATTGGCTATAATTGCAATAACTTGCAATAATACGTATAGCCCACAGGACGTTTTGAAATTTCGGAAAAAAACATAACATTTTTATAGCACCTGGTATAATATCAAAATTATTCGTTTTACCAAAACAACTAAGACAGTGATATTCCTAAGAGAAAAACCTACAATTTGAAAAAAAAATCGACCAAATCGAACAAAAATTGTCGAAAATACATAACGTCAAATTTGAGTTAACTTTTTGGTTGTGGGTTAAATAAGTTGCGCAGTGTATATTCCGAAACAATGGCAAATGTCAATGGTTTTGATAATTCTGAAAAGATGAAAATTGAGAAAAGTTTTGAAAATTCAAAAAAATACGAAAAGGTGCCAATTTCTATTAATCGTTCTTTAACGCCTTTACAAATATAAAAATTGAAAATAGCCGATACACCCCTTGGCTAAAATTGGATGAGATTCAAATGGTATGGGATTTCAAAATCGTTATGAAAAAAATGAGAAAATAATCCTCAATTTCAACGAATTTTTCACAAGAATTTCACCGCCCGATGCAATACCTTTAGGATGAAGATTTTGAAGATTAAAGCATACCAGGTCATAGAAAAAAGATTACGTTTCCATATGTTGAGAACCGATTGAAAATCCGTGTACTATTTTTAAAGTTACAATAGTTTAAAAATGGACAATAATTTTGCATTAGCCGAAGCGGTTTATTAACGTTCTTATCCACTAATTTCTAGCATCA
>CAXKVY010000149.1:0-272806 GCA_964058915.1 Tetropium fuscum
TAGCAAAGAAATTAGAAGATAAATATATATATATATATATATATATATATATATATATATATATATATATATATATATATATATATATATTTATATATATATATATATATATATATATATATATATATATATTATATATTTATATATATATATATATATATATATATATATATATATATATATATATATATATATATATATATATATATATATATATATATATATATATATATATATATATATATATATATATATATATATATATATATATATATATATATATATATATATATATATATATATATATATATATATATATATATATATATATATATATATATATATATATATATATATATATATATATATATATATATATATATATATATATATATATATATATATATATATATATATATATATATATATATATATATATATATATATATATATATATATATATATATATATATATATATATATATATATATATATATATATATATATATATATATATATATATATATATATATATATATATATATATATATATATATATATATATATATATATATATATATATATATATATATATATATATATATATATATATATATATATATATATATATATATATATATATATATATATATATATATATATATATATATATATATATATATATATATATATATATATATATATATATATATATATATATATATATATATATATATATATATATGTGTATATTTATATATATATATATATATATATATATATATATATATATATATATATATATATATATATATATATATATATATATATATATATATATATATATATATATATATATATATATATATATATATAGTGTATATATGTATGTATATATACACTGCGCAACTTATTTAACGCACAACCAAAAAGTTAACTCAAATTTGACGTTATGTATTTTCGACAATTTTTTTTCGTTTTGGTCGATTTTTCTTTCAAATTGTAGGTTTTTCTCTTAGGAATATCACTGTCTTAGTTGTTTTGGTAAAACGAATGATTTTGATATTATACCAGGTGCTATAAAAATGTTATGTTTTTTTCCGAAATTTCAAAACGTCCTGTGGGCTATACAAGGTATTGCAAGTTATTGCAATTATAGCCAATTTAAAGCCTCATGTTTTTTCTACATTTTCTTTTTTTATTCATTTGTTTATCTCTGTTACTTCATGAAATACACCGTTTTGAAACACCATATGCTTTTATTCACATGAAATGCATTTATCGGACAACTCAAACAGCTAGCAAGCTACGGAAATCGAAGATTACACGTCATAAACTGACAACTGTGTCATTAGTTTTTTGTTGACAGTCCAGCAATAATCAGTGAATAATGGAACGCCAAACCAGAAATTTAACTCGTGATGAATGTGTTGAGACAGCTACATTACATGGTGAAGGGTGGAGTTACAACCGCATAGCTGGAAGGTTGGGAGTGTCTCACACAACTATAGCGAGAGCAATTCAAAGGTACGCGGAAACAGGAGAACATTCCAGACGGGCCGGTCAAGGTAGATCTCGTGTTACCTCTGCTATCCAGGATCGCAGATCTATCTCTGCTATCCAGTCAATGCAATTTTTTGCACACAACTTTATATGGAGGTGGATCCGTCATGGTGTGGGGCGGAATATCTTTGACTGGGCGAACGGACTTGGTAACTGTGAATGGAAATCTCAATTCTGACAGATACATCACAGACATTCTTGAAGCACATGTTTTGCCTTATGCCCCCTATATAGGACCCAATTTTTTACTTATGCAAGACAATGCGCGTCCCCACACGAGTCTTATCGTGAGAAATTATCTTGAAGAAGTAGGAATGGATCACATAGACTGAACAGCCCGTAGCCCCAACTTTAACCCCATTGAACATGTTTGGGATTTTATCGGTCGGCGGTTACGAAGTGAGGGACGACAACCCCAAAATTTACAAGAATTGGAAGGACGCCTAGTCGAATTATGGAATGGCCTAGATCAGAACCTAATCAGAACTTTGGTTTTAAGTATGAACCAAAGATGTCGGGAGGTCATTCGCGGAAGGGCTGGAAACACCAGATACTAATTCTCTATTTACTTTTGTTTTGTTTCCTGTTATTCGTTGTTTTATTGATTAAAGCAATCCATTTTTCTAGGTATGTTTTTTGAGTTTTTGTCCTTTTAAGACTCTTCTAAAACACCTTGCATCTCTCAATAAATTATAAGATATTAAGGAAAACAGAACACAAAATGAGGCATTGAACCAGTATAATGAGTAATAAATAATGAGCACTTGACAAAAAAGAAAGTTAAATTTAATAAAAATCACGTCAACTCAAAAATTGGATATTTTATGAAGTAACAGAGATAAACAAATGAATAAAAAAGGAAAATGTAGAAAAAACATGAGGCTTTAAATTGGCTATAATTGCACTAACTTGCAATACCTTGTATAACCCACAGGACGTTTTGAAATTTCGGAAAAAAACATAACATTTTTATAGCACCTGGTATAATATCAAAATCATTCGTTGTGCCAAAACAACTAAGACAGTGATATTCCTAAGAGAAAAACCTACAATTTGAAAAAAAAATCGACCAAAACGAACAAAAATTGTCGAAAATACATAACGTCAAATTTGAGTTAACTTTTTGGTTGTGCGTTAAATAAGTTGCGCAGTGTATATATACATATATATATATATATATATATATATATATATATATATATATATATATATATATATATATATATATATATATATATATATATATATATATATATATATATATATATTTATATATATTCTTTGCGGCGGAAACCGAGATCCGTTTTGGTATATACTTGCGTAATCCGAGATCATGAAATCCAAAGCCCGGATCTCGGAACGAACCAAACTGTTTTTCAAGCTAGTCAGGGTTTGATATGTTTCTTTATCAAAAACGGTATTTTTATCCGGTACTCACTTTCCTTATTTTTACCAGAGTATAAATATTTATAGTGTTGTTATGACACTCCCAGCTGGCGCTTCGGTCAAATTTGTATTTAAATGTAACGGAAATATCCTTCAATGCGAGATCCGGAAATATGACAACATTGCATATGGATCTCACTTTAAACGACAGTTATAATTGTATATAAAATTGGATCTCGCGACGTGCGAAGCCTGCCATACTCGTATATACTAATATGACGGATGAAATTTGCGGTTTGCCGCGGTTTTAAATTTTATTGTTTTAACGGTCTTGTCCACGTTAAGGTCCTATCCTTACTGTTTAAAGTTAAGTGTACAGTGTACAGTGATTTCTCATGGTTCGATTGTTGTAAATAATTAGATCTAGGTATCATGTCAGGAAGTAGCAGAACAACAAGAATTATGCAAATGGCAACCGAACAGTGAGAAGATTTTATTGAAGAATAGATACTGTTTAGAATGAGTAATAATTCTAAACGTTGACGTTTGACGATGCGACTTGAGCATTTCTATTTCTTACAGAATAGGGTGACAGAAATTCGTACATTCGTATTTGTACGTTAAAATAATGTTGAAATTGTTTAAAACGTGTCCGAATATTGGAGGAAAACCTAAAACGCAAAAACTCGCGCCGGATTTCATATCCGCTGATACACTACGCGCTCCACTACAGCCAGGCGCGTTCTACTCGAATTTTAGGCCGCGTTTTAAACCATTTTAGCATCATTTAAACGTATAAGTATAAATGTACAAATTTTAGATAATGTTCTGAAGCTGATGTAAAAATTACGATCGGACCACCCTACGAGCAAGGGGGTGATAGCTGGATAAAGGGCCCAAAAAAATGTAATTGGCAATCGTAGTAAAACTATCCATCCGACAGATCCAGGTTTGGGTTTCGGCAAATAATTTACATGTTTGAAGTTACATTTACGCGCAACGCGGATGCCGTATCTTCGAAATTGTAAAAGTTACAAATTTTCAATAAAACGATCACTTTTCGCGGTTTTTCTCAGCTCAAAACGCAATTAGAGTTTCGGTCAACTAATCGTGCATGCAAAATCTCAGCTCAAGCGGTTTAGGATAACTGCTTTAAAATTCAGTTGCAAGATTTGACCCAAACAAACATTAGGCCAGGCGTCAGGTCGGTAAATGATGTCAAACGCGTTTTAAAATGGGGGTAAAAAATTTATGGGTTTAAACGATCTATTTGCATGTTGTGAATGTGCAAAAAATCAGTTTTCAGTCAATAATTAATTTTATATTCATCGTACGGCAAAAATAGCTAGATATAAAATGAAAACTAACTAAATCTCCATAAAAAACGTCGTTCTAAACTGTTAGTTCTAAAAGAACTTTAAAATTAAAAATATAACTGCCTATAAGAAAGTGGGATTTGAAGTTTCCAGTTTCTAACCCAAATATCTGTAATTCCTTGATTAATACGCTAATCAACCGATGTTTACTCAATTTTGCCATAATTGTATCATTTTCATATCTCTTTCGATTTCCGCGATCTTCAAAGATATTTATTTAAAATTTGAATTACTCTGTACACATATTTCGAACGTAAAGCAACGAAATTAATATTTCGGAAGTAACAACACGAAAGATAATAAAGGGGAAAAATCAAAATAAACTAGGTATGTCAAACATCACGGTGATGAGGCTACCACCACAAAAGATGATACTAATAAATTAAAAATAAAGCAGACGAAACTGAGATAGACACCAAAAGAGCGTAACAACTACTTTCTTTAAAAACAATATTAAAATGAAGAAGACACCAAGTTAGAAATAGAAGAATTCCGAAAGCAGTATTCCATTATGGGAAACAAAGACTGGAAGAAAATTATAGCTTCTATTTTTATGAATATAACAGAACTAAATAATAACTCAAGTTCGGAATATTTTACATGCCCTCTAATTTTTGTTACTAGGATATAACATTTTATTCCCTTGACGTCTTTCTTGCCACATTATGCTTTATTAAAATAATAAATTACTTTCATTTGATAATATGTAATAGGGAACATAAGATAACTAAAATTTTAAATGTAAAAATAATATTAAAAAACATAGCGTAACATTGTAACATAACGTGTAACTCACAACAAAACAAGATTTCTAATTCCGCGCGATCAGTATGAAGGATCCAAACACCGATGAAATTGACGCGGCCCGCTGTGACGTCACAGTCTACCATATTCGGTAGGCCTTGCGCCGGAAAGCGGCCGAATGAACTATGAAAACAAGCGGTCGAGTGCTGGGATCTCCCGTAGCCGACCGAATCGGCCTTCTCGTCGTTTGTAAATTGTAGAATGTGGCGTCATGACTTTGTCCTGTTTGAAACGGTTCGCTCGGGCGCGAGACTTTAATAATTTATAACAAATTTATTATTGGGAATCAAGGCGTCATATTTTGCGTATCTTCTTTTTCAGTATGGTAGACTGGAACTATGGAACATTTGTATGCAATAAAAAAAAAAATGGGAATGTTACCTATTGCATTAATTGAAGATATGTGTACCATTTTAAAAGCCGACCTCAGAATACTAGTAGCTTTTTTGCACTGATTCCAACCGCTGTCGACATATTTATCAATGATTGTAAAAAAGATCTGGTGGATTATCTCTATTTACTATTATTATTTGCTCTCGATATTAGAGTAGTCTAACTTTCTTGATGATATACAGTGTATCCCCAAATTGACCCCAAAAGAAACTTTAGAATTTTTGAATAAGGAATTCCTTATAAAAATGCCTGCTTGTTTTAAAATTCCCAAAATTATATTGTTATTCAAAATGAACTGCACACCTAGTATATTTTATATGTATGTGTTCCGTACATACGTTTTATGTTTAGGTACTCATGAAATTAACTATTCAGCATTCAATAAATATAGAAAACTACGTACCTACCTCTATTTTTATTAATACGGATAGTTGGTGATGGCTTTCGCGGCCGCAATTCATTATATGATGGTTTCACGGGTATTGCCGCGTTGAAAGGACGTACGTCGTCGGAAACAATAAGCCCGCGCACAATTCTGTTGACAATGTTGACATGCAAGTGTAAAATTTATTTTTTCAACTATTATTTAACAGTGAATTAAAAAAATTTGTATTTTAGTGTTATCATTCTTATATTAACTATAATCACATTTTGAAAAAACGGTAATATTTTTGTCATCAATATTTTGTCATTTGTCAACAAAGAACACTGATTTATTTTATAGAATCCTAGTTTTTGTATTAAAAGTTGGTATTATTTTAGATTTTCATAACACCTATAACAACTCTTCTTAATATTTTTCTTTGAAAAAACAGTTTCATTGTTCGTAAATACTCATTATAGTTAATTCAAATATATCTGTTTATACACACAAACTATGTGAGATCCGTAGAGTAGGCAACATTGCATGATCTCGTTTTCCATAGTACTACCAATAATATATTGTGTGTAAATTGAAACGGATCTCGTATTCTTATTATTTGGAAGGACCTCATAATGTTCGATTTTATATCATACATAAAATTCGTCATTTTTAGAAAAAAATCATATCTATTACCATTTCCTGAAAATTATATCATCAAAACCCAGTTTGCCCGTTGTGTATATATTTATCTCTATTAATAGATGTGGATCTCGGTTTCCTCATTTAGGTGTATATATATATATATATATATATATATATATATATATATATATATATATATATATATATATATATATATATATATTTGTATATTATAGAAATGAGCACAATACCCGCAAACCCGCTACTGTAAGAGATTCGAACGTTAGAGAGTCCATGGGGACTGTCAAACAAACACAGACGGCGCGTCATTCCAATAAGTTAAAAAGAGATACACTGCTCGATCATCCAGTATTCCGTTTACGGTAGAGCGGCGTTGCCGCTTTTAGCTATAAAAATAAATGTTTAGGGAATTTCCATAATTTAAAGTAGACGAAAATAAATGTAAAAATGGCTAACATCTTGGGCTATAATATATTATTTTATGCACAATAATTCTTTTATGACATTCATAAATAATATATATATATATATATATATATATATATATATATATAATTTTTATATAGTATTGTGGAATATGATTGTTTAATTGATTATTGAGAAATTTGAGAATTACATGTGGCAACTGCGCGGTATCTTATATGCGGTCAGTTAACTGCAGATACATATTAGATAAGCTGTAAGCAAATTTATAATGTGCCTGGATATTCCAAAGAAAGATAATTTTCCCAATAACAATATATGTGAAACACGGTGAAACGCTTTGCTAAGATCCGTGTAGACAACATCAACTTGGTGTTTGACATCGAGCGAATTTGATGTAAAATTACTTTCCGTACTACGCACTTTAACGAAACCATGCTGCTGTTCTGGTATAATATGTTTTACATATACATATATTGTATCACCCAGTATAATTTCCAACAGTTTAGAAAATACTGAAATTAATACTATAGGTCTGTAGTTAATAATGTCGGAAATTAGACCAGATTTATAGACAGGACACACGATACAATTTCCAGTAATTGGGAAAAGTACCTGTTTTAACAATAAGGTTGAATATGTGATATAGGGGTATTAAGAAACATTGAATGCAATCTTTAACAATTATAGAAGGAACATTATCGGGGCAGTAGTTTACTTATTTTTCAATGTTTTACTAGCGTTTATAATTTGCTCCTTGGATATAAAATATGATCAATATCTAAATAGCTACTTATATTATTTATGTCTTTTATATAATCATTTGTTGTTAAATCTGGTCCAGGAGGTAAGTTATACACTTTGGAAATGTTTAGCAAAACCATTGGCAATCATGCGGTGATGTCAAGGATTCCTTATTATATGACATTTCCCCGGGTATGCGTGACGTTTTCTTTTTAGAGTTGACAAATGACCAGAATTGTTTGGGGTTACGTTTTATTTCAGTTTCGGTTTTTTTATGTAATTTTTATATGCGTTGTTTATATTGTATTTGATTTCTTGTCTGAGATTCTTTACTCGTTGAAGATGCAAATTAAGTTTATATTTTTTGAACATTTTACGATAATGGTTTTTAGCTTTAATCTTCTGGAATCTGGAATATGTCCGCTGCACTTAGGCCCCATTGGGCCCCTTGTGCTTCCTCCGTGAGGGAAATGTCTCCCTAGGTCATCGACCAGCCCAATGTTGTACAAAAGGTGATGATGTTGCCCAGGGGTATTTCTCTCAAATTAGCCATAGAAGGCCAACGTTCCCCCAATATGGATTCTCTGGTCGATGACACGGCGGGACATTCGCAAAGTACATGCTCGATCGTTTCATCTTCTGGTTCACATCCTCTGCAGATGGGTGTGTCACTTTGTCTCATGTTATAGAGGTGTTTCCTTACCCGGCAGTGTCCGGTTAGGATTCCTGTAACAAATCGCAGTTTACCCCTGGACATTGCCAGATAGTTCCTCGCCGTCTCTTCACTGGGATATCTCAAGAGATTTCTGGCCAGCTGACAGCTACTTGTTTCATCCCATAACGTCTTAAATTTTATGTGGGTGTTTTCCTTTATTAATTGAAGTTTCGCTGCAACTGGTAGCGTACTTGAAGGACCAGGCCCAAGGATACTCAGGTTGGCTGCCTTCTTGGCCAGTTTGTCAGCTTCTATATTGCCGTTGCATTGTGAGTGTCCTTTGACCCAGCACAGGCAGATGTTATTCATCTGACATGCTCTCACAAGTGCTTGGTGACATTCCCATGTTGATCCTTTAGTTATTTTATAATTTTTCAGGGCCAGTAGTGATTGTCTACTATCTGTACAGATTCTTATTGTCTTGCCCGTTATTTCTCTGCGAGCAATCTCTTGTGCGGCTATGGTTATACCAGCGAGTTCTGTTTGTACTACACTGGCATTTTTATCCATAGTCCAGCTGCATCGGAGTCGCAGATTCCTGGAATATATACCACAGCCTGCTCCATCCTTTTTCTTTGACCCGTCCGTGAAGACATAGTTTACACCTTCAACGCTGGCCTCGTCTTCACCAGTAGTATGTATGGTGTAAGGTTTATCAAAGAGAAGCCGAGGCGGAATACTATCTGCACATGCCTGTAAAAGGGGTATCTTTCTGACAGCCTCAGTCCACAGGCGGCTTCTGGTTTGGCCACAGCTTGCATTTGGTAGTATGCCAACAGATTTAAGGCGAGTCATGGTAGTCAGAGCCGCTTCTTCTAGATGTAGGTCTAGTGGTGGAAGACACAGCATTATCTCCATTGCTCTCGTTGGTGTTGTTCGCATGGCTCCGGTTATGCTCAGACAGGCAACTCTTTGTACCTGGCCGAGCTTGAGTTTTGCTGTTATTGGTTGACTCTTGGGCCACCAGACAACAGCTCCATAGGCCAACATTGGTCTTATGATAACAGTGTAAATCCACAGGACCACCCTGGGTTTCATTCCCCAGGTTTTCCCTACGGTCCTGCGACACTGCTCGTATGATATGTAGGCCTTATTTATTCTTCTTTCGAGGTGAAGATTCCAGTTTAATTTATCATCGAAAGTTGCCCCCAAGTATTTCACCTGTGGTGCAAAATTTAGTGCTGTGTTTAGGAGAACAGGTGCTCTCATTGGCTCCAGTTTTCTTTTCCTTGTAAAGAGTACCATTTCCGTCTTCATGGGGTTGACGGATAGGGCATACTCCTCACACCAATTTTCGATTATTCTTAGGGCCATCTGCATTCTCTGACAGAGAGCTCCTTCGAATTTTCCATTAAGCAGTATCGTTAAGTCATCTGCGTATGCAATTGTGTAGAATCCTTCCACGTTGAGGTGGTTTAGGAGGCTGTCAAGAACCAGATTCCATAGCAGTGGTGATAAAACACCTCCCTGCGGACAGCCTTTCGCAACCAGTCCTCTTATGACAGTGTCTCCTGCACTGATTTGTACTGCTCTTTTAGAGAGCATGTTGGATATCCAGCTGCTCACAGTATGAGGAACCTTCCTATGTGTTAGGGCCGCTGTGATTTTAGGAAAGGTGGTCTTGTCAAATGCACCCTCTATATTTATGAGGACACCCAGGGTGGATTCCTTATGATCCAGGGATTTCTCAATCCGACTTGCTACCACATGGAGGGCAGTATCGGTGGATTTTCCTGGCGTGTATGCATGTGGGTTGGGGTGCACGGGATTGTTAGTCAATGTTACATCCCTCAGATATCGCTCACATAGCTTCTCCATTGTCTTCAGTAGAAATGAAGTTATGCTAATAGGACGGTATGCTTTGGGGGTGGAATAGTCCATCCTCCCTGCTTTTGGTATGAACAATACTTTTACTTCTCTCCACGTCATTGGGATATAGAGGTGTGCTAAGCACATCCTAAACATCCCAACCAGGTGCGGCAGTAGTTTATCCAGGCCTCACTGAAGTAGTGCCGGATATATGCCGTCGATGCCTGACGATTTGAATGGGGAGAAGCTCTGTATTGCCCATTTGATTCTGTCTTCACTTACAATTTGGTTGGCGGTTTGCCAGTCCGAATTTGTTGGTTGGGTGTCGACTTCATTTGGCCATTCCTTACTATCTGTTGTGACAGATTCAGGGAAGTGAGTTTGCATGAGCAGCTCTAGCTTTCGCAAAGGTTGTTGGTCTTGGTACCATCGTCCCTTTTCAATATACCTATATCATGGTTTTTGTCTTTGGTGAGGATTTTACATAGCCTGGCTGCCTGTGAGTAGTCTTCAATTTCCTCACAGTAGGCTCTCCACGCAAAAAAAATAGCTTTAATCTTATTAATTATACTCTTATTATACCAAACAGGATATTTAAATAATTTACAATTTTGTGTTGGAACACATTTATTAAGAATTTTGTGGAGAATATTGTTAAAATACTCACAAGCCTCATTTACATCATCAGATAAAGTTATATAATGCCAGTCCACTTCATTTAACTTAGTGTACAGTTTAACAAAATTCGCTTCTGAAGTTAAACCTGGTTGCTTCTGATATGAAGTTGATAGTTTCCTCAAGTTTTATATCAAATTCTATTCGGAGCACTGGATGATGTTCATCGATCGGTACTAGTGGTTCTTCTTCACAAAACACATTGCCTTTAATATTATTAGAACATAATACCAAATCTAACAAACGATTGTTAACGTTCATTACAGAATTAATTTGAGCAAGATCACAATAGGTAAAAAATTATCAAATCTTATAGAAAGATTTGATGGAACGTTTTTGTCACTGTATTCCGTTATGTTAAAATCTAGAAGAATAATATGGTTAAAGTTCAAAATTTGTTCCAAGGATTCAAAGAAATTATTATACTCCTCCAGTGAGGTGTTTGGTTGAATGTATAGTACGATTATAAATACTGGTAACTGATTTTCGGTACTAGTTTTAACACAGAGTAAGTAAATTTTTTCAATTGGTGAAACTATGTCGATCAATTCAGAACTATAACTGACGTCAACTGCTAATAATACATCACCACCTCGCAGCCCATTATTTCTGTCCTTCCTGTAGACAATATAATTTTCAGGAAACAATTCACTATTAAACATTTCTCTGATCCATGTTTCAGTAATAGAAATGATTTTATAATCGCAAGATATTACATTTTTGAAAAATTGGTGAGTTTTGTATTCAACCAAATCTTGACCCGATGAGGCTCTCTAATCATAAAAGATCTACTTCTATAAGTTTTCATATTCGGAATTTCTATTATAATTTTTTCATCCAGAATATTCCTATCACACAGTAATGACAAAGTCGTCGGCTTCTTTGATGCTGTCACGGCAAATCCGAGTGGCCTTGAACGGGTCTTGGCGGGACCTTGGGTTACCGAATAAGAGATGGCGCGTTCTGCGGCGGTAACTTCATTATTAATTTAAATTTTATCTTTAATGTTTTCTATTTATGTTGTGTATACCAAAGTTTGCACAATCTGTAAACTTTGTTTATACTTATATTGCCGTAAAAAAAGTGCTACCATATAATTAGTAATTATAAAATCTCTTTGCAGTGTGTAATGGAACAGAATAATACTAATAAAATTGCTGTTACCTGTTACCTCAAAAACTTGTATTACTATGCACGGTTTTCTTGGTTTTGTCATACCTCTAATTTGCATTAGAGGTATGACAAAACAGCCGTGTGACGCAATTTTAATTATATGTAAATGTACCTACGTGGCACATTATTTTTTCATGGACAATGGGATTAAAAGGATTATCGCAAGTATATAATTGAATATAAGCTGTCATTTTATATATTTCACATTCTATAATAAGAGCATTTACATGTATATCTCACTGCACAAATGCTTTGGACTTTTTGATCGCTCATTTTAATTCACTGAATAATCACAACAAACAACGGCTGACGGCGAATGAGATTGCTGACGGCTGAGAAATGGAAAATGACAGTTAACTGAACTAATCTCTGCTAGAGCCACCCAGCGGTGAATGTCCTAAGGTCCAGCTAAGCTCGCGCATGCGCTCCCGAAAATTGTTTTTGAATTTAGGTCACTACTTTGTGATAGGTATACGCTGATATTAATGTCAGTGACCTTCATTTTCAGGAGTTCGTCACTTGCACCAGAAACTGCAATAATAAGTGCAACCTAAACAAAATCATTCACCTCTGATATTTTTGCCAATCAAAAACATGTTATATACTATTTTGCACGTAAAAAGTAAAACAAAATTCTGTTTACTTTGATAGGGAAAATTCCTCAGGCGCTTAAGCGAAAAAATCATCGTTATTTTGACTTGAAAATAGACTCGATTTCTTCGATTTAAAGTCTGCATTTTGTCGCTTCAAAAACATCAAAAATATCAGCTTTGCATATTTCGAAATGTCCTTTTTGTCTAAGTTCTATCATGGTCCTTAACATGCTGTAGGTAGCCCAGAGCGTGGATGTTTTTTTTTGGAAATCTTGCCATAGTACGCCAACAAAGTAGTTTCTGATCCAAAATATGTGGTATTTTGCGTGGAAACTTGGAATGCGTGAAACTTGGAATACGTTTTCGTACCGCGCCTTGCTTTTTATCGGCAGCAAACTTTCTTCCACTTGGTGAGCTCCGGTGGTGTACCACATTCTACACTATCGGAAGATTCGGCACTCATTTAAATATACTTTCATGTGAAACCGTGCGAAACTTCAGAAAATTATAAAATGACACAAAATTATGAAATGATTGTTTGTTGATTTTGTTTTATGCCATAGCAACCTACAAGATTCTACCTACTAAGTAAAAATTTAAGCCAGAACGGAATTTCATTCATGTTGTTCATAATAATAATTTTATTATATTGAAGCACATTTTAAGTGTTATTCAGAAATTCGTGGTTGAAAATAAAACAGTATACTATACTCGATGGGAATTTTCATTAATGCCTCGAGATTTTATTTATCTCGAGTATAAAATTGTGACAGTCAATAATTTAGAAAGTCGACTAATACAGCATTCAATTTAGGAAAGCCAGAAAAACGTCCAAACAAGCACCTCTACCAGTGTCGCCAATGCCTGAAAACATTTTCAAGACGGGACCATCTTAGGACTCACGAGAAAAATATACACGGAGAATTCGCAGGCCCCTTTAGGTGTACAATATGTGAGCAGTTATATAAAAATACAGAGAGCCTTAGAAAGCATATTGCTAAGTTCCATTTTTCAACAATCAGTGAAGCTGTGGATAGAGTAGAGATTAATGCATAGTACATTATTATACAATATATATATATATATATATATATATATATATATATATATATATATATATATATATATATATATATATATATATATATATATATATATATATATTGTGATAACTTTTTTGACAAATGGCGCTCTAATTTTTCGTTATTCATAAATATTCTTCATAAACAGTTTTGTTTCTTAGAAAAATAACAATGCAATCAAAAAATGTAACCTTCAATATACAAAGTGATCAAAAAATGCAGAAATAATGCATATAGCCGACTAATATTATAAATAGTAGAGAAGGTTAATAATAAGTTAACATTTAGACGAAATAAATTTATAAATTATGTTTTTTTAGAAAAAAAGTAATGGCTGAATCCATATTTTACACAAATTGGCAATCTTTGATTTTCAATGTTAAATAAGCGCGTTTAATCCTGCATTCGACCCCGGATTACTAAATAACGCTCGAGTATCGAGTGTGAGTATTACAAAAAAAAAGTTTTTTATGAATTTGGATTTTGTCATCTTTGATTCCGAATTTCATTATCTCTTGGCCATTCAAATTTCTGCACTTTCTTGATCATTTTCCGCATATCGAAGGCAATATTGCTTGACTAACAATGGTTATTATTCTAAAAAATCACCAGTCAGCCTGTGTGATCACTTTTTTTGACAAATAGTCGAATTTTCCCATTTGTTCGGAGTTTTTTCTATTGAATAAAAGCAAGCTGTGCATTAGATGATTATTTATTTATTTTAGAAACAAACAGTACTTTATTTGTGCATGCACTTTATTATATGTGTCTGACATAACTAACGTAACTAATAATCAGACTTGTGTAATGATAAATTAACATTATAAGTGCCATGATAACAAAGAGTTGACTAATAATAATAATTAGGTAACCAAGGAATTGTCTTATAGGTCAGTAAAATTATATTAAAAAAAGCGTTATGAGGAATTAATTTACGGTAAGCTAGAAATCGTGTTAATACCTTAATTTGGTCCTAAATGCGTGTAATCTGAGTTTGCACCATCCCCATGAGGTGAGCATTCGACAGCCAAAAACCGCGAATATTTTTGCACTTTTTTTCAGTTTTTGCTTGTAGCTGGAATACGGTGCAGCGGACGGAAAATGGCATCATCCCATTCAATAAAAGCGAAGGTTAAATTTTGCGTCGAACGAAATCTAAAACCTCGAATTCGGTTCGTTGTTATAGACGAAATCAAAAGTTTCTGAAGAAACCGGAAAAATTTCTCATTTCAGTGCAAACTTACATTTTGCGACTTTCCCAGACCGCATATATTTCAAACAGATACTCCCACTGAAAAACACATAGAATAGAGTTATAGAGAATAACATTTTACGTTATGTAGACCCTTCAATTTTCAAATACAGTATTTTGAAGGACTATCTTCGTCATAAATTAAAAAAACTACTTGTTTGGAACTATTCCCAGTACTCTAAATACCTTCAGTAACTTTTAGGTACTTTTCAAATGTACTGGAGTATTCAGTATTTTACTGCATGTAAGGAAATTTCAGTACCCAGTAAAAAAATACTTATTTGTAACTATTCCCAGTATTCTAAATACTTTCAGTAACTTTTAGGTACTTAGAGTACTTTTCAAATGTACTGGAGTATTCAGTATATTTCTTAATGTAAGGAAATTTCAGTACCCAGTAAAAAAACTACTTGTTTGTAACTATTCCTGGTACTCTAGATACTTTCAGTAACTTTTAGGTACTTAGTACTTTTCAAATGTATTGGAGTATTCAGTATTGTACTGCATGTAAGGAAATTTCAATTCCAAGTAAAAAAACTACTTGTTTGTAACTATTCCCAGTATTCTAAATACTCTCAGTAACTTTTAGGTACTTTTCAAATGTACTGGAGTATTCAGTATTTTACTTCATGGAAGGAAATCTCAGTATCCAGTAAAAAACTACTTGTTTGTAACTATTCCCAGTATTCTAAATACTTTCAGTAACTTTTAGGTACTTTTCAAATGTACTGGAGTATTCAGTATTTTACTTCATGTAAGGAAATTTCAGACCCAGTAAAAAACTACTTGTTTTTAACTATTCCCAGTACTCTAAATACCTTTAGTAACTTTTAGGTACTTGAGTACTTTTCAAATGTACTGCAGTATTCAGTATTGTACTGAATGTAAGGAAATTTCAGTACCCAGTAAAGAAAACTACTTGTTTGTAACTATTCCCAGTACTCTAAATATTTTCAGTAACTTTTAGGTACTTAAGAGTACTTTTCAAATGTACTGGATTATTCAGTATTTTACTTCATGCAAGGAAATTTCATTACCCAGTAAAAAAACTACTTGTTTGTAACTATCCCCAGTATTCTAAATACTTTCAGCAACTTTTAGGTACTTTTCAAATGTTCTGGAGTATTCAGTATTATACCTCATGTAAGGAAATTTCAGACCCAGTAAAAAACTACTTGTTTTTTAACTATTCCCAGTACTCTAAATACCTTTAGTAACTTTTAGGTACTAGAGTACTTTTCAAAGGTACTGGAGTATTCAGTATTGTACTGAATGTAAGGAAATTTCAGTACCCAGTAAAAAAAACTACTTGTTTGTAACTATTCCCAGTACTCTAAATATTTTCAGTAACTTTTAGGTACTTAAGAGTACTTTTCAAATGTACTGGATTATTCAGTATTTTACTTCATGCAAGGAAATTTCAGTACCCAGTAAAAAAACTATTTTGTAACTATTCCCAGTATTCTAAATACTTTCAGTAACTTTTAGGTACTTTTCAAATGTACTGGAGTATTCAGTATTATACTTCATGTAAGGAAATTTCAGACCCAGTAAAAAATGACTTGTTTTTTAACTATTTCCAGTACTCTAAATACCTTTAGTAACTTTTTGGTACTTGAGTACTTTTCAAGTGTACTGGAGTATTCAGTACAATAGTGAATGTAATTAAATTTCAGTACCCAGTAAAAAAACTACTTGTTAGTAACTATTCCCAGTATTCTAAATACTTTCAGTAACTTTTAGGTACTTTTCAAATGTACTGGAGTATTCAGTATTTTACTTCATGTACGGAAATTTCAGACCCAGTAAAAATCTACTTGTTTTTAACTATTCCCAGTACTCTAAATACCTTTAGTAACTTTTAGGTACTTGAGTACTTTTCAAATGTACTGGAGTATTCAGTACAATAATGAATGTAATGAAATTTCAGTACCCAGTAAAAAGCTACTTGTTTGTAACTATTCCCAGTATTCTAAATACTTTCAGTAACTTTTAGGTACTTTTGAAATGTACTGGAGTATTCAGTATTTTACTTCATGTAAGGAAATTTCAGACGCAGTAAAAAACTACTAGTTTTTAACTATTCCCAGTACTCTAAATACCTTTAGTAACTTTTAGGTACTTGAGTACTTTTCAAATGTACTGGAGTATTCAGTACAATACTGAATGTAAGGAAATTTAAGTACCCAGTAAAAAAAACTACTTGTTTGTAACTATTTCCAGTACTCTAAATATTTTCAGTAACTTTTAGGTACTTAAGAGTACTTTTCAAATGTACTGGATTATTCAGTATTTTACTTCATGGAAGGAAATCTCACTATCCAGTAAAAAACTACTTGTTTGTAACTATTCCCAGTATTCTAAATACTTTCAGTAACTTTTAGGTACTTTTCAAATGTACTGGAGTATTCAGTATTTTACTTCATGTAAGGAAATTTCAGACCCAGTAAAAAACTACTTGTTTTTAACTATTCCCAGTACTCTAAATACCTTTAGTAACTTTTAGGTACTTGAGTACTTTTCAAATGTACTGCAGTATTCAGTATTGTACTGAATGTAAGGAAATTTCAGTACCCAGTAAAGAAAACTACTTGTTTGTAACTATTCCCAGTACTCTAAATATTTTCAGTAACTTTTAGGTACTTAAGAGTACTTTTCAAATGTACTGGATTATTCAGTATTTTATTTCATGCAAGGAAATTTCAGTACCCAGTAAAAAAACTACTTGTTTGTAACTATTCCCAGTACTCTAAATACCTTCTTTAACTTTTAGGTACTGAGTACTTTTCAAATTTTTCAAATGAACTGGAGTATTCAGTATTTTACTTCATGTAAGGAAATTTTAGTACCCAGTAAAAAAAGTACTTGTTTGTAACTATTCCCAGTACTCTAGATACTTTCAGTAACTTTAAGTACTTAGAGTACTTTTTGAATGTATTTGGTGTCGTTCAATGCGTGGCGCCTCGGCGTGTTAATAATTTGGGCGAAAGAAAACAGCCTCTCGACAGCGGCAGAAGCTGGGAGGATGCAATTATATTATTATTATATTAACATTAGTAGATTATTTCTACTATCATTCAAATATTTCAATATTTGGAACTGAAACTGACCAGAAAAAGGTGACATTATATTCGGTGGTACATTTTCAACATCTTTGAAATAGAAAAAAGCATCTTCTGTATTTTCAGCATCGGTTATCAATTCAAAATCCTCGAAATCCTTAAACTCTAAGGCAGCATCAAGAACCCAACTTTGAATGTCTTTTGCTGATATTTCTAAATTAGTGTCTTTAAAAGCGTTAAACCATCTCATTTTAAACCTTGGACATACCGCTGCACCTACAACAGCCCTCTTACATTGCAACATTAATATATCAATGAATCTTTTCTATGTGGACTCTAAAATATTATCTAGAGGTCTAGCCAACTGTTTAACATTCCCCGACAATTTTATTTTTTTCAATTTGTACATGGATACAATACTGGGAGGAAGATACCGATAATATGTATTTCCGTCTCCTTAAAGAAAGTCGAGTATTTCTGCTAGAGGCCCCATTATTATCATGTATTCTTCTAAAAATGCAATGTCGCTATCTGTAAACGCAGGCAGAAGTAATTTACACATAGTTCTGGTAACTTATCTTTTGAAGCCAATATTTTAAGTACAGCATCATATTATGTAGAATTCCATCGCGTCACACCAGGGTAACTTAAAGTGTGACCCAAAACTTGCTGAATAATTTCTGCTGAGTTGGCCTTCCGGCTTTTTCCATAGTTTTGAGCATTTAATAAATGTTTGACAGTTTTTCTAAGTATATGGGTGCTTTGTAATGAATTACTGTAATCTGTAGTGGCAATTAAATTTACCCTTTACCTTTACGGGCCGACCCTTTATGGGCCGATTGTAGCCATTAAACGCATCCAAAATTTGCATCCATTGGAAAAAAATAATGATTGCCCTAAAATTAATGAAATATCGTTCAAATTTTATATTCGGGGGTTTTTGAGGTACTAATTACGAATTTGAAGAGAAAATCGGACTTAATGGCGCGAAATTCAATTAAAGTACATTTTTTTACCGTAAATATGTATACAAATCAAATAAAAAATTAACTGTCTGAAATGAAATGAACTGAAAATGAAAAAAAAAATTAACTAAGTTTTCAATATTTATTTTTTCCTCTCCCCCCCTCCTTTTTTTCTCATTTTCTCCTCCCTTTTCTCTTCAAATTCGTAATTAGTGACCTCAAAAATTCCCGAGTATAAAATTTGGACGATATTGTTGAACATTTTTTTTAAACGGATAGAGATTATGCACTTTTGGAGGCGTTTCTGTAAACGCAGGTAGAAGTAATTTTTCACATAGTTCTGGTAACTTATCTTTTGACGCCAATATTTTAAGTACAGCATCACATTATGTAGAATTCCATCGCGTCACACCAGGGTAACTCAAAGTGTGACCCAAAACTTGCTGAATAATTTCTGCTGACTTGGCCTTCCGGCCTTTTCCATAGTTTTGAGCATTTAATAAATATTTGACAGTTTCTCTAAGTATACGGGTGGTTTGCTTTTTAAAATTCGTAATTAGTGACCTCAAAAACTCCCGAGTATAAAATTTGGACGATATTGTTGAAGATTTTTTTTTAAACGGATAGAAATTACGCACTTTTGGAGGCGTTTCTGTAAACGCAGGTAGAAGTAATTTTTCACATAGTTCTGGTAACTTATCTTTTGACGCCAATATTTTAAGTACAGTATCACATTATGTAGAATTCCATCGCGTCACACCAGGGTAACTCAAAGTGTGACCCAAAACTTGCTGAATAATTTCTGCTGACTTGGCCTTCCGGCCCTTTCCATAGTTTTGAGCATTTAATAAATATTTGACAGTTTCTCTAAGTATATGGGTGGTTTGCTTTTTAAAATTCGTAATTAGTGACCTCAAAAACTCCCGAGTATAAAATTTGGACGATATTGTTGAAGATTTTTTTTTAAACGGATAGAAATTACGCACTTTTGGAGGCGTTTCTGTAAACGCAGGTAGAAGTAATTTTTCACATAGTTCTGGTAACTTATCTTTTGACGCCAATATTTTAAGTACAGTATCACATTATGTAGAATTCCATCGCGTCACACCAGGGTAACTCAAAGTGTGACCCAAAACTTGCTGAATAATTTCTGCTGACTTGGCCTTCCGGCCCTTTCCATAGTTTTGAGCATTTAATAAATATTTGACAGTTTCTCTAAGTATATGGGTGGTTTGCTTTTTAAAATTCGTAATTAGTGACCTCAAAAACTCCCGAGTATAAAATTTGGACGATATTGTTGAAGATTTTTTTTAAACGGATAGAAATTATGCACTTTTGGAGGCGTTTCTGTAAGCCCAGGTAGAAGTAATTTTTCACATAGTTCTGGTAACTTATCTTTTGACGCCAATATTTTAAGTACAGCATCATATTATGTAGAATTCAATGAATGAATAGACAATGAAATGAACTGAGAATCAAAAAAAAATTTTAACTAAGTTTTCAATATTTATTTCCCCCCCCCCCCTCCTTTTTTTCTCTTTGTAATTAGTGACCTCAAAAACTCCCGAGTATAAAATTTGGACGATATTGTTGAACATTTTTTTTAAACGGATAGAAATTATCCACTTTTGGAGGCGTTTAATGGCTACAATCGGTCCATAAAGGGTCGAAAATGAGCCAATATGTCACTTAAGGCTTGTATAATGCTTGTATGCTATA
This sequence comes from Tetropium fuscum, assembly GCA_964058915.1. NCBI lineage: Eukaryota > Metazoa > Arthropoda > Insecta > Coleoptera > Cerambycidae > Tetropium > Tetropium fuscum. Next base: position 20,762 of record CAXKVY010000149.1, read on the forward strand.
ATGTTGCTATAAAATTGCTTGTATAATGCTAAAACAAACCATTTTTCTTAAATTTTCCTAAATGAATATCTTTGAAAACCCCTTGAAAGATGCACAAAAAGCAGCATAAAATACACTTTTTTGCATAATTATGCTTTTAGGTACTTTCCCCGTCATTCTGTGAGGGGAAAGTATGGACTATGATTTTTCAAATTTTTATACCTAACATCTTTTGGAATGATACCTAACATCTTTTGGAATGTTGCTATAAAATTGCTTGTATAATGCTAAAACAAACCATTTTTAACAAACCATAATTATGCTTTTAGGTACTTTCCCCGTCATTCTGTGCGGGGAAAGTACGGACTATGATTTTTCAAATTTTTTTACCTAACATCTTTTGGAGATAAAACCTCTATCACCTATTTTTGATTAATTCCAATGGTCTATGATTACCCATCAACAAAACTGTCAAAAAATTTTAAAATATAGTTTTTTATTAACCTCGGTCATATTTTGTTTTACCTCTATCTTTTGTGATTTTATCAGACATGATTCGGAAAGTATGTATATAATATATGTGTTTAATATATGTATTATAATTAAAAGAAATATATTTACGTGTGCACAAAACAAAGTAAAAAACTCTTTTTACAAATTTCAACAAAATTGGTGCCTTTTTTATTTGCGTGCTATTTTTCATGCATTTTATTTGTCACATGGATGATAAAAATATGAAATATTTTTTTTTCAAACCGTCACATTAAGAAGATCTCCCCAAATAATCGTCGGATTATGGATCAGCACCATTAGGACATGCTGAACAGTCTGTATGAAAATCTGACGCGGTCGAGTATTTGAAAATAGCGATTTTTTAGTGCTCAGTGCTCGAGTATTCTCATGTTTTTTTTCATTTTTGAAAATCTGTAGAAAATCTCATATATTTTTTTTTCTTCATCGTGGGCTCCCCTACATGCTAAATGGTCGTCAATGTAAACCGTCACATTACATGTGACGGTTCATATGAAATCAACACAATTTCTAAAAGTAGGGGTGTCAGAAAAAAACGTAAATTTTATTTGATAGTGCTTGAATGAAAGATATTGACGTATATAATAAGCCATTAATAAAGTTAGAATGAGCGAGATACTCGTCATGGCTTTTTATTGCAAAATAATTTTGAAAACGACACTTCACTTTTATGAGTATGGAATAATGGAAAAAGTAATGATTTTAGAGACAAAAAGTTTCGAACAAAAGTTGTTCAGCGGATGATTTTACGTAAGGATTAAGAATTTTAAAAAAATTGAATTTTTTTTTCGCTGCAATAGATATTTAGTCAATGTTAAAAAAAGCGAAAAATTCAGAATATGATAAAATATAGGAAAACATTTTCTGAATTCGTTCAAATTAGAATATTACATAGTCATTACAATGCTTAACAAAATGCGCTGCGTCCGATTGATAAATTTGAATATGACGACCTATTGCGCAATTTTAAATTTCGGAACGCTCCCCAGCCTATCACAGCTTACTGATCTGCGCGCAATCGGTATATAACAACAGTATCTTAATCTGTAATGTAACCAACCCGGGTCGGTTAAACATAATAAACAGAGAAACACATGGCCGGGGTACATGATCGTCAAAAGGGGGAAATACCTACCCTACGTTGTATTTAATTTAAATTAACCCTCTCCGAGATGCACTGGTTACTAACGAAAAGCGGGAGTTTTGATATGAAAAAGAAAAGACTAAGCATTTTTAATACACCTACTGATTTATTTAAACAGGTATTAATTTATGAACAATATAAAATAAATAAATGCCGTACTCAGCCTTGAATTCACGAGGGGAAAGAGCACGGCAGAGAAACCCTCGATCTCTATTCAAAAGAATCGCAATAATGCTGTTGGACACTTAGGTGAATGTAAAAGGAAAACTTACAAGGAAAACTTGCCATACTTGTGTTTTAACCTACAATCATTCTCAAGATACAAAACTGAAGAGTTTGTTGTTAGTTAGCCGACTTTCGTCAGAAGGTACTGAGGTCCCATACGGGAGGCAACCCAGCTAGTAGTTGTAAGGTTTTGGTGCGAAAACGAAGGTCCCATACGGGAGGCAACTAGCGTGTTCGCCCAGGCACGGGAGAAAAGTGTTAATAAATTCAACAAGGCGCAAACATTCATCATCTCATACAATAAGCGGCAATTAAGTCACTGTTATAAGCCAAAACCCACAAGTATGAAAAACCTACTCGTAGTCATGAATGGAACAAAAAGGTCAACAGCATTACTTAGATCGAACTGAATAAAACAAAATGAAATAATCTTAAAACAGAATGAGCTGAACACACTAAATAAACAAGTAAAATGTTCATAGTTTATTCATAACGTATCATGATTATTTGTAGTTCAAAACATAATATAACACAAATAATTTTAATAAAAAGATGGCATAAATTCTCTAGATAATAAATTTAATAATAAACATTACAAATTAAGTATATTTACTAACCTGGGAAATTTCACGTCAAACACCAACACACACCAGATCCCAACTACCTGCTTCCCCATATGCGATCCCTCGTCTCCCTATATCCCGACTTATCTAACCCACCCCGCACCACGTCTTTCCCAGTGCGTGCTTATACCCTAACCACTTGTTATTTAAAAATCGGTGTCTCGTCTTTAAACAAAACAGAGGTCACGACATCGCAAGTTTATTAACTAAATAAGGGATAGGGTCCATTTCAGTATCTTACATGCCAATTTTCAGAATTTTTCCTAAAAAAATTAAATTTTCATTAACGGAAAACCCGTAACTAAGGACCGTAATTTTGTCGATTTTGGAGTTAGAGATTTGCAACAATCTGCATTCGATTGCGCTGATTTTTAAATGAACTTAGAAAAAATATGTTTACTGTAGGACCAATAGAAGCCGAGATGCGAGACATTCCCCTTTTAAAACGTAGCAGCCATTCCAGTTAACTTATACATGCAAAACTTGCGTGGTCATAAGTAGAAAGCTCTTTCATATCGAATTAAGTAATTTTTCGTTAAGAAATCGTTGTTTAATGTACGGCGTAAACGTGCTGCCTATTTTACGCGCAATCAGCGTATAACCTACAAATTTGCGTTTTACATGGAAATATGCAGTTTACGCTTATTTTTCGTGGGATAACGTTGTTATGTTGAATACATGATGTCGCCCGGTTACAAATGAAAACACAAATGTTTGCAATTTACTATTATTTCTTTAAAAGAGACATTGAAATTATATACAGTGTCGTAAGAATACAAATATATATATATATATATATATATATATATATATATATATATATATATATATATATATATATATATATATATATATATATATATATATATATATATATATATATGCAGTGAAAGCTCTCATAACCGAACACTGACGGTTCCACTTTTTTTGTCCGCTTATGGGAGCTGTCCGCTTATGAGAGAACTCGATGAAAAAAAAGAACCAATCATATATGAACAACAAACATATAAGAGGTGACATTTATTTTTTTTTATAAAAAATATTTTACAAACAGAACATAACGATAAAATATATGACAAAACAGCGGAACATTAAAAGAAGCCTATTTAAAAAAATCTGATATTTTTGCTTTCTTAATTTTTTTACACTTTTCTTGTAAAAACAATTTTGAAAATGCGATTCAATATTTTTTAAATGTTCAAAGGCAACAAAATCGTTTTTAGCAAACATTTTCAGGTTGTCAATTGCTACTAAGGCATCGGTATAGGAATTTATGGAACCAGCATTCCGCTCTTCTTCTTTTTCTTCATCACTCTCTTCCACAACTAACATATCTAGATCATTTTCACTTTCATTTTCTTTGTTTACATTTTCTTTATTTTCATTAAATTCTTCCTCAGTTAACAATTTTTGATCCAAGTTAATGAAGTCTTGGTCTTTAGATTGGTTCATTTCCTTAAAATTTCGCAAAAATTCTGCCAGAGTTGACAAGGGCAAATCATCTTCTACATCCCATTCCTTTTCTGCTACTTGAACTGCAGATTTTTTAAAACCTGCTTTGGCAAAGCAGTTTTGAATAGTGTTTGGAGTTACGCTATCCCAGGCTTTTTTAATGAAATAGTGGGCTTCCAAAACATCCACTGATTTTGAGAGCTCTGAAGCGGAGGAAACTCCGTCTATTTTTGAAACAATATGTTTCAAAATTAGACTACGATAAAAAACTTTAAGTTTTGTATTATGTCCTGGTACAAGGGCTGACACACAGACGTGGTGTTAGGGGGTAGAAAAAGGATTTTAATGTTTCTTAAGTTTAACTCTTTAGGGTGTGACCTAGCATTGTCCAGAAACAGCGAAATTTTTCGTTTTTCGAGTCCCATTCTCACTAAATACCGATCTATACGGAAAAAAAGTATTTCTAAAAATGATAAAATGTAAAACTTGAATCCATGTTTTTGTAAAGCCAATGTAAGCATATTGATTGTTAGAATGAATGTTAAGTTACTTTGGATTGTGTAAACCTGTTGTTACAATTTTTTATAGATTTTTTCTGCTAATCATAATTCAAATAATATTACAATTTACAATAATTGATGGGATTAACATTTCTAGGTCATGAAGCGGAGGAAACTCCGTCTATTTTTGAAACAATATGTTTCAAAATTAGACTACGATAAAAAACTTTAAGTTTTGTATTATGTCCTGGTACAAGGGCTGACACACAGACGTGGTGTTAGGGGGTAGAAAAAGGATTTTAATGTTTCTTAAGTTTAACTCTTTAGGGTGTGACCTAGCATTGTCCAGAAACAGCGAAATTTTTCGTTTTTCGAGTCCCATTCTCCTATTCATATCCAGGAGCCAGTCAGTCATTATAGTTCTTGTCATCCATGCCTTCTTGTTTGACGTCCATGTAGCAGGCAAAGTGTTAAGCGGCACATTTTTTAATGCCCGTGGTCGAGCCGCTTTTCCGATGACCAAAAGTTTTTCTTTTTCACCAACCATGTTAGCACAAAACAATATGGTCAATCTTTCCTTTGACAATTTACCTCCTACGCACTTTTCCGCTTTAAATGTTAAAGTTTTGTCTGGTAAAGCCCTAAAATATAAGCCACTCTCATCTGCATTGTAGATATCCTCTGATCTGTAACCTAATAGCATCGATGGCAATTTTTCTAAAAATTGGTGCACATCTTGTTGATTAACGTCCGCTGCCTCTCCTGAGATGCATTTGAAACTAACATTATGCCGCCTCCTCCATTTTCCCAGCCATCCGTCGGATGCGCTAAACTTATCGTATTTCAAGTCGTTTCTTTGCAGGCATTTCTTTGCCCTTAGCTTTTATTAGCGGCCCCGATATGGGAATGTGCTGGCTCCTAGCATGAACAAACCACTCAAAACAAATCTTGTCAATTTGTGCTGCATCACCTTTTAGTTTTGTTGATTTTTTGTCCAAATTGTCACCCGATTGCCATTGTTTATGAATGCTTTCCTTATGTTTAACAATCTCAGCGGCTTGTGTTTGGCTAAAATCTAAAATGAATACGTCTAAATGCATAAAAACGCTACAATTCCTATGTCTGTACCACATACCTTTTGCCCAATTTACGAACATTTAAATATTCTCGCTCTGCAGCATTTATTACCTCCATTTTCTGTCGTAAAGTTAAAAAAGTTTTGATGGGCGTAACTATGGCACGCAGAACCTAAACAGACTGGCTCGGAAAAAACGCAGTGCACAGGTGTCTACTTTTATGTAGCTGATTTATGAATGCTAGGAGTGCAATAATCCAATAATATTGTTGTCACAGAAGAGAGAGCTTATACAGAAGCGAAGGTAACGGCGGTCCTTTTCATGTTTGAGGGGCCGTTTTCAGGGACCTTGAACAACTTGTTACACTGAGAGAAATGTGATATTAACATATTATTCTGTGATACATGACACTAAAACCGATCTACACGGAAAAAAAGTATTTCTAAAAATGATAAAATGTAAATGAAAAGGTACTTGAATCCATGTTTTTGTAAAGCCAATGTAAGCATATTGATTGTTAGAATGAATGTTAAGTTACTTTGGATTGTGTAAACCTGTTGTTACAATTTTTTATAGATTTTTTCTGCTAATCATAATTCAAATAATATTACAATTTACAATAATTGATGGGATTAACCTTTCTAGGTCATGTAAACAACAAATAGTGTATTTTCAATTTCTTCTTACTACATAAACGGATACTAGGCGAAAAAATAATAAACCCGTATGTTTTCTATTTTTTTCATTTAAATAGAGAAAAAAATAAACATTGTGGTCGCCATCAAACGATAACATGAATAACTCGGTGTATACAGTAATCTTTAAATTAGTCAAAATTAGTGGCGTTTGGTAGCACTATGACTCCTGATTTGTGTAGTGAACGTGAACATTATTATTAACAACCATTTTCTGGTTCATTCTCTAAATTTTGTTTGTTGAGGTCATCACGTTTTAAAGAATGGTAAATAAAACATCGTAGTCACATAACTCTATTTTTCCATATTTTGTAACAATATTTAACTATTTTATAAATTCAAAATATACCTACATAATTCCACTTGTTGGAATTTTGAATGAGTTGAATTTTGAATGAGTTAATGCTTTGTGGTTTTCAGTATCTTGATAAACAAGTAAACAAAAGTGTTTCAATTTCATATTTATAAGAGTTAATGGAAAGGTTAGCAAAACATTTAAACAAATTATAGTCTTGAATTTATTTTGAAAAATATACTGAAGACATGTGATTGTCAATAAACATATATAAATAACATATTTATTAGAATTTAATTATATTTTAAGTAAAAGAAAAATCCCTAAAGTGTACTCGTATATGAAAGTTTTTTCCAGATATGATCTTATTACAAATTTAAACTATTAGAAACAACAAAACAGAACGAGTGCATTCGTAAATGTAGTGATGACCATTACACCAAAACATATAGAATATTACACATCACAGAAATACTACGTAAATTTATTTTTATTATAAAAAACATGTCTGTCTATATAAATCTGTCTATACAAAAAAAACAAGTCTGTCTATGTCTATACAAATATTTGTATCGAGTGTATTTGGACAATACCTTTATTGTCAAGTGAGGAAAATAGAAAAAGTTGCATATTCAGTGAAAACTTTACGTTTTAAATAACAAATAGGTACCTACTTATACATTTATTATAAAAATATACATATTGTAAATGTGTACTTTAGCGCTAATCTCTTAAATACGTTATTATACATAAGAACTGAGCATTTTAGGGATTATGTACATTAAATTACAAAATTTATAGAAGTCTTTGAGGTTCGACTGTTCTAAGTATTTCTAATTTCCTCTTCCTCAGCGCTGTAACTTTCTGTCTCAACTTCTTTTTTCGTGGACTGTCAGGGCTTAAGCTAGCAGATGTTTGGGTTGCACATGAAGATGATGGTGTCAACATAGGCAACTACCTTAGAGAGGTGTGAATACCACTTGGGCCTAAAATGAAAATAAATATGTCATATTACAGTAAATAAATATCATATAATGCTATAGGATTATTAAAAATTACATATAAGCAATATAAAACCAACAGACGTATTAGGTAGGTACCTGCATGTGTGAAGAAGATCGAGAAGTAGGGACAACAGTAGCTTCAGTACTTTCTTCTAGAGAGGGAGTCATGCTGATATCTGAAATTTCATTGTGGTTAAAAAGAGCTGTGTTTATACTTTATACGTATTAAATTTGGATTTAATTTGTCAATTTAAAAATATATCTGGACAATTGTAAAAATAACGCACAGCTAGTGAAATATTTCATAAAAACACAAAGATAAAAAAAACTCATCATACCTGCTGTGTTTGAAGAGCACTCTAAAGTGGCATGAAGAGGAGCTTTGGTGTCGGGTGTAGTCTCGTGTTCTTCCTAGACAGAACGAATAGGGAACAGAATATATCTGAAATTTTATTTATGGTTAGTATACACTAATAATTGTACGCACAGATACAATAAATTTCTGTAAATCTTAGTGTAAGTTTAAACATTTTAAAAGCATAGTTACTTACTAGTTTTTTTAATTAGGTAGGTATAACGTGGAACCCGGCATGGTCAGGGTAGGTTTCAAGGTAGTCGCTAGTGAAGTTTACATACCAAACAAACAATTGCTGTGAATGGAACATGAAGTTACTGAAGCATTTCGAGGTGCAACCCATAAGCGCAACCTCAAAACGCCTATTCACCTGTTCTCGAAGAACATCCCCGAAAAATACGAACTAATCCTCCTTTATGACCATCACTACTACACATATAAGCAAACACATGAAATAATTAGGTCAATAACTCACTATTGTAACAAAAACAGAAAACACTGAAAAAATACAATTTAAATACAAACGAAAGTTTGAAAGAAACGAAAATATCGCCAGACGTTCATATCAGAAAAGTGAGGTTGATAACTATACAACTTGTTACACACATGCGCACTGAAATTTGGTTTTGGAGGGAAGCCTTACCTTCACTTCTGTATGAGCTCTCTCTTCTGTGTTGTTGTCGCTGAAATAAGACCTTCGACTGTTTCCGGATGAATTCGTTTCAACCTCCTCTTGTTTCCTTGTCTGACGGCTTTTAATTTTATGTCCGATATCGGAGCTCCATGTCCGCTCTTGAGAGCGTGCCGAGCATGTCGGGGAAAATTATGTTGGTCCGTGTCCGTCCGATAGAGCGTCCGCTTATGAGAGCGTGTTTTACATAGGAATTAATACAAAAAAACTAGGTTCCAGAAAAATTGTCCGGTTATGAGAGATGTCCGCTTATGAGAGCTGTCCGCAAATAGAGCTTTCACTGTATATATATATATATATATATATATATATATATATATATATATATATATATATATATATATATATATATATATATATATATATATATATATATATATATATATATATATATATATATATATATATATATATATATATATATATATATATATATATATATATATATATATATATATATATATATATATATATATATCCGATTGAGGCAGCTGAACGACCTCGTGCCCGTACGTTTACGCCCTATATTAAACAACGAGTTCTTCACGAAGAATTGATTAATTCACTATGAAAAAGCTTTCTGTCTATTATACTTTTTTAATGTATAAGTTGGAACGGCTGCTACGCGTTAATAAGTGATTATCTCGTACCTCGGCTTCTATTGGTCCTACAGTCCTAAGTTGAAAATTTACAAAATTACGGTCGTTATAGTGCACCTAAGGAAGTTTAAAAGGTTGAATGATCGGCTACACTTGCAAGGTCAGTGCTAGCCATGAGTGCATGAATTTTTTTTAGGGGGTCAAAAGTTGAAAGTTATTACATTCATATTTTAGACACCACAGCTGGTATTGAAAGCAAGTTTCCACACCCCTAATGAATTATTGCTTTCATCGCATTACCATTTTTTTAGTGGGTGGTTCGTCAGTAGCCACATTTTCCAAAAGAAACAAAAAGGAATATGTGCAGAACAGCTAAATAGCTGAGAAAAATAAACTTGAAAACGGAAAAATTAAATATATATTCTAAAATAAATTAAAAAAAATCCCCACAAAAAATTAAAGCAAAATAAATAAAACAAATACAAAGTGACTTTTGACACGTGTTTCGAAAGAGCCTCCCTCTACAGTATCAAAAAAAAATGTTTCTAGCTGCTCATACAACCAAAATATTTTATGTATAAAAATTGACTAAATGTAATTAAAAAAAAACCAGTCAGATATCTCGAAAACTATTAATATTTTGATATGGGTGCATTAAACTTTTGATTATCCAAAATCAAAGATTAAACATACGGTCCTTAATTTATCACGTAGAATTCGATAAAATAATAAAAACAACATGGGTTGCTATTTAAAATAACAAAGTTAGTGTCAGGGCAGAAAAAACTGCACACCCTGTACATCCGCCTTTATATTTATTTTAATTTCGTGAGCTCGAGAAATCAGGCAACACTGTAGAAGAAAAACTTAAAATATGACCTTTGCTAACCTAGCTATTGGACTTGCGTGCACTAGGTGGACACCCTGTATATATTCCAAAATAAAGCAAAAAAATCTCAACAAAAATAAAAATAATAAAATAAATATACCTACCTACACTCAGAGGCAAAAAATTCGATCCATCTAAAATTTACCAAAAATTCATTTGAAAATATTTTCCTAACTATATGTTCGATTTACATGATTTTATTTTGAAATTGTAGGTTTGTACGTGCGGAATGCAGATGTGCTACTGAATTTCAGATCAATTTTAAATTTTGACCATATACAAGGTGTACCAATTACATTGGATTTTTGCATAAAGTTTGCAACACTCTGTGGTATGTGCAAGCAAAAAAAAGATGAAAATTTTGGTACAGAACTTTAGCGTAGTCTTCTTAACAATTCACTTTTTAATTCATGTCAATATCTCTATTAATAGGGAAGATATGATTAATTAACATAATGACGTAGTGTGATGCATGGCGATCCTGGCAGGATCTCCATGTGATGCTGGCCCTTAGGACCGGCTGGTACGGTGGTGTACCAATTGGGATGGATGTAACACTTCAACGAAACTTAACAATAATTTATTTACATTGGTAATAGTTCACAAGGAACGCGCTCCACGAGCAACTACAACAATCGTCTATAGAATATTGAATATGAATATATTTGGGTGACCTAGATTCCGCCTTATATAACGTTGTCTAGGTCAGTGTAAATATAAGCAGATTTGCATTAAGTCGGCCTTGATCCGATGAATGTCTTACTCGCCATTTTTACTAGTTCTATTATGCAACGCGTGGACTAGTTTTACTTTATATACAATAACAAATAATAAATATAACAAATAAGATAACACATAGGAACGTTCCTAATACTGTGAGCAGCTGGATATCCAACATGCTCTCTAAAAGAGCAGTACAAATCAGTGCAGGAGACACTGTCATAAGAGGACTGGTTGCGAAAGGCTGTCCGCAGGGGTGGTGATAAAACACCTGTTTTATCACCACTGCTATGGAATTTGGTTCTTGACAGCCTCCTAAACCACCTCAACGTGGAAGGATTCTACACAATTGCATACGCAGATGACTTAACGATACTGCTTAATGGAAAATTCGAAGGAGCTCTCTGTCAAAGAATGCAGATGGCCCTAAGAATAATCGAAAATTGGTGTGAGGAGTATGCCCTATCCGTCAACCCCAGGAAGACGGAAATGGTACTCTTTACAAGGAAAAGAAAACTGGAGCCAATGAGAGCCCCTGTTCTCCTAAACACAGCACTAAATTTTGCACCACAGGTGAAATACTTGGGGGCAACTTTCGATGCTAAATTAAACTGGAATCTTCACCTCGAAAGAAGAATAAATAAGGCCTACATATCATACGAGCAGTGTCGCAGGACAGTAGGGAAAACCTGGGGAAAGAAACCCAGTGTGGTCCTGTGGATTTACACTGCTATCATAAGACCAATGTTGGCCTATGGAGCTGTTGTCTGGTGGCCCAAGAGTCAACAAATAACAGCAAAACTCAAGCTAGGCCAGGTACAAAGAGTTGCCTGTCTGAGCATAACCGGAGCCATGCGAACAACACCAACGAGAGCAATGGAGATAATGCTGTGTCTCCCACCACTAGACCTACATCTAGAAGAAGTGGCTCTGACTACCATGACTCGCCTTAAATCTGTTGGCCATCTGGAGATAACATAGAAAATCTCGATTCATCAGTAAACAGGATTTTACCCCATTCCTCAATACCCCAGTTTTGGTGTTCACGGGCGCAAAGAAGGCGCTGTCTACGATGTTCTCTAGTCAGCAATGGGCCATTGGCAGGTCTTCTTGCCTTTAAGCCAACTTCATTTAGTCTTCTTCTCACAGTTTGTACACTAATATCTACACCACGTACATGTTGTAAAGCATTTCGCTCACTAACTGAAGTAGAGTCCTTGTTTCGTAGTATTCTTAGGGCTAAAAAACGGTCGTCCTTCTGAGTTGTACATCTTTTTCTTCCTGATCCCATTCTTCTGGTGTATTTTCCAGTTTCTCGAAACCGTTCCACGGCTCTTTGAATACTACATCTTTAAACACCTAGAACTTGTGCCGCATAGTTTTGTGACCGCCCTTCCTGTATTAAAGTTATGGCTCTGGCGCCAGTTGCACAAGACTATTATTACTTTTTATTGTTTACCGTTACTTTGTTATAATTCAGACCAAATCGCAACAATTAACACTAGCGACACTTGTCAAAAAAAAACAAACGAAGATGCTAAAGCAACTTTGCAAAAACCCATTGGCAATTGCATTGAAAATTACCATGTCACATAGTCATTATTTTAATTAATCCCTATTAATAGAGATATTGACATGAATTAAAAAATGAATTGTTAAGAAGAAACTACGCTAAAGTTCTGTACCAAAATTTTCATGTTTTTATTGCTTGCACTTACCAAAGACTTGATGCAAAAATCCAATGTAATTGGTACACCTTGTATATGGTCGAAATTTAAAATTGAGTTAAAAATCAGTAGCACATCTGCATTCCGCGCGAACAAACCTACAATATAAAAAAAAATCATGTAAATCGAACCTATAGTTAGGAAAATATTTTCAAATGAATTTTTGGTAAATTTTAGATGGACCGAATTTTGTGCCTCTGAGTGTATATTCCAAAATAAAGCAAAACATTCTCAAAAAAAAAATAAAAACACCCTAATACCGTACACCTTAATACCTTAAAAACTGGTAAATAGTATCACTATTTTCTATATCACTATTTAATAATATAATCACTAATATCACTATTTTCATCACTTTCCACTCTTCACTGTCGCTATCACCATTTCCAATATTCACTTCCTGATTCCACATATTTAAGTACGCCGGCTAACCATTTCTCGTATACCTCATTTTAATACGTAATTAATTTCCTCGTGGTGGTCTCCGGTATTTTTAGATTGAAATATTAATTCTCCATTAGGCAAATTCCCCATCACTTCCAATATGCGCTATGATTAAACGGCAGCCTTTTCCCGACAGCATTTTTAAACTCACAGTATGTCGTCCTTCGTCGACCCATGTTTTATTAGTGTAATTAATTTTCCGCCCCTTTTTGTCGACATTTTTATTTTTCGAAGATGATCCATCCGCCAAGGAACTATTTCGTATCTTTCTATGAGAATACTCTTTCTGTCTACTTTTCCATACGTAAAATTCATGTCTACCGCAATTCGGTATTTCTAAAGAAACCGTGGACTACGTATCGAATTTCTTGCATCTGCGTCCACTACAATCTCATTCGACCGCTTTTTGGTTTCGGTGGCAATACACTTTCATGTGTCTCTTCTTCTTTCAAAACTGTGTATATGCTTGACTTTGATGCTTCTGTATAATCCGACCACATATCCACCTATTCATCCTGGTCGCGATGAGGATGATCCTGGCTACCGTGCGAAAGCGCCTACGTTTTACATTTGCGGCAGATGACTGCTCTGGAATACTGTCCGTCGTTCACTGATATTATATTATATCACAATCACAGTAAAACGGCACTACACAATCGCGATTAACCGTTACAAAACCCGCGAAAAACCCGCCAATGCTGGTAAACATAGGCAGAGGAAAGATTACCGGATTTACACGATTATCCCAAATGAAAACAGATAGCACGACATTTTCAAGAAGTTTAAAAGAGATATATGCTTCCAATGTCAGTTCTGGGTGACGAGTTCAACGCTTTGTAACTATTAAATTAAATGTTTACCGAATTGCCATATTAAAGTAGACGAAATTATTTACAAAGTAAATGTGAAAATGGTTGACATCTTGGCCTATATCAAGGAGTATAAATATAGGAAAGGAGCAGCCACTGCTTATACCGCCGTCGTCTCGCAGGTGTTCACACAAAGCACGCGCGAGAGCGGGACAGATGCTAGAGAGAGACGCCACAGGGGGTCGAGACCCCCTGTGGACTAGTAAAATACAATAAGTGTATCCAAGTTGTAGGCAATAAAATTAAATAACAGCTAAGTTTTTTGTTATGCATTATCATGAATCCCTTTGTTGCCTGAGTAACCAAAAATATGATTATTTGCACTTTTTTTTAGCTTAATGAAATTAAAATAGTTGAATTAATATATACGATTTTTTTGGAATTTTTTTTTTCCAATTTAAAAAAAAATAGGAGGTGGTACTCAAAAGTACCGTCAGGCATCTGAAAGTATTTTTAAACGACGAAATCAAATTTTTTAAAAGCATTTGAAAAAGCTCTTGTATATTAAATAATGAAAATAAATTGAGGGAACTCTTTATTTAATGATAGATAATATCAAAAGCTGAGTAACATTGTGAAAAAATATAAAAATGACATTAGAGAGGGACTTGGTGAAACTCAAGGAAACAATTTTTGGTGGCATTGCAGCAAAGTGATACCTTGCATGTCGAGCATTTTGATAATGGTTTGGACTGAATGCCTTTTTTGCTGCAAACTTCACATCTGCCTCGCTTGTCATCAAAATGAACCCAATGTGCCCCTCTGTTCGAAAGTCTAACGTCAGCTATAATAGAATAGCTGTGGCCACGTCTTTTCTTCAGGGAATTAGTATTGATTACTTCCAAAGAGCGTCGCTTACTAGTTGCGCATCGTTGATGTGTTATTAGTCCCAGAGCAACTGACCTGCGAAATTCCAGAAGAGGCATTTTATCGCTGATATCGGAGTGAACAACGTAGGCATTCACAAAAGCCATGTCTATTAGACCCCAGAATAATCGGTGCCACCATTTTTTGGATCTCCTATCGACCCCATAGACAGCCCTCAATCTATCTGCATGGTCCACCCCTCCCATGTACTTATTATAGTCCGCCACAGCTATTGGAGCTGGAACTTCTAATTTTGAGCCATCTTTCTGTGTACGTTTTACGGTGGTTTCTTCAGTTCCATGGAAATTACTGGCTACATATACAGTCTTGTTATCCTGCCATCTCCAAACTCCTATGTCCATGGAGGAAAAGCGATAATCATACTCTCCACGTTTCAGGCTTTTATTTTCTGTCATATTGGGTAGACCTTTTCTGCCAGACCGAATGGTTCCACATGCCAATGTTTGTTGGGTTTTCAATTTTTCTAATAGAGGTAATGACGTGAAATAATTGTCGAAATATATAATGCGGTTCTTTCCCCATTCCTCTTCAGTCAGGCTGAGAACCACCCTCTCACCAAGCCCAAATGCTTTGTATTTATCCTTCACTGTTTCATTTTTTCCTTCATATATTTGAAATTTCTTTATGAAACCTTTCTGATCGGATAAACACCAAAGTTTGTATCCACGTTTTATCGGCTTCATGGGATTATACTGTTTCAATGAACTACGTCCTTTGAAGATTATCATTGATTCATCAACAGACAGCTGCTTGGTGCCATTGTATACTAAGCTAAATGATTCATTCAAAGTGTCTACCATTGGTCGTATTTTATACAGCTTGTCCTTCTTATCTTTAGGTATCTGTGTGTTGTCATTGACATGTAAGTTACTCAGAATCGCATCAAATCGATCCCTAGACATTGCAGAAGATACCAGAGGAACACCTAAATCTCTTGATGTGGACCAGTAGTGCCGCCAATTAGGCACCTTATGATATCCCATCAACATGTTCAAACCAATGAAGACCAAAAGCTCATCTTTATTAGTATTGAGGATCTTATTCCTCTGTACAGCATACAGATTCGTTTGCTCAATCAAATTTTCTAATATAGGATCTATAACTATTTTAAAAAATTCTGTGGCTGTCTCACAACCCACAAATTTGTCTTCTACGCAACCCTCCGGAAACTGATAAGTTGGAATATAACTCGTGACGTTCCTTTTTTTCCACTTTCTGTTCATGTCATTGGTACCTTTATTTGTTTTTGACTTGTCTCTCACACGAACACTTTCTTTTTGCTGTACTCGGGCTTCGACTTCCTCATCCATTTCCCCTTCAATTATTCCTTCAGCATCTTCTAACTCATCTTCAATAGTTGCACTGTCTAGAAGCTCATTTACCTGTTCCCCTATATTATTTTCTTCCAATTTTTCATAAATAATCTCATTGTGTTGAAAGTCATCAGAATCACTTTCAATATCGGTGTCAATCTGTTGATCGTCGGGTAATTCCTCGGTTGTGTACTCTTCAATAATCCGGAGGAGTTCTGCATCTGATAGGGGTCTTCGGTTTTCATATGCATTATCATGGCTTTCCTTCGATGTCGACTAAAAGTTTAAAAATAGCTAAGAATAATACAGAGAAAATATGAAAAAATCATACCGGTTGTGCGTTCTCCATTTTACTGGTTACAGCCTGACGGTACTGTAGAGTACGTTATGAAAAATTCACAAAATACAGCAGTTCTTACGTTATTTTTATATAACACTTCACTATAAGTGTTCATAAAAGTCCTTTCTAACAATAAATTTTACTACACTTATCTAAAACTTCACAGAACCAATTATACATAACAATCAAGTACACCAATGGCGAACACGTCAAGTGTTACTACGGAGCTTCGGAGAAACTATGAAATACACGCTGTTTGGTGCTGCCCACTTACGGCGACTGATTACATCGTATATTCAAAGCGTACTTGAGAGTATCGTCCGGCTGTGAGAAGATTTTATGGTAATAGGGAATTTATATTGATTCAAAGAAAACCGGTACTTCAGAGTACCGTCTGTCAACAAAGGGTTTTAAAGTAACATGAAGAAATAATGAACATATAAATATTTTTTATTAATTTATTGGTTGATACGCAAAAAATTAACAAATTACGTTATCGCTATACAAATATGTACCGTGAGCGCATTGAATGTCCTCATGCTAGCGTAAAAAACGGAAGAATCGGAACATTGTTAATTACTTATTATTTAAATAAAGAATTTATGCTCGACATAAAAAAAATAAATCATGTTGGCAATTACTGTTTCAAATATTCGCACCTTGATTTCAAGACTTTCGCAATTATTTAGACCTGCACTCGTTGTTTAAAACGTTAAAATCGTGGCCGTGTCGGACAAAAAAATGTTAAAAAAAGTTATGCACATTATCAAGCGAGTGCCTAACCGAACTCTAGCATTAACAACCGTTTGCATTTGCATTTGCATTTTTTTTTTGTGAAAATATAAACAACTATTAAATTTAGTAAATAATTATTTGCAATGTTCCGGTGATCATAGTAGGGTGCAAACTTGATACAAGATGTGTCATAATTATTCAAATGTTTTCCCAAGTTTGCATAAATATCGGAATTTTTTTCCGGGACCCGGAAGCGTTGCAAATTCAGATTTATTATTTTTTTTTACCTCCCCTGATATTATCCCAAGATTTAACAAATTACGCAATTTTTGATACCTTTTGCACTGTTTTAATCCGTAATGACTGGCCTATAAGGCTTTTAATCAAGACGTATCTTTATAGAATCCATCTTTTTTCTTCAGTATTACTACCTTTATAAAATATATTTGCTTTGTTTTCATTTTCATTAGGCATGTATTAATATTTCGTATTAGAAACATGGTAAATAGTAAATATTGCAAAATTTGACTGCAAATAATGTAAATACAGTGCAAATAATTTGTTGCTCAATAAAACTAAAAAAGAAGACAAACTTACTGTGTTTAAATCATCAGACCATGTTTTGATAATATATTTTGGGTCGAAATGTTTTTCGCACACCCTGTCATTTTGCGATAAAATTTTATCATCCCGTGGTATATTTTTTACCCATACCTTCAACCTCTCAGCGTCTTGAGGAGGAGAAAATAAAGACACCCTTTCTGAACAAGATTTGTAGCCCGAGCGGCATTTACAGTTCGTAAAATATATATGTGTAGTTGAACGACCGGCAACCCTGTTTTTATATGCATATTTTCAACACCACAGCTGATATTGAATGCAAGTTTCCACACCACTCAATGAAGTATTGCTTTCAGCGCGTTACTATCTTTTAGTGGGTGGTTCGCCAGTAGTCCTATTTCCCACAAGAAACAAAAATAAATATGTACAAAACAGCTAAGTAGTCGAGAAAAATAAACTTAAAAACGGAAAAATAAAATAAATATACTTGCGATTGAAATACAATCATATTTATTGTGTAAGTAGGTACCTACCTAATCTACCAAATCGTTAACACTCAACAAAGACAAAGATTATTAACAGACAGCTTTGACAAAGATCAGAGCTTGTTTGTTAATAGGTACCTACATAACTAAACCGAGACTAAATTCAACACATTTAAATCATTACAAATGCAATACGTACCTACCTACCAGCTCCTCATCGCAAACCGATTTCCAATACACACACTTTTTACAGCCAATCAAAATTAGAAACTGACCTTGAGGTAATTTACAGTCATTGAAAATTTTCCTTTCTTTTGTGGCTAGATAGGTACACGGTTATAATTTTATAAACAGTCTATAGAACTTTTAATTTTGCCCACTGATGTAAATTATTCATTTGTGATCTAGGATGATAGGCACTTACATAAAAATAAAGTCAATGAACAATAGGTACCTACTTATGTAATAAGCTAGAGAGCGTTTTCAGTTTTGTAAATCCCAATAAAAAACCTAACTTATATCGTTGCATTTAGCATTTATAACCTAGCGGCCTCAAGCACTGGAATATTTTTTGTATAAAATTATTTGAGAAATGTCTTAAGTAGAGGATGTAATAGGTACTTACCTACGTCAGTACACGTCAGTACCTACTTCGAGCAGCCCATAAATCAACTTTTTTTTGTTAAAGTCAGCTCTGCTCTAAGCACCCACTATCCATTTTTGCCGTCAAATAATATTTTCCTTAAATTTTTTTAACATGCCTATCCTATCTCGTAAATAAAGCGAGGTCTGGTGGAAATCTACGTTTCTCAGGTTTCATCCGAAACGAACAAACATGTTTGCTAACCGCCATACTCTTTTATTTCAACTCTCGTAGCGATGTATACCTACATAGGTAGGTATATAAATAATATATTAGCAATTCCCGCGAACACGCCACTGTAAGATATGCGAACCTGATCCTATTCGATCTAAGAATCCGATCCCGATACGAGAGATACGATTCCAATAAGTTAAAAAGAGATATACTGCTCGAATATTCGTTATTGGAAAGGTCGTGGATCGGCGTTGCCGCTTTTAACTATAAAAATAGATGTTTACGTAATTGCCATATTTAAAGTAGACGAAAATAAATGTAAAAACGTAACATCTTGGCCTATAATATATTATTGTGTGCACAATTATTATTTAATAACATTCATAAATAATATATACAACTTTAATATAGTATTGTGGAATTTGATATTTTAATTGAATACTGAGAAATTTGAGAATTACATGTGGCAACTGCGCGGTATCTTATATGCGGTCAGTTAACTACAGATACATATTGAATGAACTTTAGGGACGAAGCACTTTTTACCCATCTTATTAAAATACTATCGCAAATCATAAAATAATTGGCCGCTAAACCAAAGGAGTACCAAGACGTGTAATTTGCAACTGAATCGCTGCGCTTGCAGCCTGCAAGTGCAGGGTCCCTTACAACGTCTTTGTCTTAGGATCTCTCTCGCACAATGCGTGCTTTATGTCGACGCGCTACCTAGTCGAGCGGCTACTACTATCGTGGAATTTGATATTTTTATTGAGAAATATGAGAATTGCATATTATGGTAACTGCGATTCTTCCCGTAGGCGGTCAGTCAACTTTCTATATCTCTTAAAACCACTATAGTTACGGGTTTTTCGTTAATGCAAATTTAATTTGTTTATGTAAAAATCTGAAAATTGGCATGCTGTAAGATACTGTTATTACCAAGGTCGCCAGTATTAAGATTTTTCAATCGGTCGCAGCGGATTTTGTTAAGCATTCTAATGGTTATGTAATACTCCAATTTCACGAATTACGAATAATTGTTTCTATTTCCCATTTCCCGTTTTTTAACTTTGGCACTAAATATCATTGAATTGAATCATTTATCGTGTAAATAACTTGTGAGGATTTCAAGAACGGCTACTAGACATAGTTTTGCATTTCATTAATATTAAAATACAACTTATTTTTTGCTTACCTTTCATAAATTAAATCTAGATCATTCTGCAATATCAGATAGTCATAGATATTCTTAAACGATTTTAAGTCATCTGCGTAAAGCTATGAGATTTACCAAAGTAGGTCGTTTATAAAGAACAGAAATTTTCCCTTAAACATGTCATTTATAACCGCGACAAGAAACAAAGGTTGCCAAATTAGATTCTATAGATCTATTTAAAACGGTACAACTTCGTTCTAATAAATATCTTCAATTCGGTAT
This sequence comes from Tetropium fuscum, assembly GCA_964058915.1. Classification (NCBI taxonomy): domain Eukaryota; kingdom Metazoa; phylum Arthropoda; class Insecta; order Coleoptera; family Cerambycidae; genus Tetropium; species Tetropium fuscum. The sequence continues at coordinate 41,157 of CAXKVY010000149.1, forward strand.
ACAATTTATCATTTAATATAAATTAATATATTTTTTTTAGTTTATACTTTGACAGTTTTTCGATACTAGTCACCTTTTTTTATGGATAGGTGTCAATTTCGCTTATTTAAATCTGAATTTTTGCTAATATTGGGGATTTCTTAAAAATACTGAAGGGGCTAAAACTAAAAATATAGCATTAGGTATTTGCACTTTAAAACCATTGGATGGTATACAATCCGGTCTTGTCGAATGTTTTGGCTTTGGTTTTACAAACGCCTTTTCTATATAACATGTTATTTCAGTAAAGTGAATCAACTCTGAAAACTAAACACTGTTTGATATAGCTTTTATCTGATCTGCATTAACCCGTGTGTTGAAGACATATGTCATATACATAATTTGAATATTCAGGAAATCCCTCAGCCATTGAAGTTTTCTTTAGTCTTATTTCCTTTTTTTATTTTTTTGTGTAATTCTATAATACGGTTTGTTTTTTACAAATATTGTTTTCGGCGTCTTTATAATATCTGTGCGCGCCTGCTATTTTTTTTATTGAACGATTATATTGATTTATGATTTTCTTAATAGAATGATATTTTTTTTTTCGTCTAAAATAATATTTATACTAATATTTTTCTTTTAATTATGACCGTATTTCATCTGTAAACCATGAAGGATTTAATTTATGTTTTTCGTTTAATTGATTTGGTTCCGAATATTAAATGTAGCATATTTAATTGTCTGCGTGCAATTGTGGAATTACAACATTAATTTATCCATGAATGTAAACTACGCACCACTCCAGTTAGGATCGTGAACTCCGCGCTCGAACGCGTGCCGATTTCATCATCGTAATTCCGCTACCTGCCGCTAGGGTTAAGGGAGGGAGGGATTTTTGAATGTGGTCTTATGATTTTTACCGTAGATAGTCTTAGATTCGTATTTCCCTCAGATTGAGTAATTGAAAGTTGAAATATACATATTTTCTTAACAATTACCCAGTTAATATTAAGATAAATATTCGCACACCAGTTTCAAAAAGAACACAAACAAACCACTGAATCTAATAATTACGACTTACAAATCAAGTGAGTACACGGAGAAAAATCGCTTTATTTTAATTTACTTAAAATAAATAACAAAATTAAAATTAAAAAACTAATTTATTTATTGCACAGAATCTTCTTACAATTCACAATTTTTGTGATCTTTACGGGTTATTTCCCTGATAAAGGAAAAAATCAGTATCATTGTAGCTCAGAACAAAAATTTCATATACAAAATTTTAAAACATATACTTACATTACTAGATAGTAAAAATATTATTATCGGTTGTAAATTGTTTTTAGTTCCAGGTGTAGCTATTTATTTTAAATAAAATCAAACATACACTTAACATTTGAAAAAAGTAGAGAATGATGAAAATAATATACAATATTTCCACAATGCTTCTGGCCTACACCCCAAAATTAGGCAATTAAAAGAAAAAAATGTGACACAAACACGTAACACGACATTATAAATTGACCCTGCCTCGACCCTAGCGGCGAAATCGCTAACTAGAGTTAATTGCGCGCGCACGATTTCATAGCATTGCATAGGTGGGACGATGAATGAATGTCCTAAGGGATTCTTGACACGAACAAACTGTGGTTAAGTTATGAGACATAACAAACACATTGTAATTAATTTTGATAAAATAAAAAAAATCAAATTTACCATTTGTCAAAAAAAGTTATCACAGACGCTACATATATAAATATATATATATATATATATATATATATATATATATATATATATATATATATATATATATATATATATATATATATATATATATATATATATATATATATATATATATATATATATATATATATATATATATATATATATATATTAGCTTTGAAATTCTTTGCTATTCATATTTATTTTGTGAAAAGTAATCTTGGGTTTGTAGCATTTCATTACATAGAAATAAGCAAATAGACGAATAAGAAAGAAAACACACTTACCAGTGCTATATCTGGACACACATACGGAAATGAACCACTATACACACGAAAACGAACCACTTAGAAGTTGTACAAGTTCTTTCACCTTTCTTGAGGATCTTCAGAGTAGTATACGATTTATTTCATTGATCATTCATACTTGAATTTAAAATACCAATACTCCAACACTTGCAGTGACGTTTTATGACATTAGTTTTTGACGGAACTCATTCTTAGAATACACAAACTTAGTCTACTATTTATATTTGTTCTATTTGAACATATTATAAATAAAAGCATTAGGCATACAGTTATCCAGAAGATGTTAAACTTTAAAATGCGTAAAATCTTGTTGAACCTATTGAAAAACAACTACTTTTTCCAACTATATGCGGGAAAATATTGAATTATATATACAATAGAGTTCTGAAACATTCAAAGATTCTGAAACATTCAATAATACATACAACCAACAAATGATTTTAGTTTTGACTAAGCAAGCAATTTCTGTATCACTCCCTCTTTGAATGCTTCAGAACTCTATTGTATATATAATTCAATATTTTCCCGCATATAGTTGGAAAAAGTAGTTGTTTTTCAATAGGTTCAACAAGATTTTATGCATTTTAAAGTTTAACATCTTCTGGATAACTGTATGCCTAATGCTTTTATATATAATATGTTCAAATAGAACAAATATAAATAGTAGACTAGGTTTGTGTATTCTAAGAATGAGTTCCGTCAAAAACTAATGTCATAAAACGTCACTGCAAGTGTTGGAGTATTTGTATTTTAAATTCAAGTATGAATGATCAATGAAATAAATCGTATACCACTCTGAAGATCCTCAAGAAAGGTGAAAGAACTTGTACAACTTCTAAGTGGTTCGTTTTCGTGTGTATAGTGGTTCATTTCCGTATGTGTGTCCAGATATAGCACTGGTAAGTGTGTTTTCTTTCTTATTCGTCTATTTGCTTATTTCTATGTAATGAAATTCTACAAACCCAAGATTACTTTTTACAATATATATATATATATATATATATATATATATATATATATATATATATATATATATATATATATATATATATATATATATATATATATATATATATATATATATATATATATATATATATATATATATATATATATTGACATATTTAGTTTAGTTATATGTAATTGTTTTAAAATTACAATTAATGTACCTAACTTGTCAGTACCAAATAAACTATATTTTAAGTATTGAAATTGTACAAAAATAAATGATCTTTTGAATATCATTTGAATCTTTTGAATGTCATTTGCAGAGATCTTTGAGCAATCAGTTCAGTAAATCAAAAATAATAAGAAAATAATCGTCATTCAAAATTGGAAAGTATGACTATTGGAGGTGATGAAGCAAAGGAAAACTCGAAACTATAACGATGTTTTTCAATTATTTTTTATGCAATTATTTTCGGTTTATATTTCGGTTCGGTTATTTAAATAAGGAATTTTAATAAATTATTCGACATTGGTGAAGTGTAAATAAGTGATTTAATAGTGCAACCCATATTATAAGGTTGACATACGTAAGTATCTGCTTTTTACTATAATAGGCAAATTAGGTTTAAGGTCAAGTTTAAAGAGTTTTTCAGTAATTTCAATTTTCCGAAGACGTGTGTAGATATTCGCGATTGTATGGTGCTGTTTTACTGCGATTGTGATATAATATAATATCACTGAACGTTGGAAGTATTCCAGAGCCGTCATCTGCCGCAGATGCAAAACGTAGGCCCTATCGAACGGTCGCCGAGAAGTAAATAATTTTACGAGTATGTTATTGCATACAGAAAGTACATCCTCATCGCGATGAGGATGAATCGGTGGATATGTTTTCGGATTATATAGAATGTATATATGCACACACTTTTAAGAGAAGAAAATATAGATGGAAATGTACAGCCACCGAGACCAAAAAGCGGTCGAAAAAAAAATTGTATTGGAAGTGAGGGGATTTTTGCCTAATGGAGAATTGATACACTCGAGGCATAAAAAATCTGAGGTACAGAACTTTAGCGTAGTCTCTTCTTAACAATTCATTTTTTAATTCATGTCAATATCTCTATTAATAGGGAATATATGATTAATTAAAATAATGACATAGTTTTTCAATTTATAATTAACATTAACTTTTAACTTCACAAACAAAGAACCAACATACAAAATTTCTCTATAATGAATGTAACAATATTTTAAAATTAACAACAAAAATTATCTTTTAAAAAAACAGTTAATATCTTGTATTGCCTCCCCGAGCAAGAATTACAGCCTCCATGCGTCTTGGCATCCCCTCAAATAAATGACGAATGGCACCTTGGTCGCATTCATCCCATGCTTGTACGACAGCTGCACCAAGCTCCCTCAGGTTCACAGGAGCAGGAACTTGGGCTCGAACACGTCTTCCTACCATGTCCCAAACATGTTCGATAGGATTAAGATCTGGGCTTCTTGCAGGCCACACCATACGGTTAACATCAACCTGATCCAAATACTCGGAAACGATTCTTGCCACGTGTGGACGGGCATTATCATGCATTAGCATGGAATTGTTTTCAATAAATCGGACAAAAGGCACAACATGTGGTTCCAAAATGTCAGTAATATACCTATCAGCAGTCATTGCCCCATTTACCCCATTTACCACCACTAACTCTGTACGAGCTTCAAGACTAATTCATCCCCACACCATGATTGCGCCACCACCAAAACTGAGCCTTGGCACAATATTGCACTCTGCAAACCTTTCGCCACCTCTTCGCCATACTCTGTGACGGCCATCTGGAGATAACATACAAAATCTCGATTCATCAGTAAACAGGATTTTACCCCATTCCTCAATTCCCCAATTTTGGTGTTCATGGGCGAAAAGAAGGCGCTGTCTACGATGTTCTCTAGTCAGCAACGGGCCATTGGCAGGTCTTCGTGCCTTTACTTAGTCATTCAAGTAAACTTCATTTAGTCTTCTTCTCACAGCTCTATACTAATATTACTATACTATAACCACGTACATGTTGTAAAGCATTCCGCTCACTAACTGAAGTATAGTCCCTGTTTCGTAGTATTCTTCGGGCTAAAAAACGGTCGTCCTGCTGAGTTGTTTTTTGTTCCTGATCCCATTCTTCTCTTTGAATCTCGAAACACCTAGAACTCGTGCCGCATAGTAATGTGACCGCCCTTCCTGTATAAAAGTTATGGCTCTGGCGGCGCCAGTTATACTGAAGACCATTATTAGTTTTTATTGTTTACCATTACTTTGTTATAATTCAGACCAAATCGCAACAATTAACTTAGAAACACTAGCGACACTTGTCAAAAAAAAAACGAAGATGCTAAAGCCACTTTGCAAAAACCCGTTGGCAACACGTAGACATTTTTTTTTTCTTAGGGGGGTGAAAGTAGAAGGTTTTTATATGCATATTTTCAACACCACAGCTGATATTGAATGCAAGTTTCCACACCACTCATGAAGTATTGCTTTCAGCGCGTTACTATTTTTTAGTGGGTGGTTCGCCAGTAGCCATATTTCCCACAAGTAACAAAAGTAAATATATACAAAATAGCTAAGTAGTCGAGAAAAATAAACTTTAAAACGGAAAAATAAAATAAATATACTTGCGATTGAAATACAATCATATTTATTGTTTAAGTAGGTTCCTACCTAATCTACCAAATCGTTAACACTCAACAAAGACAAAGATTATTAACAGACAAGCTTTGACAAAGATCAGAGCTTGTTTGTTAATAAATACCTACATAACTAAACCGAGACTAAATTCAACACAGTTTTAAAAATCATTACAAATGCAATACATACCTACCTACCAGCTTCTCATCGCAAAGCAATTTCCAATACACACACTTTTTACAGCCAATCAAAATTAGAAACTGACCTTGAGGTATTTTACAGTCATTGGAAATTTTCCTTTCTTTTGTGGGTACACGGTTCCTTTCTAGGTTCCTTTCTAGGTAGGTACACGGTACACTTTCTAGATAGGTACACGGTTCCTTTTACGGTAGGTACACGGTTATAATTTTATAAACAGTCTATAGAACTTTTAATTTTGCCCACTGACGTAAATTATTAATTTGTGATCTAGGATGGTAGGTCATTGTGATCTACATAAAAATAAAGTCAATGGACAATAGGTACCTACTGGAAATCTATGTTTTTCAGGTTTCATGCGAAACGAACAAACATGTTTGCTAACCGCCATACTCTTTTATTTCAACTCTCGTAGCGATGTATACCTATATATGTAGGTGTATAAATAATATATTAGCAATTCCCGCGAACACGCCACTGTAAGATATGCGATCCTGATCCTATTCGATCCGAGAATCCGATCCCGATCCGAGAGATACGATTCCAATAAGTTAAAAAGAGATATACTGCTCGAATATTCCTTATTGGAAAGGTCGTGGATCGGCGTTGCCGCTTTTAACTATAAAAATAGATGTTTACGTAATTGTCATATTTAAAGTAGACGAAAATAAATGTAAAAACGTAACATCTTGGCCTATAATATATTATTGTGTGCACAATTATTATTTAATATATTCATAAATAATATATACAACTTTAATATAGTATTGTGGAATTTGATATTTTAATTGAATACTGAGAAAATTCAGAATTACATGTGGCAACTGCGCGGTATCTGATATGGGGTCAGTTAACTATACATACATATTGAATGAACTGTAGTCATTATTTTAATTAATCATATCTTCCCTATTAATAGAGATATTGACATGAATTAAAAAATGAATTGTTAAGAAGAGACTACGCTAAAGTTCTGTATCAAAATTTTCATCTTTTTATTGCTTGCACTTACCACAGAGTATTGCAAACTTTATGCAAAAATCCAATGTAATTGGTACACCTTGTATATGGTCAAAATTTAAAATTGAGCTGAAATTCAGTAGCACATCTGCATTCCGCAGGAACAAACCTACAATTTCAAAAAAAAATCATGTAAATCGACCTTATAGTTAGGAAAATATTTTCAAATGAATTTTAGGTAAATTTTAGACGGATCGAATTTTGTGCCTCTGAGTGTATTTCAATCTAAAAAGACCGGAGACTATCACGACGAAATGAATTCCGGAGTATACGAGAAATGGTTTGCCGGCGTACTTAAACATTTGGAATCAGGAAGTGTCGTGGTTATAGATAATGCTGAAGAAATACCCCAACAATCGTGGAGAAAGAGACGCACTAAACGTCTATGAATTGAATATCACCCATTAAAAATGATAATGGGCCGAAAGCAATATTTCAGGTGTGGTGTGGAAACTTTCATTCAATATCAACGGTAATATTTAAAATATGCATATAAACAACCTTCTACTTTCGACCCCCTAAAAAAAAACCTACGCCCATGGCTAGCGCTGGTCTTGGCCCGTGGCTACCGCCAGCCTTCGCCGATTTTCCGGTCAGTGAACTTGGTATATATTTTAGACGGGCTGTAACTAAATATCTTGCACAACTGAATATATATGTTGATGACGTAAGACGTAGCTGGATTGAAATAGTTAGGATTTATCAACTTAAGTCTATTTGCCTCTAAGTGCAAATGCGGTATCCAAAATACGTTGCAAGTCTGGGCTATAATTATAATTTCTTATTTTCATGATTTTATTATATTTCTTCTGATCGCTTTGCTCTGGTTTCGGTGCCAGCCTCGGTACCAATGACCACGGGGTAAGTGATCATCGAAGCCGCATCTCATATTATTTGAGCTGACACGAGCCAAGTATGACGGGCTTCTGCATCTTCCTCTATATGAATTCTGTCGAACGACGGCATGCCGCCGGTATGATTTTCAAATCACAGTACAGTGCTTATACCTAAGAGAGCAGGTAATAAGAACCGAAAGAACCACGATCTTAACAGAATAACCCGGGTACAATCTGCGGAAATCTCGCTATTTTGTCAGTTTTCGTCCTCTTTCAAAACGATATTCGAGTCCAAAATCTATAACGAACCTGAGTTGGTGGTCGAGGGTCACTGAGAGGCCGATTGGACTTTTATCCGCCTGACGTTGGAGAATAAGTCTCCTTCTCCGCCACGGACTCAATATCCCTCGGAGAATGGGGGCAATATAGCTTTAAGACGAAAAGCATATAATGAACATTGTCTTGTTTTAATGACCGAAAAGTACTGCTAGGCTTAGCGCTTAGTGACCTGACTAAGGGGACTGAGTAGTTCCAATAGATTCGACACCAATCATTTGCCACAATGGATTCTCCTGGAGCCTTGTCGTATCTGTTGTGGAAGAGTTAGCCATTTTTGTTTGATAACCGACTGTAAGGAAATAAGCCAACAAATCTTTACTCTATTAAGAGCCCGTGTTCACAGAAATGCTCCGTGAGGTAAAACCATCTTGAATATTTATTGGGACAAAAAATTCGTGATCAGCGACCTCAAAATTCCAGGGACACCGACTTTGAGTTGATTCTGTTGATAAATGGCAAAAATGTCCGCCATCTTGAATATTTATTGGGACAAAAAATTCGTGATCAGCGACTTCACAATTTCCGATTTTAGATGAACTGGTGAAGTCCTTTGAACAAAAAATAATGATTTGAAAAATAATGACATACGACATTATACTAATTTTATACATCCGCCATCTTGAATATTTATTGGGACAAAAAATTCGCGATCAGCGACTTCAAAATTCCCGGGACACCGACTTTGAGTTGATTCTGTTGATAAATGGCAAAAATGTCCGCCATATTGAATATATATTGGAACAAAAAATTCGTGATCACCGACTTCAAAATTCCAGGGACACCGACTTTGAGTTGATTCTGTTGATAAATGGCAAAAATGCCCGCCATCTTGAATATTTATTGGGACAAGAAATTCGTGATCAATGACTTAAAAATTCTCGGGACACCGACTTTGAGTTGATGAATGGCAAAGTTCTGTTGATAAATGGCAAAAATGGCCGCCATTTTTAATATTTATTGGGACAAAAAATTCTTGATCAACGACTTCAAAATTCCCGGGACACTGACTTGAGTTGATAAATGGCAAAGTTCTGTTGATAAATGGCAAAAATACCCCCCATCTTGAATATTTATTGGGACAAAAAATTCGTGATCACCGACTTCAAAATTCCCGGGACACCGACTTTGAGTTGATTCTGTTGATAAATGGCAAAAATGTCCGCCATCTTGAAGATTTATTGGGACAAAAAATTCGTGATCACCGACTTCAAAATTCCAGGGACACCGACTTTGAGTTGATTCTCTTGATAAATGGCAAAAATGTCCGCCATCTTGAATATTTATTGGGACAAAAAATTCGTGATCAACGACTTCAAAATTCCCGGGACACCGACTATGAGTTGATAAATGGCAAAGTTCTGTTGATAAATGGCAAAAATACCCGCGATATTGAATATTTATTGGGACAAAACATTCTTGATCAACGACTTCAAAATTCCCGAGACACCGACTTTGAGTTGATAAATGGCAAAGTTCTGTTGATAAATGGCAAAAATGGCCGCCATTTTTAATATTTATTGGGACAAAAAATTCTTGATCAACGACTTCAAAATTCCCGGGACACTGACTTGAGTTGATAAATGGAAAAGTTCTGTTGATAAATGGCAAAAATGCCCGCCATCTTGAATATTTTTTGGGACAAAAAATTCGTGATCAACGACTTCGAAATTCCCGAGACACCGACTTTGAGTTGATAAATGGCAAAGTTCTGTTGATAAATGGAAAAAATACCCGCCATCTTGAATATTTATTGAGACAAAAAATTCGTGATCAGCGACTTCAGAATTTCCGGGACACCGACTTTGAGTTGATTCTGATGATAAATGGCAAAAATGTCCGCCATCTTGAATATTTATTGGGACACAAAATTCGTGATCAGCGACTTCAAAATTCCCGGGACACCGATGTTTAGTTGATTCTGATGATAAATAACAAAAATGTCCGCCATCTTGAACATTTATTTTGACAAAAAAAATCGTGTTCGGCGACCCCAAAACTCCCAAAACACCGATTTTAAGTCGATTGGGACTATAATAAACCGCAAAAATGTCCGCCATCTTGATTATTAATTTTCACAAAAAATACTACCTCAAGGGGACCGAGATATAGATATTAAGTCGCTTGGGCCTCAATATATGCAATAAAGCATTACAAAATGTTCTTACTTTTAAAAATTAATACCTTATTTATTATTAGTACTTTTTTGCGTTTTCTAGTACCTGGAGGTACAAACTGTAAAGTTTCCATATCGGTATTAGAATCAGCCTTAATTAATTTCTACTATTGAAAAGTTATTTATTTTCAAAATTTATTTTTAGATTTTAGATGAACTGGTGAAGTCCTTTGAACAAAAAATAATGACATACGATATTATACTAATTTTATACATACCAATTATTAAATTTCTTATACATATCAAATATTAAACCACTATGCTTTATTGATTACACATTACTTATAAGCCAACTCTGTACTATACTACTCATTGAATTCCATTTTTAAGTGTGGCGACACCTGTGACAGGGTATCCAAACTAATTCATTGAGAAGCTTCGCTGTGCTTCGACATCATCTACCTACGGTCCCTGCGCCATCGACCGTATTTTCACAAGTCTAAACATCGAGAATATGTTAGATTTTACTTCAGCACACACCGTGGAGAATTATTAATGAATATTAATCTGAAAGTTAAATAGAAGTGTTCCCAAATGTGTTGGCTATCCCGTCCCTAATTTTTATTATTGTGCCTAGCCTAGTTCCGTCGTAAATGCGACATATTGATGCACTAGCAGTAGGGTTAAAATTGAGGTACTTTAGCATTTATTTATATTATTCTTCTGTACTTATGGGCATTGAAAATTATCGCACTCGATAGCGGGAACCATTGTGAATACGTTGATATATAATAATATGCAATTATGCCATTTGTCCTAGTGATATGTGTGCTTTTATGAACCTCTGTTAGGCGGTAAAAATATACATATAAAATCCCAGCCTTAAAGTCAAACCTCGAATAAATCATTTCGTCTTCATTGAAAACTTTTAAAATTGTGTCCAAATCTTATCATCTTTTAAAAACGCCATTAAATAATTGCTAATTAAACCAACGAAAGATATTTGGAGTTTGCAATGTTGAAAGTCTGATCTACACACCAGTGGCGGCTCGTGACTAAAGCATCAGGTAGGGCAGACAAATTTAATATTGATATTAAATTTGGTCCGCGAGGCATTAAACTTTCAAGGTCACGCGTTTTCCTGGCACTTCAGAATTTCAATGAAAATCCATTTACAAAAAATGACAGGGTTTCACAAAAATTATTTTTGGAAAAAGTATCAAACTTTTTTGAAATAATATTTATTCACGAATTACTGACGTTATAAATAAATTGAAATAAACAAAATATATTTTATTAGATTGTTAAATATCTTTTATAAACCAATAGGTATTTCGTTTGTCGAATTTACGATCAATGTTCGACGAATTTTAATTTTCCTTGCCGTATTTCGATTTTTTTATTTAACTCTAGTATGTCAATTTACTTTTGGAATTTTAAAATAATCTTTTTCTTGAATTTATGATATGAGTAGTTTGTGTGTTTGAACAAAAAGAACAGCTCGTAGGTATATCAGAACGTTCCAAAAATAAACAGTTCAGCAAGAACCAACGGGAAGTTCAGAGTTCAGAAAAAAATCACTTCGGATACAACTACATTAATACTTTCAATTAAATAATTTTTAATGGTTTTCGACAGACCACTGAAAACAGTAGATTCATCCAAAAATTTTACTTTGAATTTATTATCATATTTGGTAGACTTGCAAGCTGGCGGGGAATAAATGCTTTTCATCAAAATCTAAAGTGCAAATTACAACGCAAAAAATTACAAAATACGAATATTACGAATAGGATAAGAAATATTTAAATATGTAAGGTAAGTAGGTACCTAATCAAATCACGTCAATCACGAACGACAAGACGAAAGATCGAAGGAAAAACTAAATCCACATACCTACTCTACCCGGTATTGTGTCTTGTATCTGCACAATACAACTGTGATCTAAACTCTAAACTGAAAACAAGAAAACAGTGAAATCTGAATCCTTAATCATATGACTTTGTAACACCAATCACTAGTTAGGGGCTGAAGCTCTCAAACCGCGCCGATGGGCAAGCCCGTAGCATAATATATACAAAATAATACACGAAACAGGTGCGCTTGCACTGAATTCCTCTTCAAGTCGGTTTAAGAAGTCTATTTTATTTAAAAATCAAAAAATATATTTCCCACTACTTGATTGATGGGGTATCGTTACTTATTAGTTGTTTTACTTTTTAGATTAGAGATTAGCAATTACTAGATACATAATTATATAAAAATCATAGCTGAAAAGCTAAAGAATGAAGGGCGATCGATATGCAAAATAATTAGTTTCCTACACGCCTAACCTATAGGTAGGTTATAATAAATACTTCGATTAATTGGTTTTTAATAAATATTAAATACCGTGGTTCTAATACTAGATCAAATTTTAAATCCCGTACAATTTAGTGGTAATTATAATAATAAAGTTTTTATTATTATAATTACGTATCACTTCAATTGTACGGATTTAAAATTTCATCTAGAACCGCGGTATTTAATATTTATTATTAAGTTTTAAGACAAAAATTATTAGTTCAGCAAATAGTTACTTTGCCGCTTCAGAAAAGTGACGGTCGACCGGCGCAGGTCACCCTACGGGCCAGCCCATCTCAGACTATCTCAGGCTGGATACAACCTAGGCATACGTGTACCGTTTCGTTCGCACAATCGTCGCCGCGTATACCTCGAACGTATATCGCGAATTAATACAGGCCTGCTTGCTATCTACGGGCTTGCCCATAGCGATGATTAGCAGGTCTCCCTCGCGCTATGGGCAAACAGATCGTAACTATTACTAATTTATTTCGGGTGCGTAACGCGCAAAATTTAAATCGGAATGTGATTACTGATTAATAATATACTTTTTACTTTTTATTTATAATCTTACTTAAGACTTTTAAAAATCTGTTATGCTATTGTGTTTAAACATATTGAATATTCTGCATGATAAACATTTAATTGAAACATTTTTTTGCATATTGTTTTTTCTTTTACATTTATACCTTGAATCCTAGGGTGGGCACTGCCCACCCTGCCCACCTCGAGGAGCCGCCACTGCACTATGGTTTTGAAAAAAAAATTAATAAATTAATTACGAGAGTTATTCAGTTTTAAAGATGGGGTTCTTTAGGATATTTATATTTATAATTCAGTGTAGAAATAAATGAGAATAAATATGCATGATGTTTAAAGCATACCTTTTTCTATCTGTAGTTAAAATTTGATGCCTTTGTATCAAGTGATAGAAGACTTACATTAGTTGAAAACATACCCTACTTATCGCGCTCTGAAAAGCGCTCTTAAACTTACTTTTCTGTTTGCCTCTTGAAATGTTTATAGAAATATTACGTTCCTAAGATAACGATGGAGAGCGTAGTTAACCCAATGCTTGATGTTAAACTATTTTATTTCACTTCAGTATTAGTAGTAAAAGAAATACTTGTATCTGAAAAGGTGCCCATTAAAAGCAATCAATCAATTTTTGTAGTTTTATTGTACAATACCTGCAGGCTCCTTATAATCTAATATACTCCACAATTAGGAACTTGTTTTGCATTTTTATTTCCGCAGCGGATTTTGTAGCTGTGATGTTTGGTTTCTTGGTTGTTCAAGGGTGTGTGAAGGACATACCTTGCTCAGTGATACGTCTCTTCATTTCAAGTTTGCACGCATCTTCAATTTTGGTGCTGTTTGTAGGTCTCGTGTCAGGCACTGACAGTACGTCAAAATATTTTGAATTTGCATATTTTTACAGATTTGTCGGGGGGTTTGGGCGTGTATCGATGCCTCACTGACGAAGGAGGTTGTATACACTGTTTCTACCACAGTAAGGGTCTTTGAAATGCTTTAAAAGCGCGCTTTTTCTCTTAGCAGGATCTTCGATTAAGGGGTTCAGATGACCTAGCTCGTAGCTAGGCGATAATCGACTGAACGTTGCTAGGCGATAACCGTCACGTGTGACGACCCAGTCTCATTCAACACCCACAAAAATAAAAGTGCAGATCGCGAAAAGTGCAGAGCGCTGCTAAGTTTTCACTTCAAAAACAACGTTTCACCTATTTTAGTGAACACAACTTAAGTTATAACTGTAAAATAGATTTATTCAACACTTTTTGTTAGTTTTATTAGACTAAAATCGGTAGAACAAAGTTTTTAAAAGTTTTCTTTAGATACCTTACCCCTGCACTTAACGCTTAAAGCTAAATGATGAAAAAACAACGTTCCACCTATTTTACTAAACATAAACTTAGTTACATTTGTTTACATCATTGGCCTCTTGGCTTTAAGAAATACTATACACAAAGTGAAGTTTGTTAAATAACGAAGTGCTTAAGTGTGAGAAAATGTGTTCTGATTTATCAAGATTAGTGTTTGACTTTTGTTTGATCAGCTGATTCCTAACTGCTTGCTTGGCTTATTATCATCGCCGCATGCTAATAATGCATGTGTTCTCTTATCGTGTAAAGTCCTCTTGTTTCTATAAACAAGCTTCAAATTATTTTCTTTGCAGAGATGGCTCCACTCACCTTTAATGTATGCCAGCTGAGTGAGGTGAGCATTAGCAGTGTGATTGATAAATTCCACCACTTGTGTTTTGTGTGTAGTCAGTTTATCACCTAAGCCATCTACTTCGCGTGGTCACTTAATAGTCCAATCAATGGGTAAGGGCCCAAAGTAAAATTTACCATATATACAACCCGGAAACAAAAATTATAGTAGTATAGAAAAAAATTCTAAGGAAGATAGCGTCTTTTGCCCTTGGCGTTTTATGACATGCTTAACCTAAAAAATTGGTAAGTTGTAAAAAACAGTTTTTCGTAAATAAAAAAACCAAGGCTCTTAGCAAACAAAGTCTAGATTTTTCGGTTCATATTTTTATGTGTATCGATTCATATTTTTATGTGTATCGATTGCTATTTTACTCTGACGCTCCTTCCCTGTCGTCAGTACCTAATACTTCGAGCCCAAACTGTGCTTTATCACCGTGTACAGTTACCACGTTACGCCAAAGACGGCACAATGGGAGCCCTAAATAGCTTCAAGGTGGAGATCGGAAAAATCCAGATGTCACGTGATCTATAGGGAATAGGGATACTCCTAAACAATCAAAATTAAATATACTTAATAGATAATGGTTGTCTAAACCTCTTTCGGGGTATAACCTTGTATTTCTAAAAGAAAAAAAATTTAAAAACTTTCTTTGGACTTGCTCCAAGGTGTGTTCCAAGGTGTGTCCTCCAAGGTGAACAACATAGACATATTAATACGGGGAGACCCAACGGTTCATTCATAAAACGCTGGAAGAGCCGATCTATTATTGTTCTATAAACTGCAACGAGTGCGAGAGAGAAAATGAAAGAGAGCTCTGCAGCGGTGTCCTTTCGGCAACGCCGCTTCGTGTTATCAAAGCCCATCCAGTGGCGTGCCTACTTATCTTTAATGAATGAGTTCGGGTAAACTGCATAGTTACATAAGAAAAATACGGAATACACTGTATCTGAACGTTGCAATAAATCAAATGAAAATAGAAAACATTCAGAGCATAGTTTAATTCGTGTACATTAAGATAATAGTTAGTAACTGCAATAAAACTTTGTCATGTGTTTTGTAGAAATTTATTTATAATTTTAATGCAAAAAGTACAGTTATTGGAAGTATTTGTTAGTTAGTGGACGGTTTAATATTAGTTATTGGACACATTGTAAATAATTTAAATTCTATAAAAAATACACTTGGTGTATTTTTTAGACAGACACATTTTTTAGATTTTTTATGTTAGACACCTAATAGGTGTCTGACCACTAAGTACAAATTTTCCTTGCGTGTTTGTTTAAACAATTCATTAAGTCTGTCTATTCTTTCTCTTCCTTCTCGTTTTAAATTTTTTCATCGTCAAATTCACATTGTTCATTTTCAATGTCGCTGTCTTCATTCTCTGAAATCTCATCATTTTCTGTATTGTAGCATATCGTCGTTGGCACGGTAATAGCTGCTATGTAAAAATTATAAAACTTTCACAATAAGCCTAAAACTTCATTATAATTAGAAAATTGCGATCACCTCAAAACTAATTAGTTATTAAATTATGATATATTTGAATACATAAGTTAGTTGTTACTTGAGAATTCAACAATGTTCAATATTTATGATTATTTAATTTTTTCGATTGGTAGTGCACATGGCAGATAATGCTGTTTTCAGTTAACATTAACTATTTTCAGTTAACAGATATCACGTATATAAAAAATGCTTTGGTTACTAATTGTGTACTTTATTAATTATTATTATTACCTTAATTTTTTATGTACTTACCTAAATTTAGAAATTCAAGTGCAGTAGTAAATATAAATATGATATAAAAAGTAATAAAAATATATATGAAATGTTTAAAACTGTTTATTTTCTAACACCAGGATCAACACAAGGTTTTTTTCTTATAAATTCAGCATGGAGTTAGAGAGAAAATAGAAATAGAATTACCTACAATAAAAGATATACCAAAGTTAGTTAAATATGGGGCCTAATGTGGCAAAAATGTGTGTAAAAATTATAAAACTTTCACAATAAGCCTAAAACTTCATTATAATTAGAAAATTGCGATCACCTCAAAACTAATTAGTTATTAAATTATGATATATTTGAATACATAAGTTAGTTGTTACTTGAGAATTCAACAATGTTCAATATTTATGATTATTTAATTTTTTCGATTGGTAGTGCACATGGCAGATAATTCTGTTTTCAGTTAACATTAACTATTTTCAGTTAACAGATATCACGTATATAAAAAATGCTTTGGTTACTAATTGTGTACTTTATTAATTATTATTATTACCTTAATTTTTTATGTACTTACCTAAATTTAGAAATTCAAGTGCAGTAGTAAATATAAATATGATATAAAAAGTAATAAAAATATATATGAAATGTTTAAAACTGTTTATTTTCTAACACCAGGATCAACACAAGGTTTTTTCTTATAAATTCAGCATGGAATTAGAGAGAAAATAGAAATAGAAATACCTACAATAAAAGATATACCAAAGTTAGTTAAATATGGGGCCTAATGTGGCAGTCCATCATAAAAGGGGTGATAATCTCTTTCCATTACGGCTTTTAATTCTTGCAGGTGCTGTATTTTTGTTTTTTAATTTTTATCGGTCGTGTATATAGAGGCTTTGGAATGCTATAGGTTGTCTTTTCTACCTTTATGGCTAGTACGCCCTTCAGTAAAATCAGTCCATTCATCTGTATGACGGACCTTATACTGCATTTTTCCTGACGGCAAATATAGTATACCCCGAAGGGGTATTATTTATTCGATTTGGCCTAATACTTGCCATAATGTAAAGTCAATATTGTGGACGTTATAAGGGTGCTGAAGTCTAGCTTGCCTCATTCTGACAATGTAGTCACTGGGGCAAACATTGGTGGCTTAAAATGTGCCTCTAATGAGGAATGGACTGAATCCGCCTCCATCATAGTATGACCACGTTCCAATATCAACTGTTCTATTATAATTTGCAACTGCTGAGCGAGATTTAACAAGGCACTAGACAATACTTTGTTACGATTCCGATAACCACAGCCATCAAAAATTAGTACTACATGCGCATAATTTCTGTCTTGAGTAGTTGCTCTGATATAATCTACAATACAACTTGTAAACTCATTTGAAGTCACAACGCCGTTACTCTCATGCGAGACGTATAAATCCACATTTCCGTCATTAAGAAAATAAACAGTGAAATTGTGGATGTGCAGCTTTTGTTTGTAGTAGACTGATAGGCCTCTAGTTTAGGGGCCAACAAAACACTCTGCAAATCCATAGTAACTACCAGTTTTTCCTCACCTGCGGATTCCTTTGCTTCAATTTTCGCTTTAGCAGCTTCCTTTTTTTTCAACGTGTTCAGAATATAACTGTTCTGAAACATTACCAGATTTCCATCCGCAACAGGTATCACACTGGTCTTTTCTAGGCTTATGTATTGCAATGTTTCCTTCTCCTAAAATTTTTCTAAATAATGTAACTCAAATTCTGATCTTCGCAATATCTTTCATAAACATGGTAGGTACATGTGCAATGTTGATCTAAACACAGATTCCACATAGACTTTTTTCGAGGAACTGCGACAGTAGTAACTTTGAGTAACTGCTCCAGCCATTCTCGTGCACCATCTTTATTTTTCATTTTATTCCTAAATTTATCTGTACGCAATCGATCTGTTACCTCGTCATTTTCTTTTTCACTTAAGTTAGTGTTATCCGTCAATGCATTTTTACACCAACGTAAGAAGGTATCCCTGCCAAGATCCAGTGTATTTAGGAGCATTGTTTTACATACCCGTTCTCCATTTTCTAAAGGAATGAGAATCATGACTTTCTTTCTTTTTTGCTAATACTTCACCAGTAGTTTTTCTTCTTCGTTAGGGTTTTCTTGAAGTAACCAGTCCTTTGATATAAGCCTTTCTAGCATCCCAATTAGGCAAATCCCAGAAGAATTTCTGTCACAGAAGAACACATAAATGTTGTACTCGTTACTTGATTAGATGTGATGGCATCTGCTTTTTACTGCCCTTTTTTTCCGAATCTGGTTTTGTTTCATTTTACCAGTAGATTATCGTGTATATCCGGTGTATTGTTTTCCTCGAGGATTTTCAACTTTGATATTTCCCTAAAATTTTTCGGTCTTTTTTTTGTTTTCATTTAATTCGATTTAATTCATTCTCACTAAATTCGCTTAAGTTTCTTGTAGTTTCTTTTAAGTTGTCTCCTCCATTTTCTGCGTTAACAGTCTCATTTCCACGTATTTCCAATAACACACCATTATACTCTTCCCGAATGCCACCTTCATCGTCTTTTTCTCTTTCTTTTTCAGTCTCTATATAGCTATTTTCATTTCCATTCTCTATATAACTAGTCTTATTTTATCTGGTGATGGATACCATACATACCATACTTGTTTTCAGTCATCTGAACCAGTTGCACCATTAATTTTCCACCACGAGAGCACATTATTATTAATAATATAATTAATTATTATTATCACAACACTGGATTCACTGTAGTTCATTACGTAGTATATTAGGTCCGTGGTTAGGTCAATATCTGCTATGTGCAAGAGTTAGAGGGGGGGGGAGTATATTAATATTAACATGCAATAACTGCCATGTGTATAACTCGCACATAGCAGATATTTCTCTGCCATATAAATACATGCCAGATATTACAAATCAAATTTTATAAATTTCTGTTTATTCTTTCAACATAGCATTTATTTCAGTTTATAGAACACATTGCAGCGATTACAAAACCGTGTTAAACCAAAAAGTGAAAAAAATTCACATAGCAGCTATTACCGTGCCAACGGCGATATGTGACATAGACATGTCATCACCTTCTTCTGGAATGTGAACATGGTATTTAGGGGGAACACAACATTTGTGTCAAAATTGCTTACATCTGTCATATAATAAAATGACGTCATATATTTAAGAATTTTGATCATACATTCAAATTAACTTATTATAAAGTAAAGCTATTACTCGATATATTATAAATGCAACAATCCTAATAATATGAGTGCTGTATTTAAACTAAGAAATGGAAAAACGTCTAGATTTTTCATTAGAATAACGATAAGTAAGAAAATACTATAACTAAAATAAAATCACAACATACTTTTGGGATTTACAAAATTCATTAATGTCTATCATACTAAAGTCAATATGAACTACTATAATGTAAATAATAAAATAAAAGCAATATTTTTTTCAAATTGTATAGACTGAACATATTAAAGACAGTTCTATAAAAAAAATTACAAGTTTCTAAAATTTACAAACTTCATGTCCTATATACAAACAACACAGTAAATCAAACTTTGTTAATTAAACCTACTATAATTATTGAATCTATTAATTCCTAAATAATATGAGTTTTGTATTCTAACTTCTTATTCTATTTCGCCTATTGTTTTCAATTTTTTTTGTTTCATAATAAATACGTATTTTGAAAAAATTTTTCAATACCAACTTGACCAATTGAATATGGTGGTCATTCAGTAGTTCATCACCATACATAGATGGAGATGAAAATGATATTTTGCATCACCAGAATAAAAATAATTTTAAATAAATATCACACATTGATTATGTACCATATAAATTACAAATTAAAAATTATTGAAATAATTATTGATTAATTATTGCAGCAATATAAAAAGTTCATTTTTAGTTTCAACGCCGCCCCTGGCCAGGCCAAGCCGTTAAAATTTGTAGGTAACCTTAAAAATACTTACCGATGAAGAGTAACATTTTCCGGACTTAAATGATCCACCCTTTTACAAACTATACAAGAATGCACCATAGTTACACACTTATTGTTTACCTGAATCGCATTAAATACAAAGATACACTTAAGAAAACACAAGTACAAGCGGTGGCGTTGCGGAAATCTCGTAAATTTCTTTCCATTGTTTAAGTTTAATAGACATTTGCCGGTGTTGAGATTTATATCTCAAGACAGTACATTTTCGATTGTCTATGGTTTTCACCATATATTATCTTTGATAAAGATATTATTAACGCAATAAGGCAATAAAATAGATTATTTTTTCCAAGAAGCTGTTTTAAATAACATTTTAGTATTAAAATTAATCAGATTCGTTGAAATTGTCAAATTATTTGAACATCTCAAAGTACTCAAAGACTTCAAGTGAATTTCATAGTAAGCCTGGCAAACGTGCCATTCGGGAGAAAAAGACGGACGACAAGGATGGAACGATCGTGGATCGGCCAAAAACGTAAACAATTCTGTCTCTTGTGTTTGTATTAATACGTCTATGGTGAACAACATAGACCAGAGTTCCAGATTATAGATCCTTACTTGAGTTTTGATCTTACATAAGGGGAATATAATAATTTTAGGCATTCTGTATACGTAAATCTGATTTACGAAACTAAATTCAGAATCAAAGCATATCTTTGATTGTATTTAGTCGTTCTAAATTTGTGCCATTGATTATAGTTCTAATTAAAATCAGTTTGCTTTTTCGTGTAGGTTAGTACTTTACACGTGGAAACATTAATGCCTACTTTATTAATGACATACCAATTGCTGACTATTAAGATTGTTTTGAGAATCTAAACAATTGTTTTCAGTTGTTATGCTATTTTTAGATCGTCTGCAAATATCGGTCCTTCACATTGTAGCTCTATGCACACATCATCATTGAATAATATAAATAGTAGAGGCCCAATATTAGAGCCTTGTGGTACTCCAGAAGTGGCCAAATAATGATGAATTGTATCCGTTATAGAATACGAATTAGTGTCTATCAGTTAAATAAGATTGAAAAAAAAAACGTTAATAGATTTAAGTTATATCCGAACTTTGCCAATTTCTGTATTAAGAATTATTGATGATCGATGCGATCGAAGACCTTGGCCCAATCTGTATACAAAGCATCTACTTGACCTCGTTCGTCCATAATATTAGATACTGTTTGAGTGAATGTTACCATTGCATACTATATTGCTGAAAAGTACTTTGCACCTCTGTAAAGCCAGTAATTCCTCTGTCACTGAAAATTCTTCATCAACACCTCGTATAAAAATAGCTAACTGGGCTATTTCAGATAAATGTGTCAGATAAATCTGTACTCTCATCCAAAGCAATCGAAAATGCTTGAAAATCAGCCAATCTATCGGTCAATGTTTTTTGATATCACTAGCCATCATATCTATACCTACGTCGAACCAGTACGTCGCGATAAGCTCACTTTCTCAAACTCTTTCTTCTTTTCTGGGCACAAAAGTTCTGCAACATCTACTATAATAGGCACTCTTTAACAAACTGTCCCTCAGAAAATGACTTCGACGTTTTCGCTATTTTGGAACTAATTATAAAGCTATCTTTAACAACACTCTCTAGATTTGATTTTTGTGAATGAAACATTTGTTGCCGTGTCCCTAAATACACTGACGGACATAAAAAGTGGCACACCTAGATTTTGTCCCAAATTTGATGTTCAATAACTTTTAAACCAGCCTATCGATTTTGATATTTTGTTTGAAAGGGCGATTCTTGCTGGTGACTATTTTGTAATTGGCTTTCCATAAAAAAATTATTTTTTAATATGTACAGCCTTTAAAAACCGATTATGATTTTGACACGAAATTTGATTGTCGCTGTGGAGTGAAATTTTATTTGTATTGAATTCTTAGGTTGGTCACGGTCTTTACCATTCTTTTTTCAATATTCTCTTTTTTGAATCACCTCTCTAGCCCCTTCAGCAACGAAGATGCGACATTTTTGATGAAACGATGTTATTAAGTTTGATATTCAACAAGGAGGCCGTGGAGCTGAAAATGTCTAAAAAGTTCATCGTTTAAGAAATGTTTAGCCTTTTCGATTACGGACGCTGAAATAATTGTTACTTACAAGTACAAACATCAAAAAGAAATAACAAACAAAGAATTATTCGACATTTTAGTAAAACGACTGTAATTATTATTGATTAAAACAATAAACTTAAAAAATAACAACACACTAACTAATAACGAGTATTTCCTCCTCTGGCTGCTATAACAGCTTCCATACGCCTAGGCATGCTTTCAATCAAATTTGTGATAGTGATTTGAGGGATATTGTCCCATCCTTCTGTAAGAGCAATCCTCAATTCATTCAGATTCTCTGGGTTGCGTCTACTAACACGTTGTCCCAATTCATCCCATAAATGCTCAATGGGATTCATATCAGGGCTTTTCGCGGACCACGGCATACGATTAATTCCGACATCGTTTAAAAATTGTGTTATCATCACTGCTGTATGCGGTCGTGCATTATCTTGCATTAAGAGAAATTCTTCGCCAATGTAAGGTGCAAATGGGACAACATGTTTATTCAAGATCTCTATGTATCTAACTGCATTTAGAGATTGCCGTGGTGGAAACACAAATAATTCTGTACGGGCATCGCTGATAATGCCACCCCATACCATTAGTGAACCACCGCCAAAACTCTCCCTTTCACTGAACATACCATCCTCGTATCTTTCCCCACGCCTTCTCCAAACCCTCCGACGCCCGTCTACTGATCTCAACATGAATCGTGATTCGTCAGTGAATAAAACTTGAGACCATTGCAACTCATTCCAAACAAGATGAATTCGAGCAAAATCGCTACTCGATGTCGTCGAAGTAATCGCATTCCAATAGCAGGTCTTCTTGCGATAAAACCGAGACTCCTGAATCTCCGACAAATTGTTCGATCTGACACAACTGTTCCTCGTGCGTTTCTTAAATTACGGTTTGTGATCACAGCTGTTTGATAGGGATTCCTCGATATTTGCAGACCAATAAATCGATCGTCAATATTTTACATAATCCTGGAACTACCCGAACCTGGACGTCTGCTGTATTGGCCCGTTTCTCGGTAGCGCTGGATCGCTCTTCGGACAGTTGTTTCTGGTAGACCAACAATACGAGCTGCATATCTTTGACTCCTTCCATCTTCTACCAAAGCCACAAGCTACTTGAATTGGACGAATTTGCACTGGCATTTTCTTTTAGAATGTTAAATGATTTTTTTTCACGAGAATTTCAACTGAATCTTTTGACGTTTCAGTGTTAACTGTTATCATAGCCTCCTTGTTAAATATCAAACTTAATAACACCGTTTCATCTAAAATGTCGCATCTTCGTTGCTGAAGGGGCTAGAGAGGTGATTCAAAAAAGAGTACGATACGATACGATACGTACGATAACGTACGATTCAAATTTAAATTAAATATATATTTAATTCAATAAAAAAATATAGTGGTAATAATATACCAAAATAGAAAAAATATGGACGTGGCTTTTGTGCCCACAGCTTCCTCCAAGTAGTTGCTAGTGTTTAAACCCTAAAATTTAATATGGCATAACACCTATTTTAAGGTTTGCACTTAAGCAAAAAATGGTCGAATTACGATTTAATTCCCCTTCGGAAATCCTTTAATTACTTGGCCCAGCTGTAGAACACTCACACATGTATATTAATAATAATAAAATATTTCAGACTATACCTGGTAATTAAGAATCACTACACTATAACATCGAAGATATATCTTCGCGAACGTAAGCCACGGTCAACAGGCTCAAGCAAGCAGGTCGGCAGAAAGAATGATTTTTGCGGATATCGCGTATAAATGTGCTTGCTGGGAACACGCGACATTTAGCGGGACGGAAAGGTAGGGATAACGGTAGATAGTCAGTCGCGGTAAATTTCTAAAAGTGCGCGCGGTTTTATTTCAAATATTTGAAATAGGAATTCAAACATTAGCCATAAAATGGAACGGAATTTATTTACGTTACTTACATATTATTTAACAATTTGTATTGATATTACGTTACTTGAATGTTTTGAATCTCTCGCGGACCGATTTGAAGCTGGTGGAGGGCCGGGCCAATTTACTGTGTCTCGTCTATATTCAATATTTTCTTATTCGAGGCTAGGTAATTTATTTTTTGTGGGACCGCGGTTGTTTTCGCCTAGGCAAAAAATAATTTGACTTCAACGCCATGTTTTCGAACAAATAAGTTGCTTACTAGATAAGGGACGGTCGGGAAAATCACCAAGGGTTTGGTGGCTTTGAAAGCTTGTACGTTTTATAATGCTTAATATGGTTCATCGCCCTTACAGTTTAGACCAAGAGCCCGTATCACTTCTCCAACGTATCATAAGTTTACGTACACTGACCATGGGAACTCGGGGTATCGATGTCGACGATGCTACAGACATGTCCGCCATACATTTTTTCTGGGGCGAAGTGGGGGTAGGAGAGTTGCTGAACGGTCATAAAAAAATAGGTGAAAAATATTGAAAGGTCACGACTGAGGGTAGTGGGAAACAAAATTTTTCAATAAAATAAAGTGACGCTCGCCGGTTGTCAGTTGTCTACAACTTGGCGTTCACCTGCTGCAACGTTCAAAATAGGTCAAGAAAACGAGCCCCAAAAAATTTGACAGTTTACGACTGACAGTAGGTGTCTTACCAGTAGCTGGGCCCTTCGATTTTGGAAAAATTTTAGATATTTTTATAAGTTTTAAGATAAGTTTTTCAAAATTATGTTCAATTCCAACTACCTAATAGGAAAATGCAATTACCAGTCGTTCAACATGTGGTGGAAATCTTGTCAGTCGTAAAAAAAGTTCGTGGAATGAGGCTCTGTAGAGCACGGCTGCTGATTCTGGATTTGTATCATCAGGTGTTTATGACTGACACTCGAAAATTTAGTGCACGTAAAGGTAAAAATACATTTATCAACTGTTTATTGTATGGATAACGCCCTGTCGGTCGCTAAACGAGCACGTACGCTGCAGTTTCTCGTTGCAGGTATAAAATGACTATTATTAAAACACCGCCCTTAATT
This sequence comes from Tetropium fuscum, assembly GCA_964058915.1. Classification (NCBI taxonomy): domain Eukaryota; kingdom Metazoa; phylum Arthropoda; class Insecta; order Coleoptera; family Cerambycidae; genus Tetropium; species Tetropium fuscum. Next base: position 66,760 of record CAXKVY010000149.1, read on the forward strand.
TCTTAAATACTGTATTCTGAAGACTGGCACTTTAATATTTACCTGAATTTGATCTGCTGGATCGATGAATTCATGTGACAGTCAGCTCACGTGTCGGTGGAATATTTTCAGTCAACAAATGGACTGCCGTGTGAAGCGCTCTGATCTGTATTCGGAGCTATATAATTACAATTTCTGGATTTCCATACCTTATATGAAGTATTTGTGACTGACACTAGTTGTGTGAGACACTCCCAACCTTCCAGCTATGCGGTTGTAACTCCACCCTTCACCATGTAATGTAGCTGCCTCAACACATTCATCACGAGTTAAATTTCTGGTTTGGCGTTCCATTATTCACTAATTATTGCTGGACTGTCAACAAAAAACTAATGACACAGTTGTCAGTTTATGACGTGTAATCTTCGATTTCCATAGCTTGCTAGCTGTTTGAGTTGTCCGATAAATGCATTTCATGTGAATAAAAGCATATGGTGTTTCAAAACGGTGTATTTCATGAAGTAACAGAGATAAACAAATGAATAAAAAAAGAAAATGTAGAAAAAACATGAGGCTTTAAATTGGCTATAATTGCAATAACTTGCAATACCTTGCATACCCCACAGGACGTTTTGAAATTTCGGAAAAAAACATAACATTTTTATAGCACCTGGTATAATATCAAAATCATTCGTTTTACCAAAACAACTAAGACAGTGATATTCCTAAGAGAAAAACCTACAATTTGAAAAAAAAATCGACCAAAACGAACAAAAATTGTCGAAAATACATAACGTCAAATTTGAGTTAACTTTTTGGTTGTGCGTTAAATAAGTTGCGCAGTGTATATCCTTGAACCAGAAAGAAACTACCAAATCTTGATTTTAGTTATTTAATTTTTTTGTATATGTAATTTAAAAAGGTAAAATTATGGGAGAAATACCCATATACTGTGTTCATTTTAAAACTTATCACCCCCCGTAAATGAAAAACCGCAAATTATTTAAGAAATTGCCGGGACCCGTCGATTTTTGTTTTAGGGGGGGAACATTTTTGACAGTCAAGGTGTCTTGATATGTTAACCCCCCTAACCCCTAGCAACCCCTATTTTAATATCTTAAATGGAACTACCCCAGGTGTTATACATCATTTGAAAGCGCTTTTCATTGCGAACAGAGCAGTGCATCATTATTTGAAATCGGACGAAATTTTAAAAAATTATTCAAATTGCACAATAAAATTTACCACCCCCTGTAATTGAAAAACCGCAAAATATTTGAGAATTCCCCGGGACACGACGATTTTTGTTTTAGGCGTGGACATTTTTGACAGTCAAGGGGTCTTGATATATTCATCCTCCTAACCCCTAGCAACTCCAATTTTAAAATCTTAAATGGAACTATCGCACGTGTTACACATCATAAGAAAGGACTTTTCATAGCGAATACAGCAGTGCATAATTTTTGGAGTATTGTTGAGATTTTACAAAATTATTTAAAAAACATTTAAAAAATTAGAAACTAAAGGAATAACTAGCTAATAAATTTGTTATTTTATTATGTGTTCAAAATGTTCACCATTTCTTTCCATGCAATAATAAAGACGGTGCTAAAATTCCTCACGCACTTTTCCAAAAGTTTCTTGGCTGATATCTCTGCACGTAGCTGTTATACGAATTTTTTAGATCTACAATGTTTCGTGGCGGTGTTTTGTAAACCACTAATTTGAGATACCACCATAGGAAAAAGTCACTTGGACTGAGATCAGGAGATCCCGCAGGCCTTTCTATCGCCCCACTTCTTCCTATCCACCTGTCAGGGAATGTGACATTCAACCACTCACGCACAGGTATAGCGTAGTGCGCATGTGCACCATATTGTTGCAAGTGGATAAGTCTTCTTGGAGTAAATGATTTCCGTGCTGTTCTACTTGATTTTCCAACGATTCCGTGATAAGTGCATCAATTGTATCCCGAAGCATATTTAAGTAAACGTCGCCCGTAAGAGAACCATTTATAAATACAGGACCTACATTTAATTTTTGGGGTTATTGAGTATGGCCTTCTCGAAATACAAGGGGATGTTCATCTGACCTGACCAATAACGACAATTTTGGTTGTTCACTTTACCATTTAGGAAAAAGTACATTCGTCAGTAAAGCAAATATTTTTGTAGATTGGATATATCTATTAATCTGTTTCGAGATTATTTCACAAAATTGCAATCTTCGATCAGGGTCATCCTCGTACAGTTCTTGAAGTACTTGCAATGTATAGGGATGAAACTTATAGATTTTTCTTACCTTGTGTATAGCGCCAATCGATATTCCAGTTTGTTTTGAAACTTTTCTAACGGAAGTAGTTAGATCTATCACAAAACCACCCATCACTTCAATCTGCGCTCGTTATCTAAAATTCTAGGCTGATTTCGTTTAGCATTGCCTACAGATCCAGTTGCCTTGAACTTTTGCAGAAGTTGTAGCACATAAACGTAGGCAACATTTATATCCCGGTGTATAGTACTCCAATATGTTTAGTACGTTTATGACTTAATCCCATAATTGACTCCTGAAGAATTTCACAATAGCCCATTGTATGCCTTCTAAAAACTATCCCCGTGCTAGACCGTTGTCGGCCGCTGCGTCAAACAAGTACAGGTCCGTCTTTAGATTAAATACTGAGAAATAACTATTATCAATCAATTATTCTTTTATTAATCTATAATTATAAATTAAATATAATTACATCATATTAATACAAAACACAGTAAGTATACCTATGTACATAAAATAAATAAGTTTAAGATTATTAAAATATTAGAATAGGCATTATTTTATATACAAATTTGAATAACGATCAGAGGAGTAGCGGACAAAGACAAACTTAACTAAAAAAACAGATCATTCTAACTTTAGTGTAAATGCTCAGAGTCCTACATCAGACTAATCACTCTCACCAAAGTCACTATCTTCACTCGAATCATCATTGAGATCGATAACTAAGTCCGGAACAAGAAATTGTCTATAAATATCTTCTTCTTTTTTTACGTGATCGATGCATTTCCTCCAATCAGCGGCTGTTATGTTGTCCACCTCTTCTGCTATCAAGTTAATGGTGGTGTTGCCTAATTTTGGTGCGATATTTTTTCTTCTGATTTGAACCTTTAGTTGCGCCCATATAAGTTCGATGGGATCAAACTTACAATGATAGGGCGGTAAACGTACAACCATATAGCCTTTTTCTTTGGCAAACTCGTCAATCCGGTGCTGTTTTGGGAATTCTTTTGTTTTCAAAACTTCCAAAAGGTGTTTCTTGGTATAGCTTGGTTCGAAGTATAAATCATTTGTCTGTAAAAAAATCTGGATATCCTCTTTTTTTGTAGCAGCATTTGGAATTTTGGTAGCCTGAACCGAATGATAACTTGCGTTATCCAACACAATCGCTGTATTTTGAGGTAGGTTTGGCAGTAAAGTTTCCATAAACCATTTTTCGAAGATTTTGGCCATCATATTGTCATGATAATCAAGTTTTGCGTCTGCGACATTTTTTGCAGACAGAAGCAAAGCATTCTCTACCCAACCTTCTTCTGAGCCTGCGTGCAAAATTATAACGCGCTTTCCACGCGACGGCGGTACATCGAGAACACAGCGATTGCTTCCGTCGGTCCATCCTTTGTTAACGGTTCCTTTTTCAAGATTTTTTCAGAGTCAGCGTCTTTTCTTATCTTCCGTGGTTGAACACCATTTATGACAATATTTCTTACTGTGGATGGTGGAACTTTCGTCATTCGAGAAACTTTTGCAATGGCCCCACTTTCTCCTTCCTCATTTTTAATGTAATCGAATACATTCAAAATTAATTGTTTGAATTCGACAGGCAAATGTACAGGGTAAGTCTCTTAAGATTGACACCCCCCTTATCTCACTTATCCTTTGCCGATTTAACTCATTCAAAAAAGGAGTGGACGCGGTTTTTGATGAATTTTTATAATCTGAGCACGGATATTAAAAATCTCGTAAGATATACAGGGTGGAAAATAAAACATAATTTTTTTAAATGGAACACCCCGTATATTTTTATACCAAAATAATGTCCTTAATTTTCTGAATAAAAAAATATCTAATTGTTATATAATCACTCCACCTGTTCGTGAGATATTACTAAAAACTTATCACATTACTGGTGTCAATTATAAAACAAAAAACATATCAAGATACCTCTGGAAACAATGCCATTTATTGAGATAATAAATAAATAATATATAGGTGACAATAACAGTAACGAGTAATAACAATAAACAACATAAACCTAATAAAAACAAAGAATAGTCAATATTAATACAGTAATACAATAGAGTAACACAATTTTATTTATTTACACGTAACGTAATTAAATATTTTCCACGTAACCACCACCATTCTGAATACACATTTGGCATCGCTTTATAAAATTGCTTCTCACCCTTTGAAATATATCACCATTTTGGTTTAATTCCTCAATTTTTACACGTATGCATGATTTTAACTCATTCATATTATTAAAAACACCAGTTTCGTATATATCTTGTTTTATCGTACCCCAGAGAAAAAAATCCATAGGTGTTAAGTCCGGACTTTTAGCGGGCCAATGTATAACACCGTGCCCTATCCAAATAGGATATTTTCTGTTTAGGTATTCGGTGACGTTCCTTGCAGAGTGTGGTGGTGCTCCATCCTGCTGCCAAATAACAGATCTGTTGTCCACTAAATTAATATTATCTAAATAATTTTCAACTGGATGTTGAAGAATATCCACATAACATTGTGCATTTAAGGGCCCATTTATAAATACAGGACCTACAATAGCATCTTTGTGGATGCCACACCACACGTTTACAGTTTGGTATCCTTGTTTTTTATTATTTTTTTTACAATATGTGGATTTTCCGCTGCCCAATAATGTGCATTTTTTTCTGTTAAAAATTCCCGCAGTAGAAAAACTGCTTTCGTCAGTCCAAAAGACATGACTTAGAAACTCATCATCTTCCTCTATGCTATCAAGTATGTCTCTGCAGAAGCTTAACCTGTGTTGAAGGTTGTTGTCGTCTAAATATTGAACGGGCAAAATACTATATGGTTTAAAATTATGGCAATGTAATATTTTTATCACACTTCTTTGTGATATATCCAATTCTATTGCTCCGGCATAGGATGATTTGGATGGATTTTCAGCAAAATATAATAACGCGTTCTGTGTCTTCTCCTGTTTTTGTTCGTCCCCTTTCCCTTTTCTTGTCTCTCAGAGATTCGGTATTCCTAAACTTTGCATAAATGTTTTTAAAACTATTTTTGGAAGGAGGTAGCCTTCCTCGAAATCTAACCTAACATACTCCCTCCGAGCAACTCTTATTCTTGTTGCACTGAATATACATTTCAAGTAACTCTTTTCGCTCTTCCAATGAATATACCATTTTCAAAATAACTTGCTTCTTTACGAACACTACGTATTTTTTACGCTAATATCTAAGAGAGTGAACTACTATCTCACAAAAAACTGGATGACATCTGTCATCAAATAAACAATGCAAATATGCATTGTTTCCAGAGGTATCTTGATGTTCTTATTTTATAATTGACACCCGTAATGTGAAAAGTTTTTAGTAATATCTCACGAACATGTGGAGTGATTATATAATAATTACACATTTTTGGATTCAGAAAATTAAGGACATTATTTTGGTCTAAAAATATACGGGGTGTTCCATTTAAAAAAATCATGTTTTATTTTCCACCCTGTATATCTTACGAGATTTTTAATATCCGTGCTCAGATTATAAAAACTCATCAAAAACCGTGTCTACTCCTTTTTGGAATGAGTTAAATCGGTAAAGGATAAGTGTGATAAGGGGGGTGTCAATCTTAAGAGACTTACCCGATACAAGGGATCGCAAATTGTTGTCTTCTTCCGGGAACTGCACAAGTTGGCCATGTTCGTCTTCTTGATTCACCTGCACTTCTTCAAAATCCCCATTTACTTCCGGCCATTTATGACTAACTACGGCCGTAATCCGAAATATCCTTTTAAATAGGTAGGTAATTTTCTCCATATCAACCTCAAATTAGAACGACTTCCAGGAAAGACCTAATTGATGTGTTTCGGTTACCTACATACTACAGATGGACGGAAAATGTTTAATACGGCCCATGGTTGTAAGGCCCAAGCTTTATTGCGGTAGATCACACATTATGCTAATGATGTTGTAAACGGCTTAAGAAAGCAAAGCCATAAACGCACCAAACACTAAAGCGATTGGAGTACTATAACACTAACAGTAACACAAAACCAACTGTAATAGTGGAGTAAAATCGCTCCTCTAACTCGCTGTTTTCTGAGGTAAGGTGATTCCGAGGTATAACCAAATGAAACTTATACCATCTCGTAGAGGGCATTTTGGGACATAGGAAATGAGAATGTACAACTTTTTTTAGTAGGACTGAACTTTGATAACGGCGCGGCGTTTAAACGCGACTGATCTCAAATTCAAAAACTACGTTTTTCTTAACATTTACCCTGGTATTAATTCAAGTTTACAAGGTATGATTCTGATTTTTTGCAGACTTATACATAAAATATGAGCGCTTTCAATGGCGAGCTCAAAATTTCCAAAATATTTAGTTTATTCATATTTAGTGAAAATTCATATTTCTATAACCGTTAAAGTTAGCGACTTATTTTTTTTAACTTTGTTGATATTTGTTGTTAGTTGTTGATATTTGTTGATATCTGACTACATTTCACTTGATATATGTATATAGATATTTCCAATAATTCGCATAGCTCGCCGCAGTCATCGGTAAACAATCATACCTTGTAAACTTGAATTAATACCAGGGTACATGTTAAGAAAAACGTAGTTTTTGATTTCGAGATCAGTCGCGTTTAAGCGCCGTTATCAAAGTTCAGTCCTACTAAAAAAAGTTGTACATTCCCATTTCCTATGCCCTAAAATGCCCTCTACGAGATGGTATAGGTTATACCTCCGAATCACTCAAAGTCATAATTTCATTTTGATTTTATTCCACTATAACACTAACAAACCAATAGGTACTTAGGGGACAACGATTATAGACAGGGAAGGATAGTTCAGAGACGCTGTTTTATCGGCTGTGGGCGTGGCTAAGCGTAGCCAGTTGATGACGTATTTATCTGACCAGAATTTAAATATTTATATGGAGAAGGTGCCAGGGGGTTCAATATTTATAGTTTTTACGTATAATTTTACATGCAAACTTGGTTTTGGGTACTGCGTATCGAGTGTGTAGGAATATATACTTTATTATTAAAAATTGTTGCAGTCCATATAAAATAAATGTCTATATACAAAACTAAAAATTCCCGCGTTTGAGATTACTCGGGAAAAAATTCTGTTCATTTAGAAATAATGGGTGTTTTCAATAATTTGTCTTTAATAAGTAAACGAAGATAATTTTTATCGTTATATAATTTGCCACTATGTGATGAAGATGTTTGAAATAAAATAATTTTGTTTTTATATCGGGTTTTAATTTGATGTATCTGTGATAATTTGAAAAAAATTTCTATTCCTTTTGTCTTGTCATTCCTGTATTGCTAATCCGACACCCATATTTGGTACCTTTCCTGGCAAATGTAATGTCGGAGTTTTTTACTAAGGTATAATCGAGGGTACTTACTATTAGGCTGGCGGCCATTTGAAAGTGCACGATTTTTTTTGATATTGTAATTTGATCTTTTTATATTTCATTTTGACACTTATTTGAAACTTCAAACAAATGTCAGTAATTAATTCCGTAATTTACGAACCACTTTATTAGTTTTCAAGTTTTAAAATGCCGCGGTTAACTGAACCTGAAAAAATGCGAGCTGTTACATTGCTTGAAAATTATTGGTCATTACAGGCAGTTGCAGATGAGCTAAATGTGAGTAAGAGTTGTATATTCAAACTCAAACAAAAATGGAATGCAGTAGGAAACGTTAGCTACGTCCACGGCGGATGGCGCCGTAAAATAAGCACTGGAGCAAGACAACCTCTTCCTAGACCATCTTAGAACGAATCCATTTGAAACAGCAGTGACGGCCTGTTTCGAAACGGAGTTTCCTGGATCTGTGAGGTCGGCAAGGCGACGGGTGAAGGGTTTAGAGTTACGAAATTATGCGGCAGCAAAGAAGGTATTTTTGGAGCCAAGGCATAAAAAACAACGTCTTAATTTTCCGAATCAGTTTGTCGGTAGGCCCGACGACTTTTGGAATAAAGTCATATTTTCCGACGAAAAGGTCTTTCAGTCATGTCATGATGGTTCCATCCGCGTCTGCCGACCTCCGAATTCTAGGTGTGAAGAGAGGTATATTAAACCTACCGACCGGAGTGGACGTTTTTCCATCAATGTTTGGGCATGGATAAGTTCCCTAGGTCCCGGTGTTTGCTGGAGGATAGGAGAGCGCCTTACCGGACAGAGTTACATACGCATATTGGACAATATTATGCTGCCGTCCGTCACTATGTTGTATTCTCAGAATTTTATTTTCCTGCAAGATAATTGCTCAATTCGTACATTCACATTCAAAGTCGCCCGACCTAAACCCAATTGAAAATGCATGGTCGATGATTGTTAAGAATATTTATAATAGACCTGGTAATAGACATTTCCGCCCAGCAAATGCCGAATGATTGTGGGTAGCAATTGAAAATGCTTGGGACAATATCAACGTAGATTACACGAGGACACTTGTTTCACCAATGAGACGTCTATTGCAAGGTGTAATAGACTCAAATGGCGTCTGGACGAAATATTAATTTTATACAGAGCTACTCGCGTTGGAGTTTTGTAGGTTTAAGTTACTTAATTTTTAAAATTTAGTTTATTTTGAACATTTTTGGGACGTTCTTTGTTAATTTGGAATTTTTTTGATAAAATAATAATACACTTTTTAATTTTGATAAGTAATAAATGTCATAATGACACATCACATGAACCTCAAATTTCAAAGTCAGTTTTACAAAGATCAAATATAACGAAATCTGATATAAGAGTCGTGCACTTTCAAATGGCCGCCAGTACACCTACCTAAAAGCTCATTTTGTAGGTCCCTTTCAAAATATTTTTAGTAAATTGATCTGAACAAATGGCCTCTGTAGTTGGATTAAATTTGTCCTCGCGTTTATAACATACTATCCATTGCCCCAGAATAGTTTTGGAAACAGTCTTTTCCTTTCGGAAATGAATGGTAGACAGTATCTTCATTAGTGACTTTTGTCACCACTCTGCTATTATTACAGCCATATACTGAACACCTCCTTCCAGGCATGTTGTATGTATAGCTACAGCCGCCAGAAATATTAAAGAATAGTAATATATATCCGTAATTATTTACGAGAAAACTTACAATCACTTGCAATGTATCTATTCTGAACTCCTTACGAAATATCAGTAAAAATAGTCCAATAAGAAAAGTACATACTGTCACACAGAAATCACAAAATGAACATACACAACACACAAAATCACAACGATTAATTAAAAGCCAGAAAACTTAATCAAAACACGAACTATTTGTACAGTTTGACAGCTAACGAACGGTGTATGGTCAGTTGGTGACGTCACACACACACGCCTCGATTCGTTTACAAGGCTAACAAAGGGTCTTATGGGAATAAACTATCCTTCTCTTTACGGTTCTTTTTTAGGGGATATGTTTTCACGTTCCGTCATAAAAAGACACAAGCTCACTTTGTTTTTTACAAAGCTCACATTGTTGTAAGTAATCAAAGGGCTGCTATCAGGCAAGAAACTTTTGAAATAGTTCGCCAGGAATTTCAGCAGTGTTTTTATTATTGTATGGAAAGAAATGGTGAACATTTTGAGCACTTAAAAAAATAACATAAATGTATTCCTTTAATTTCTAATTTTTTTAATGTTTTTAAATAATTTTGTAAAATCTCAACAAAACTAAAAATGATGCACTGCTGTATTCGCCGTGAAAAGTGTTTTTTTTATGATGTGCAACACGTGGGGTAGTTCCATTTAAGATTTTTAAATTGGGTTTGCTGGGGTTAGGGGGATGAATATATCAAGACCCCTTGACTGTCAAAAATGTCCCCCCTTCCTAAAATAAAAATATATTACGTGTCCCGGGGGTTTCTCAAATATTTTGTGGCTTTTCAATTACAGGGGGTGATAGGTTTTAAAATGAACACAGCGTATATAATAATGTAAATGAGGTAATGCCAGTTTAATTTTTGTTTTCTATTTGTTTCTTATTTTTTTCAGATATTTTTTCTTACTCGATTGACAATAAAGGACACGTATACTGCCCTTACTGCTGTAGAAAATTCGTCAATCGATATAATTTGAAGGTGCATGTTCGTGATAAACATGAAAATAATTCCGTTGATTTAGACTGTGAAATATGTGGTAAGACAATGCGAAACCAAAGTTGTTTACGGGTACATATGTATCACCATCGGAAACAAAGGTTGGAAGAGGCAGGGATTATTTAGTTTTACTGCATTTTGTTTATATTATACATTATTGTTATTTGTTAAAGAATATCAACCAAATGGTATATTTGTTAATAATTTATGGTAACTAGCTATATAAATAGCTCAGATTTGCGAAAGTATCTAGTGTATTTATAGTCACTAAATTTTTGCAGATGAGAATAATGGAAATGTTGATGGTTTATTTTATTTATTTATTTGATATTTAATATTTTACATCCAATGCCATTAGTTTCCAAAATAACTGGTAAAGAGACATTATTCTACATTATTCCATATTATATTATTGTTTCCTTGACTCGAATTACTCAAAATTGGTGATTTTCTAAATGTACATTCCTTTGAAAATTACACATTAAACTTCATGACAAAATCGCCTCAATATTAACTAAAGGTCACTATTAACTGCCACTTTAAGATAGCCAATAGCCACTTTAAGAAATTTGTTCATTTCGATTCCATGTTTAAGACGTACTGTGAGACTCTATACGTCCTACGATGCTGTCTGATAGCATGTACTTTTCTATGTAATACTGTTGATAGAAAAGGACGGAACATTGCTTCTGTGAAAGACAGTAAATTAAAAAAATGGAAAAAGTACTGTTTTTCCAATTGCAGCCATTTTAGCGCCAATTATAGTAAGAGAAAGTACCGTATTTAGCCACCAAACTTTTAAACGATACAAATATGGATATTTACCATCTACCAAGGTAATTTAATCAATTTAAAGTAAAGAGTAAGTGCAAACAAAGTAAAAAATCTTTTTTAAACTTAGCATCGGGTATGTAACATCAATAAAACTTTGTATAAAATTTCATTTCTTACACGGAGAATAATCCAATCTTTGGTTCGCTTATTACCTCAATAATATCAGCTTTTTCATACCATATAACATCCGGTACTGTTGGCCCCTTCCATGTTAAATCACTTTTCTCCATTGCTCAACACTCAGCACTTTTTTCCCTAACTTGCAAAACCTTTGCTGGATAGAACTCTCTATCATATTGCACAATAACGTAACAACCGGCAATTCGTCATTCTTACTTCTTTTAGTTTCAGGCTTGTCTTGTTTGTTGGGTTTGTTCATTGTCTGTTCTTCTCTTATTCGTTTACTTACATTTTTCTTTTCCTCCTTTTCGCGACAGTTAATCAGCTTTGGCTTGTGCTAACTGAATCTATTTATCAGTAGTTAGCAGTTACCGTGGTTTAGGCTAGGATATTGAAGCACATCTTACAGGATACTTTTAATGGATGTCTTAGGTTTAATAACTATGTTTTCGTGAATTGTAATTGACTTGTTACATTTGTTGTTCGTAATTTCATCTAACTTATTTTCTTTGCTTAAAATTTTCTCTTCGCCATTCAAACGTATGACATCTTGATTTCCGTGGTTGTTTCAGGTATATCCACTACTTATATATCACCTTCGTTATCATGTTCCTCAATTATTACCCCAGTGTCAGTTTTAACTTACGGGGCCATCGTGTGGTGGCCTTGTGTTGAAAGGAACTCAACTAACAGGCAACTGGACAGGGTCCAGAGACTTGCGTGTTTAGGGATGACTGGAGCAATGAGAACGGCTCCCACCAGAGCTCTGGAGGTGCTATTAAATCTCATGCCACTACAAATATTCATTAAATTGGAAGCCATGCGTGCGGTATATAGACTGCGCACGCTAGACCAGTTACAGGTGTGCTCATTCGGGCACTCTCGCATGTGGAACTGGGCCACCGAACGATGCCCGGTTCTACTCATGAGTGGTGATCATATTCCCACTAAACTATATCCCTCGAACTTCCTGGAGGTCGTAATCCCTGACCGCGAGGAGTGGGGGATAGAGAACACCCCGATGGCAATCCGCAACGGAACCAACTGGTATACGGATGGATCCAGGGCGGATGGAATGTCGGATGCCGGAGTCTTTTCTGACTCGGAACAAATAAGTAAATACTTTGCTCTGGGTGCACATGCTACTGTCTTCCAGGCCGAGGTATTTGCGATTCTATCCTGTAGGCTGGAGCTGCTAGCTGGCCCACAAAGAACTGGTAGAATCAATATATGCTCCGACAGTAGAGCTGCCATCTTGGCACTTGGTGCCGTTGAAGTGCGCTCAAAACTGGTTCTGGAATGCAAGACCGTCCTCGAGACGCTCTCTCAGAGGAATAATTTACGCCTTGTCTGGGTCCCAGGACATGCTGGTGTACCGGGAAACGAGAAGGCCGATCAACTAGCCAAATTAGGCACTTTAGAGACACCTACTGGGCCTGAACCCTTCGTAGGGACCTCCAGAAGCACAGCGGTTCTCTCAATGAAGACTTTAGCCCAACAAATGTTTCAACATTGTTGGACAACTGCTCCAGGCATGAGACAGGCTAAAGAACTCATATCTGGTCCCGACGTTGGGAGGACCAGACAGCTGCTGAAATTAGGCAGATGTAACTTAAGAACAGTGACAGGCCTACTGACCGGTCACTGCCACCTAAGACGACACCTTTACATAATGGGTCTTGTGGAAGACCCTGAGTGTAGGGGATGCTTGGAAGATGAGGAGACAGCAGGGCATGTTCTGATGAATTGCCCCGCTTTCCTGCATACACGTATGCAATACCTGGGACAACTGATGCTGATGCCCAGGGACTTTAGAGAGCCATGTCCCAGCCGCCTCGTTGGCTTTATTAAGGCAACTGGACTGGTATAGCTCTCGAAAGGCGGGACGTGACGGGCCCATACTGAGGCCTATACGTCAAAGGGCAGAGCCCCCGCCAATCTCAAATCTCAATCTCACCCCAGTGTCAGGCATATCCACTTCTGTTTGTTGTTCGTAATTTCATCTAACTTATTTTCTTTGCTTAAAATTTTCTCTTCGCCATTCAAACGTATGACATCTTGATTTCCGTGGTTGTTTCAGGTATATCCACTACTTATATATCACCTTCGTTATCATGTTCCTCAATTATTACCCCAGTGTCAGGCATATCCACTTCTGTTTTATTACTTTCGTTGTTAATAATTATTTCACTTGCCTTGCTATCGTTAATATATTCTTCAGTTATGACATCAGCTGTATCTCCACATCCGCAAAATTAGGCTCATTACACACGGGGAAAGGAAAGATACTATCACCATCGTTCAGGTTTAAAGCATGTAGTTCTTCAGAGTTGCCGCTGTTTGTCTTGTCCTTCAGATTTTTCCAAACTTATACAATTCCAAATATGTTACATTTCCTTGGCAAGCTTGCTTTTTGCGTATGTTTCTCTAAACATATCTAAAACAGTGGTCTGATCAGTTTGTTTTTCAATACAGTGTAAGGTTACCATTTCCTTGTCTAAATTATCAAGATTGGTGCCTCTTCCGTCCAGTTTTTCGTTATGAATAAGGCGTTGTTTCACACACTTGTTGTACTTTACAGCGTTTGGATCGAATGGAGCCAATCCGGTCGTTCTAAACCCTGCAGCCACACTATCTTTATAATTACCAGTTTCAATCACCTCATTTAAAACAACAGGGACATATTTCTTTTTAATCGTCTCCCCATTATGTTTAAATAGCTAGTTTCTAGGAATTTGTTTCCACGCTTGCTTTAAGGGGAATAAAATGCCACCTCTGGTGGCTGCTTAATGTGCGTCGAATTGGGTGGTAGACATACTAGAATAATCCTCTTTTCTTGGCGAAAAGCGTCGATTGAAAGGGACTGATGTGATGCATGACCATCCAGAAAGACTGGTCGTTGAACATTGTTGTTCAAAAGGTAAGGGCGAAAAACATTTGCAAAATATTCGAAAATTCTCACTCCATCCATACACTGTCACTTTTCCCGATACTCCAGTTTAAAGGGGCTGCTTCAATAACATATTTAGGCAAACGATTGTATTTAAAGATTGTTAGCGGAGCCATGTCACCCAATGCGTTTACTGTTATTAAAGTAGTAACATTATCTTTTTCTGATGTTGATGTTATATAATATACGCTCTTGCCCTTTTCTCCAAGAATTAAGGCTCCTTTCAGCGGCAAAAATACTGCCGTCTCGTCCAAATTCCAGATTTTTTCTGGATGGCTGACCTCTCTTCAGGTTCAAGCAAATACATCTCTATGTATTTACTTCTAAAAACCATTATCAATGATTTATGAGGGTATGAATGTCTCTGCCATGATCTATTTTTTTTCTTCGGTAACAGCGGCGCGGGCCCTATTTATATATTCGGAATGCTTTTGACTTATTGCCGGATGGCGTTCGCCTGGACGTTCGCGCGCGCCTTTGTTTAAAATACGTTTGATATATTAAAATGACATTTCTGTTAAAAGCAATATTTCGCTACTAGAGATCAAGAAACTACTCTTATCAATTACTCATAATTACTCGCATAATTACATCAATTACTCGCTGATCTAAATCACCTAATTTCTCGGATTAAAACTTGGAAAGGCAACATTTTATTCGACGATTCAAATTGACAACATATAATATATAATTTTTTAAATAGTCCACTGCATTTAGGATTTTTCTTCAGACCAATTCATACAAAAGCAGTTTTAGTATCCTGAATAAGTTCAAAAGTCCCCGAAGTGGGAGTGTAAGGATAGAACTTGGCAACGCTGTAAAGGTCTAAAATCGTGCTCGGAAACGAATTTTTCGAGATATCTCGGTTTTCATTGCCTCTATCAAAAATATATCAGGACAAAAAGAAAGCCAAATTTTATCCTTACCCTTACAACATAAGACAACATCACTTTCACTAGAATGTATCAATACCCATCTTCTTTTGTTCTGATCAAAGTGATTTAACTAACTACAAACGTGCAATCATTAAAAGAACATGTCAAAAGATAGAAATTCTTTGATTCTATGAGTTATTTGGTAATTTGTTCAGAACGAAAGAATCAGGTTATCGTATATTCCACATTATTCACTGTCACTCTCACTATCACTACCAGTGGAACTGCTATCGGCGCTATCGTATCGAGACGGATTATAAGGGGTTCTGTTCTACCAAAGTTTCCTGCCTTGTATCTAGATCCCACATGCGTTGTTCCTCTTTTTTTTACGTCCATAATGCATTTAGTCCAGGATTCCGCAGTGACTCTGCCAATGGCATTATTTAACAATAATTTTACTTCTCCTAGTTTAAAAGTGCGATTATTTCTTGCTACATCGGTTTTTATTTGGGCCCAAATTAATTCGATTGGATTCAATTTGCAGTAGTAGGGTGGTAGACCATATTGTCCCATCGCGAGCTTTCGCCATTTCATCGACTACGTATTTATTGTACCTACTTTTTTCCCGTTGGGCAATTTTCAGGAGCTGCACTTTTAGCATATTATCATCACAATCCAGGCCTTTTGATTTTAGCCACTCTAAAATCTCCCCCTTCCTCCACGCTGAAGTTGGCAACTTGTCTATTCTCCGGCTGTGATAAGGCGCATTGTCCATCACAGCAACTGCATCAGGTTCTATAGAAGGTAATATGGAAGAAAATCACTCTTCAAAGACTTCGCTTGTCATATCTTCATGGTGATTACCTGTTCGCGATTCAAACACATTCAAACAATTTTCCAGAAATCCTGATGCACTTGATGCCTTGATGCCGATATGCGTAATTATCAGCCGTCGTTCTTTTCCAGATGGTGCTTTGAGTCCTGTAGAGTCCTTCTAAAAATGCCTGTCTTCCATTACTAATATTGCGGTCATGCCATACTTTTGAAACGCTATGGCCTTCGTTTACCCAAGTCTCGTCTAAATAATACATTTTTCTGTCTGACATCCGAAAATCTCGCATGTTTTCGAAATATTTTCTTCGCCATAAAACAATTTCGTTTTTCTCAATAAGAAGACTTTTCCGATTTCGTTTTATATGACGAAAAATTCATCTCGTGCATAGTTCTCAAAATAACTTTCCGAGATAACTTGGGTAAAGATTGACCGTCAGAAATAGCAAGTGAAATTATCTTCAGTGTCGGAATCTCATTTTTAAAAAAGAAACCATGGATAATCCGGCGAATTGCGTATTTGACATCTTCGTCGACGTCAATTTTCTTTCTGCCACGAGTTTCCGTTTTCTTCTTTTTTGCATCCCTCATCTGTAATTGCACGAAACACACTATTCACACAGACTTTTGCCAACGAAGCGCATATATCAACTGCCTCAGTGTTAGTGATTTGTTATACCTTGGCCTTAGATATTTTTGGTAATTCTGTTTACCAATTATATAGGTGAAAATACTTGCCCCGTCACCTAGCTCAAGGATAAAACCTAAGTCACAGGAAGTTAAGGAAGTAAAGTTATAAAAAATAGGCACAAATGGGGTGGAAGGAATTATTCCGGGGTGATTGGACGCCACCAGTGGTGAAGGCCACTGGACCTAGGTACGACCAGAGACAATCGGAGAGCAACGAGACACTATACTACTGGCGTGGGGTCAAGGGCCAGGGCGAACAAGAAGCAAGCAGAGGATAAAATGAAAAACTTACTTAAATAGTTAGAGAAAAATGCCAATTGGTTTTCAATGCCACAAGAATGGTACAATCCGTTCAGTAACAACAATTATAGTGGTCAATTGCAGCAGAACGAGAAAACAATCACAAGATTCACAATCAACAACAACATGTCTTCCAGTGACGTTAGGTTAATTCAAAATTAAAAATTCTACTGCCAAAAAAAAGAGAACTTGAGCAAAACAAAATGTTAACTGGAAACATGATGAAGGTTGACTAATTAGACGCGGCAAGACACACTTACACGCATACACGCTCGGCACTTCGAATGCAGGAACGTAACAGATGCCAGAATACCGTTCCAATATTCCTTCGTATACATTTTTGATCATTTTCAGTTCTCCTCCTGTCAAATTCGGTGGCTTACGATGGGAATTATTGGTTTTAGAACCACTACTACTCGCATTCGTCGCTTCCATCACATAAAAACACTAAACACTCGCGTATAACACAATATTATAATTAATTTATATCGCGAATCAACCGTGCATAAGACACAATGAAATGCCACTGTCGCTCCAAAACATGCATGAAACAGCGCATGCGTCAATATATCCACGGAAATCCCGCGTCTTTGCCTCTGACCAATGAAATTGCATTTAATTTAGAACCGCCTAAAACTCACCAATGAAAACACGTTGCATTTGCTATAGCGGCGCACCTAGCGGTAGACCCGGTTACTAATGAGTTCTGCCCACCATTTCTATAGAGTGTACACAAATTTGCACACTAAGAAATTCTGTGATCCATTGCAAATAGGCAGACCGTTCAATTGTGATGGTGGTGTGATATTATGTATGAATCACTCCACACTACTTCGGAACCGGGGTATAGATGCAAGGTGTCCATGTTTAAAAATCCATTTATGGAAAAAAATATTTAAAAAAATAAAAAAAAAATTTTTATTTATTATTTATATAATTTAGTATATCACTAGTTAACAAAGGGAAAAAATCAGTAACACTGTTTCACTATTCCATTGTATGATTGACCCTTTTTACTCCATGGTATGATTACCCTTTTGAAGTTGACTACCGTAAAACGAGGTGGCTTTGTGACAGGTTTTACAATTTTAGCCGGTTTCTGAGCAACTGGTTGAAATAAAAATTTTCAAAAAGGAAGTATAGTGAACTGATGTTATTTGGTTATTAAACTATCATAATTTAATTATAAAATTTTTTCAGGGGCACTGATAATTTACAAAAATAGTTGTCACAATTTCACCCCATAGGATGGGGTGACTTTTGGACTTTTGGAAGTCGCCATTTTAATGGGTGAAATTGTGACATTAGAAGTTAGTTATTACATCGCAATTCATGGACTTGGCACAATGTCGCCACTGTAAGTGGTATACAGTGTGTTAAAAAGTCCCCCCAAAATGATATTCTCAGTATTTTTAAATGCTTTATTAAAAAAATATTGCATTACATACACATAAAATAGGCCAGTATATGAAATACATAAGACACAAAACAAACACAACATTTATTCATGTATCTACATATTCTGGAACATCAAAAATTCCTCTGCGGGATTTTTGTATGGGTGGTTTTATTTTTCGAACTATATCGCTATTCTCATAAAACAATTCGTCCTGTCTCTGCGGCCACTTCCAGGAAACTCCATATTTTTCCATAGCTCTAATTGTAGCTGCATTGTTTTCTATCTTAGTGACACCACCGGGAAATAATGTCATGTCATAACGCACGAGGACGTGATCGTCAATTTTTAGAGATTCTGTATCGTTAGTCATGGTGTCGATGATTTCTTCTTGATCAGAAACATCATGTAGCTCACTTATTGGAGACATGTCACTCTCTCTTAGGGATAATGCATCTGGATCTTCATCAGTTTCAGATTCCTCTGTTCGCTGGTGAGACTTTTTTGTGATTTTTCGGACTTGACGATTATTTGAGGTTGATGGTTGAGAAGTTTCTAAAGAAGACATATTTAATGCCTGTTTTGACGGTAAATTTGAGCCGGAAACATTAGGAATTAAATCGGCAGCACTGATGCTTTTTCCTGGAGCTACATTAAGTCGTTTACGTCGTTGACGTTGACGCAATGCAGTAGTAGCATCGCGCCTTCTCTGTAATTGTTCAAAAAATGTCTCGCCCAAGCATTCCTTCATATCTGCATTACGAGTATCCATAATTTCATCAGGCATACGATTTAGACACTTTCCAAAGCCTGATGGAAGAACATCAGGTCCCCTTTGGAGCATTACATCCATCAATTTTTTTAACAAGGCTGGAAACTCATCTTTAGGTTCCGCATCTACTACCATGGACAGTGTCTTTCCATTCATGCAAAATTGCTCGCCAGTTACCTTTCATAGGTCTAAAGAAAGCCACATCTAAGGGCTGCAACAAGTGAGTAACGTTTGGTGGCAATGCTATGAAAGATATTTCGTTTAGCTCGCATTGTCTTACCACTTCAATATTTAAGTGTGAACTTAAATTATCTCCAATTAAAATCTTCTTGTCGTCTTGCTTTTTAAGCAGAGGTAACATAAGATTCATAAACCAATCCTCAAAGCACTGGTAATCAAACCAACAGGACTTGGTTCTATTATACCGGGCCTTTTCAGGGCCATTCTCTATCCATGTCTGCCATAGTTTTTCTGATTTGTACACCACATAAACAGGTGCAATTTCCCCAGTAGCGTTTCCGTATATCATTAGTGAAGTAGAGGCCTTTGTGGCATTTCGAATTTGCTCTGGATACTTCGTTCCTCGACGAATAAGAACTTTTATAGCTCCGGGATCATCCCCGAGGTTGGTCTCATCATAATTCCAGATATTACAAGGAGGAACATTTTCTAATTCACCTTGTAAGTTATCAAAAAAATTATTGATCACCTCGTGATTAATAGCAGCTCTTGCAAGACTTATGTTACGTGCAACTCTGTTAGCCATTATACTTTTATGTCGATGCATAAATGAATTGACCCATTCAGTACCTGGCATATTATTTTTTTAAATCCTCACTTTTTGCCCTTTTTTGTCAATATATGCTTTTACTATAAATCGCAAATCCTGTGTTGAGACAGGAAAACCATATGTTGACACAGCAATAACATGAGCAATAAGAGCCTTCTCTTCTTCACTTGATAATACGGTTTGTCCTTCAGCTGATAGGTTATGTTTGCCATGTAGTTTTAAAAATAATGTATTTCTATGAATACCAAACCTTCAAAAATACAATAATCTATAGAAATATATTTTAAAAATATTAAATTAGAAAATGTTACCTCTCCGCAGCTTCACGAATGGACAATTTTTTAGCCCGTATATTCCGGAGAGCTTCTTGGAGGGTAGCATCTGTATAATTTTTATATGGGCGAGTGCCCGGTCGCCTCTGATAATCTCTCTGATTTCGTGGCATCTCTAAAGCAAAAAAAGTTACTATTAGCAGTTGCGAGGTAAATTAATTAAACAACCAAATAGTTAAAAATTTCTGTGGCCAATCGAATTAGTTTTTGGTAGCCAAACCACTTTCCAACAAAAAATAAATAAATAATCACAATATAATATTTCACTACTTGAGATCAAGAAATTGGTTACCTAACCTTTTCTTCCAAACCACTTTAGCAATCAAAATGAAGCTCTACATACTATCCCAAGGACTAAACCGCACAAAAAATATATGGAGTAGGTATACAGGGCGATTACAAATATACCGTTCATATAATCTCAACGACACGCCAATCCTACGCATTACAAGTGCATACACGCAGCCGTTGATCCAGGCAACGGCCCTAAGACACTCAATAAGCCAGGCACTCGTTGCCTAACGAGGAAATATCCCAATTAATAGTAAGAAAGAAATTAGCTGCCAAGTACCTCGTCGGACGACTCTGGGTAAACGGCGCCCATATCAGCAAATTGTAGTCCAGAGTACAGAATCCAGAATTGTACTTCTGAGGGAAGAAACAGACGATTTTCACTTGCTTAGCTGCCACATTTTAAAACTAGTCCAAAACTAGAACGCTATTACCTTGATTTGTACTTATTATCTTACCTCTTTCTTACTCCTGCCTTACGAATTAATTCTCCGTCAGGGACAACCGTTGCAGTGAAAGTTCAGATTTATTAATTTTGACAAATAAGCCCTGTTTATACAGGCCTCACTTGTGATAGAACTCTACACTCATCCTCAGACACTTAATAAGCTCTGGGGCGACACAAGCCTTAATAAGTGTTTTACTAATAAGACTTAACTATACATATTATACTGCCCGGCTTACCTTACTTTTAGGTTAACTTATTTAAGCACCGGCGCCACGGTGCAGTGTTACCTTCTGCGCGTGCGTCCGGTCGAAGAGCTGAGCATCACCGAGCCTGGAGCTACAGCGAGCCCTATTAAGGTAAGTGAAACATTTTATTTTAATTTTGAATGGTTGTTCTTTCGTCCCGAGGTTCACAAACTCACCCGGTGCTCGAAAACTAGCTCACTGATGTGACGGAATACCAGTGGCGTCCGTTACAAATTTAAAATTATAAAAAAACAACTTATCTTCACTTCAGCGCTCGTTAAGGCTAACTGTCTGAGGCATTTGTCTGCCCCATAATAATAACAAAGATTTTCTGTAACATAACGGACATTCGATGTTGCGCTGAGTAACTAGACCCCTGAGCAAGGAATTGCTCAGCTATGAAGGGCCTACGTATTTAAAACTTTTTAAGTATTTTCACAAAAACCTACCCTAAGGTTGGAATTTTGTAGAGTGATTCAGTGTAGTACCATGTAACGACTAGTGTAGTCTCTGTATTCAAGCAGTAACGTTCTAAATTTAACACACACATTTTTTCGGATAGATGCAACTATCCTTTCATCTTAATAAAAGTTTTTCAAAAGTTATTTTTGCAACGAGCAATATAATATATATATATATATATATATATATATATATATATATATATATATATATATATATATATATATATATATATATATATATATATATATATATATATATATATATATATATATATATATATATATATATATATATATATATTATACTCACTCACTAATGATCTTCTTTTAATAAAACAAACACACTAAATCTAGTATTTATTACTTTCCTCTCCATCTTAAACACACGCCGTTGTTCCATAACCTAACCTTGTCCCCATCTTCTCCGGAAGTCCCATTCCCTTCCCTTCGCGTCATCTAGTTAAAACTAAACTCCCTAAATGGGTTGTTACCAACCGTCTTACCAACCTATATCCGGGCGGGATATTTCAATACAACTATAATATATATATACATATATATATATATATATATATATATATATATATATATATATATATATATATATATATATATATATATTAGCTTTGAAGTTCTTTGCTATTCATATTTGTTTTGAGAAAAGTAATCTTGGGTTTGTAGCATTTCATTACATAGAGAAATAAGCAAATAGATGAATAATAAGGAAGATACGCTTACCAGTGCTATATCTGGACATACACACGGAAACGAACCACTTAGAAGTTGTACAAGTTCTTTCACCTTTATTGAGGATCTTCAGAGCAGTGTACGACCTGTTTCATTGATCTCACTTTCATTGAGTGATTATACTCACTCACTAATGATCTTCTTTTAATAAAACAAACACACTAAATCTAGTATTTATTACTTTCCTCTCCATCTTAAACACACGCCGTTGTTCCATAACCTAACCTTGTCCCCATCTTCTCCGGAAGTCCCATTCCCTTCGCGTCATCTAGTTAAAACTAAACTCCCTAAATGGGTTGTTACCAACCGTCTTACCAACCTATATCCGGGCGGGATATTTCAATACAACTATAATATATATATATACATATATATATATATATATATATATATATATATATATATATATATATATATATATATATATATATATATATTAGCTTTGAAGTTCTTTGCTATTCATATTTGTTTTGAGAAAAGTAATCTTGGGTTTGTAGCATTTCATTACATAGAGAAATAAGCAAATAGATGAATAATAAGGAAGATACGCTTACCAGTGCTATATCTGGACATACACACGGAAACGAACCACTTAGAAGTTGTACAAGTTCTTTCACCTTTATTGAGGATCTTCAGAGCAGTGTACGACCTGTTTCATTGATCATTTATACTTGAATTTAAAATATTAATACTCCAACACTTGTAGTGACGTTTTATGACATCAGTTTTTGACGGATCTCAAATTCTTAGAATACACAAACCTAGTCTACTATTTATATTTGTTCTATTTGAACATATTGTATATAAAAGCATTAGGCATACAGTTATCCAGCAGATGTTAAACTTTAAAATGCACAAAATCTTGTTGGACCCATTGAAAACAACTACTGAATAAAACAAAACAATATATGAATATAATATATGTACAACAAAATGAATATATGTAATGAACATTTAAAATTGTTGCATACCGTTAAAATCACAGATATTGCCGTCCAGGCTCTGTACACACCGAACCTTTATATCTTTAACTTATATCCCTTATATCTTTTAGTTTACTTTTAGTTGGATTCTAATATATAAGCTTTTTTATTAATTTAAATGTATTTAATATTTTAAATTAATTTAATCATTTTTTTACTTCACTTAAATTGTAAATTTTACTCTTGATATCTTGCTCAAGCTGGAAATTTATAGATATTTTTTTATTCCAAATTTAATGCAATGATAAACCTGATACTGATAGGTAATTTTTCTGCTATAAATTGAGGAGATGACCGAGAAGCATTTCCTCTGGTGGCTAAGACGAGCAGACCATCCTTGCCTGAAGTTCTGAAAGTTAAACTGGAAGACATCTCCTCCCGTAGTGCTAATATTTTACCCTTAGTTGGAAGTAAATGTTGTAGGGTATAAAATAAGCTTTCCATTGATATATGACTTTCCATGTGCGACTTATAGAATGGGAGATTCAGTCGCTTGAATTCGGACCCGCAATACTAAAATCGGCACATCTACTGGCGTCAAAATCAACACCATTTTTTGCATACGACGTGGACGACTTTAGGTAGAAGATATCGCAAAAGTGACCGAAATAAATGTTATAAGGCATACAAAAAGCTTTCCATTGGTCTATTCACTTTCCCTGTGCGACTTACAGAATTGGAGATACGGCCGTTTGAATTCGAACCCGCAATACTAAAATCGCCACATCTGCTGCCGTCAAAATCAACACCTTTTTTGCATACGACGTGGACGACTTTAGGTAGAAGATATCGCAAAAGTGACGCATCTCCGATTCTATAAGTCGCACAGGGAAAGTGAATATATTAATAGAAAGCTTATTTTATGCCCTACAACATTTGCTTTGGTAACTATGCGATATCTTCTACCTAAAGTTGTCCACTTCACATGCAAAAGAGGTGTTCATTTTTTTTTACTTACCCAGGGCTCTCAGAGCAAAATACATATTTTTTTTAATGATTTTAGGACAAAATTAGTCGAATTTTAGGACGATTTTAAGACATTTTAATGAAAATTAAGCTTGACTCTCAATCAATGTTATCGTATATTGTGTAAATTTCCACCATCTGATAGATAATAATAAACACCAGCACAGGAGAAAAAAACAGGGTGTAATAAATATTAATATTTATTTTTTTACCAGTAAAAATGTAATACGTAACTATTATGTGTAATATAATAATAGCAATATATACCTATATTATACGTATATACAAAACAAATGAAAATAAAGTCTGGTAATCCTATCCACTTAACAAAACAATAAACATTTTCAAAAAGAACACCTGAATAGATGAGTATAAATATAGATACAATATGTAAAATTATACTGTTTATTCAATAAATATCACAAAAAAATAGGCAGGTTAGGTTAGATACCTATGAATGTTGACATAGATAAATTATAAAACTTAACAGTCACACTTATAAAACAGTTACAGTCTCTTTGGGCTTAGAAAATATAATGCACTGTATGAGATCTATAACTATATGTTTTTCTCTTTGCGGCGCTTCTCCAACTGTCTATTTAATTCTTCTATATCTTTTGATCTGGGCTGATTTCTCTATACCCATACCAATCATAGTCTGTGCCTCTATTATATTCTCCTTTTTTATATTTTTACATGTCACAATACTACATGACAATTTTTCATTTCCTTTTTCAATAAGCGTAAGTGCTACTTTTAATTCTATTTCTTTTTGAGTAATATCCTCTTTTATTTTATTTAATCTTTCCTCTTGGTGTTTTCTCTTATCTCGTCTAAGCTTTTCATCTGTTTTCGCCATTTCATTTTCCAACTCTACCCTTTTCTATTCTCTCAAATAGGTGTCATATTGTTGAGATGAATTTTTCACTAATTGTATTAATTTTGGAGTAATAGCAAAATTCGTCAAATCTGTGCCAATTTTTAAGTGATCTTTAATTGTTCTTAATGCCACAATGACATCCTCAGACAGACAGTGTCTGTCATTCAGAATGTATTTATTTAAACTGAAACCCCTTTCCGGAATTGCATTACCATGACTTATTGTAAGAGCAGTGAAAACTAAAATACACAGCTGTGTATATTTGGCGTGTCCCTCGATAGTACGTACATTTAAGATTTTGTTCCAATATGAATCAATACGACCATATTTATTGTCCTCCTTAAACCAAGTTTCTTCAATTGTTTCATTTTGATATTGGTACCATTGACTTACTATTTTATCACAAAACTGATCAGCGGTCATTTCTTCATTAACTTGAAAAACCTTTTTTATTTTTCCGCTCAAGGTATTTCCAATTAATAATGTCAAACGTTTAATTGCATAAACACTTTTGTCGTTCAACCTATACTTAGGATCAGGATGAATGTACTGAACATCCTTTATAAAGGTATTGCCAATGGGCAATTTTTTTATTAAATATGAAACAAAAGTTTGGTAACATTTTCTAAATTTGAGCAGAGTACATGCGCCATCTTTGGCATTAAGTTTAAGAATACATTTTTGGGCACCCACTCCAATATTCATTTGATCAATCTTCAACAAATTTTCATCTGCACAAATATCTATTGATGTTAATCTATCCGCTTCTAAAGTTTGATTTTTCTTGTTCACCAACTTGTCTTTTATTATAAATTTATTCATAATACTGCAAAGAAGCTCACCACTCGTCACCTCAGAGTTATACTGTTGTATGTCGCATTTTTGTAATTTTTAGTTATTAGCGCTACAAAGTGGTATGTCGGTTAAACTTTCTTCCTGTGGAGGCACAAGATTGAATCTTAATAGTTTTAATGTATGCAACCAGAATTGCAAAATTGTATGCATCCAATACAACGTTTTTACAGTTTCAAAGTGGTATGTGGTACTTACACTCTGTTAACCTCAGGAATTTTACTATTTTTCTGAAACAAAATTGTATGTGTCACATACAACTTTGTAATTTTAAATATTTGACTTCTCTAATGTGAACATGTACCTACATACAATTATGTTATTCCTTAATACCCTAAAAATCGGTTAGACACGAGAAAGTGTGATGCAATTTAAGTAGTACCCAATAGAGTTTTTTACCCAGGTTTATTAGTAAAGTTATATAAAAGGTGATTTGAAGTATTTTTCGAACTATATAATGTTAGAAAGAAGGTTTTATCAGTCCCGGATTAGTGAAACGCAAATAGTGAGGTTAGTTTCTGCTTTAATAAGTGTTTTTTTATACTTTATCGGTTTGAAATTACAATTTTTATCAAAAAATGGATGCTATGCAGTCTGAGTTTGATTCGGAAAACGAAACGCTTGCAGTTTTGAGGTATAATTAAACAAAAATTCTATATACTTAAGTTCTAAATGACCTTTTTTTAGAAGGAAACTTTTGAGCCAAAAGCAAGACAATGGTTGTTCGAGCATGTTTGCCGGGTAAGAAATGTTGTAATGTTACCTAACAACCTAATTGTTAAAAAAAAATAAGTTTACTTTTAAATTAATTTACTTTTAATTCTGTTTTCGAAATGCAGAATCAGAAATTTTTAACTGTGATGGCTATGATTCTGAAATTCCTGAGGGGGTTGAACACATTTCTGTTGAGACCGACGGTGGCTCTAATTCTAACTCACAGCAACAGTCAACGCAATCAAGAAAAAGACATCGAAATCCCACTAACTGGAAGTGTAATATTAGAAAGGCAGCTCGTGAAGCCGGAAAAGAGTACAAATCGGTAAGAAACAAAATGGTACCAGCAAAGCGAATTAAAACCATAAAGGATTGTCAAAATAAATGTGTTTATAACTGCCAGAAGCTGATTTCTGAAAACGAGAGACAGAATATTTTTGAACGGTATTATACTCTAAATGATCATGCTAAAAAAATGTTTTTACTGGCTACTACAAAACAATTCAGTGTTGAGCGTCATAGACAAAATAAAACTGGTTTAAATAGCAGAAGGAAGCAAACGTTTAGATATTATTTCGAGATTAGCGGACAACAAATCCAGGTGTGTAAGGCATACTACCTTACCACATTATGTATAAGTCAAACGCCTGTATATACAGCCCATTTGAAAGAACACAATAAATATACCGGATATCCCTGTCCAAGGGAAACACACAAAATTGAAGATACCAGAAGAAGAGGATAATTTCGTAAAAACGCATATCGAATCTTTCCCTCTCGTAGAATCGCATTACTGCCGAGCAAACACGAAACGCAAATACTTAGATTCCTCACTGAACATTAAAAAAATGTATAACCTTTACGTAGAAGTCTGTCAATCATCAGGAAAAAAACCAGTAAAGGAATCATTTTACCAAAACCTCTTTTGCAATGAGTATAACCTATATTTTCACGTTCCTAACGCTGTGATCTCTGCGAGGAGGTTAAAATGCAAACACAGAATAATTCATTGACGGAAGATAAAAAAATGACGTTTGAGAAACATATTCAAGATAAAATTGCATGCCGCGAAGAAAAGAAAGATAGAGATACTTCCACCACATTTTTAGTCTTTGACTTACAGAACGTGCTAAGCTGTCCACATGCTGAAGTCAGCAACTTCTATTATAAGAGCAAATTAAACGTCTAGAAACCTGACAGCTTTTTTATCATCCACCAAGCAAGTATACTGCTCCTTGTGGCATGAGGGACTAATGTGAAGAACTGGAAACGACCTAGCAAGTGCTTTAATAAAAATTCTGGAGATAGTGTTTCTAGATAATCCAGGTTTAACGACTTTGGTATCATGGAGTGACAGCTGCGTCCCTCAGAACAGAAATTCATTAATGTCAGCTGCAATTTCTATTTTTATTAAAGAGCATCCAAATATAACTTCTATAACCATGAAATTCTCTACCCCTGGTCACTCATGTAACCAAGAAATCGATTCTGTACATAGTTGTATTGAAAGGGTATTAAACAAAACGGAGTATTATTCACCCTTATCTCTGTTAAGAATTCTATTAAAAGTGAATGTTAAAAAACCATATAAAATTATCCACTTAAAGGAAGATGATTTTAAAGATTATAAAGCATGTGCTTCTATTTTTTTTTATATATGTAATTATAAATCCGTTCCCTTTAGCCAGGTTGTTGCATTAAAATTCACACAATCTCAATTTGAAGTAGAATATAAAATTAGTCATGCACAAGAACATTGGGAAAAAGTTTATATTCGTGATAGCCGACCTACAAGGTCTGATGCTTAAGATCCAGCAATAAAATGCAACTTCCGTTGCGTCTGTCTTTTAGTAAATCCATTCCCGATACTAAAATACAAGCACTCAAAAGTATGTTTAAATGGATGCCTAAAGTCGACCAATCATATTATGTAGCAATATTGCCGAAATAATTTCCCTGTGTTTAATTTTGTTATTATTTAATGTATTTCTAAGAATAATGTGTTGACATTTTCTAAAACTGACTGTTAGGATTACTATTTTTTTACGTTTAAGAAAATGCAAAGTTGTATGTTACTAACAATTTTGAGAATAAAGTTTTTTATTGAGATAACATAGTTGTATGTTTTTTTTAATACCTGAATTTGGACAAAAAAACTTCGTGGTCAAAAAATATCCGTGAGGGTACATGTCTCAGTTACTGAGTTATGTGGAATAAATAGTTATATTGGGGATTTTGGGAGCATGCTTCCTCTCCTACGGCGTGGCAATGAATTTGGCATAAGAGGTAACATTCCTCACGCCAATTCACTTCTGTCAAAAAATATCGGTGAGGGTACATCTCAGTTACTGAGTTACGTGGAATAAATAGTTATATTGAGGATTTTGGGAGCATGCCCCCTCTCCTACGGCGTGGCAATGAATTTGGCATAAGGAGTAACATTCCTTAATAGGAGTAACATTCCGCCAATTCACATCTGTCAAAAAATATCCGTGAGGGTACATGTCTCAGTTACTGAGTTATGTGGAATAAATAGTTATATTGGGGATTTTGGGAGCATGCCACCTCTTTTCAAAGTTTGGTATATGAATCTTAGTAACTGGTAATAAAATCTAGATAACCTAATTGTATCAAAAATGTATCTTTAGCACAGCCGGAGTTGTAATAACCAAAATTTTGTTTTTTTTCGTTTTTCTCAAAACTAGGTTTAGTGCACATACAACAGTATAATTCTGAGGTGACGACATAATACGTACAACATGTGAATAAGTGGCGATTCAGATTGAAATCGAAGTAAAAAAAACCACAGTTTCTGCAAGTTGAATAGCAAAATGCAAATAAACAAGTGTCAATTCACTTTTTAGTTTTTCACAAATACTCTTATAGCAATCGGTATTCTGTATGGAATATTTAAAATTTGTTTGCTTTGGTAGCTTTTTTAAAAAATATTCTTTTAAGTTTTCCCACTGCTCCGTAATTCTAATCAAACTTTTCTTTAAAGATAACCAGCGGCTTGGCACATGTCGGAGCATATTCTTAGTATCTACATCAGTCAAATTAGATACTTCATAAAAATCCTGCCTTCGAGCCGAGCTGTATTTGAAAAAAAAATGTACTGACTGTACGAAACTGTCATAATCAAATGGTACCTCACCAAGCCCCTTCATAAATCCCGTATGAACGGGATGTAAATTACATGTGCCAACATCCACCAATTTTGTGTCATGTTCATCTTGGAGTTGCTTTTGCAGTTCTTTAAAAAATAATAAATTTACATTCGGTCCGTCCATACTTATATTAATTAAGAACTTAAGATCAAAATTCATTTTTCCGTGAATTTGAAAAAAATGGTCCTTTAAATCTACAGCCGTACAGTGACCCAAAAAGAGAGTAGTTAAATATGAATTAACAACTTTCATCTGCCTCTTTGAATAATACTGTATATAAGCATCATATTGTTTTTTTACTTGCACCGTGGTGGTTTCATCAAATAAGAAGGTGAATGGTGTATTCTTGATATCATCTAAGAGACATTCTCGTAGATATGGTGCAATTCCGAACTGAATGATGTAACTGCACTTAATCTCCGACATTTTAAAACTCTGTGCAGTAGCAGAGTCGGAAAACATGGTACCAAACAAAGATGGCAATCCTGTGCAGGAAGAAAATGGAAAATTTCCGTGAACACACTTCAATACCCAGAGAATCTCTGCCTTAACAATCTTTTCTTCATTTGTTAAGGTGAAGTTCCCTCTCACCAAACTTATTTGGCGGTTATTTGAATCAATACTAAACGTTGACTGCGTAGTATTATTGGACGCCACAAGTTGTTCGATATCACAATGACCCTTCGACTTGGCATGACTTCGCACCTGTGCTAAACCGCTTCCATCTATTCGAAAGCTTTTCTTGCACAACTTGCAATACGCTGTATGTTGTTTTTCCTCAAAACTCTTTCCATTAATGTTACTCGACAACCACGAAAATTCAGTTTCCCATGCTGTATTGTACTGTGTACGCCTTGGTGCCATAATTATTTGAACTAGGTTAAGGTTGTTGGTACCTACAGATTACAGATCAGACATTAACAAAAATATTATTCGACAGATAGAAGTCACAGTTATACTTACTTACGCGATGTCCCTTACATTTGCATGTATTAATTGAATTCCTTCCAAATTAACAGTACAAAACAAAACATAACAAAATGAATAACCAATTAAATCGCCGCCAAAATACCTGCCAAGTGTCAACAAAACATAGCTAGGTTATGATCATAGATGATATATATGATCACAGATCACAGCTAGTAAACTGTGTTTATATCATGTTTATGTCAGCCAGTCATACCCAATGAGGTTGGTCATACCACAGGCACAGAGTTTTCTAATTTATACCACAGACTACAGAGAAAGTAGTCTGTGGTCAAACCCAATCTTCTTCTTCAAATGCTCGTGTACATACTTATTATAAGATATGAAATAAACTAAGAACTAGCAATTGCTTTGTTTCATTTTACGAATTTTAGGACAAAATGGCCAATTTTATGATTTTTGGACACTCTGAGAGCCCTGCTTACCTCATTTACATAAACTTTACCTTCGGGATTAAATGTACTACTTCAGTCCCGCGATATATAATATATGTATTATACTTACCCTGCTTTGCTGATTTAGTACTTTAGCCAACTCTAAATAAAGTAATAATTAAAAATAATACAGGTTAATAAGAGTAAATAATTTTATTCAATTTTTGATATGCATTTCTTTTGTCAGTAGAAGTTCATTGAAAAGTAGCTCTCGAAAATCATTGTACTAGCAACTTAAATTCCTAACTTTTAATTTTAGGCCATTTGACCTTCAAACTTTAAACATTTTCGGCAACAGTCGCAATTTTGTAGCTTCCGAATGGAATATTTTGATTCGGCACGAAGCCCAGCCCAAGCACAGGTTGAGGGTCTTCTTTACCGGAACCAATTAATTATTTCGAACCGCCCCCAGCTTGAGTTGGAAAAATATTTTCTCAGTGACTGCATTTATAATTGCCTTAAACTTTCTTGCCGTAAATTTGTCTGCAATATTCATATATACAATTTAATATTGGCTACGTGATAAGAATTACATTACAAATTTGGATCATCCGGTGGTATATTATTAGCTATATCGAGGTCGGGAAGACCGCCTGCAGCTCCTTCTTCATTGTCTCCACCCAACGCCGGTAAATCAATAGGTAATAATGGAGCAGATTCAGCAACAGGTGCCGTAATAATGGGGTTGCCTCTAGCATCAAGCTCGAGAGCTGGATCCGCAGTAGCTTCGGCTAAATTTGTAACACTCTTTGATTTCACACATTGAAAATCTACATGGCGGCTTTTCGCTTCCTCTTTCTCCCATGACATGTGGATGAAGGGACGCTGTACATAATTGTAGATCACTTCGGCCCTCCCACCAGGACGCTTTTTCACTTTTTCTTTGTAAGTTGGATACCCTAGAATATAAAGTAGGAATTGAAATGTCATATTTATTGATTTTGATGATTTTTGTAGAGAGGGATGATATAAAAAATAATAGTAACAACAATTTAAGTACAGTAGAACCTCGATTATCCGGGTTGGCCGATACCGCGCCATCGACGGATAATTGGACCACGTTATGCATGACTTGACCAACCACCAAATTTATAT
The DNA here is from genome assembly GCA_964058915.1 of Tetropium fuscum. Taxonomy (NCBI): domain Eukaryota; kingdom Metazoa; phylum Arthropoda; class Insecta; order Coleoptera; family Cerambycidae; genus Tetropium; species Tetropium fuscum. Next base: position 99,290 of record CAXKVY010000149.1, read on the forward strand.
TATTGAGAAAATGAGAATTAGTTTACTTGCTTCGTAAAACTAACCATTTATGATTAATTGTTACCTTTTTTTATAATAAAATGTAGTACAAGATTATATATGTCACAATAAAAAACTCGAGGTTTGATTTCAAATCAAAAAATTTTTTTTCGCAAAAATGTCGCTTGGTCATGTTATGCTTTGTGGGAGAGGTAAGAAATTTTTATTTCGCATACTATGACCATAAGCCAAAATTGCCTTTTGGTCATATTATGCTAAACTACATAATTAGGCTTCACAAATCTTTATTATTGATTTTGGAAAATTTTCAAAATAAACATTAAAAATCACAAATAACTAGGTATTTAAATGAAAATACATATTAGGAAATATTTTGTTCCAAGTAAAAGTCAAGTTCCTTATTGAAACCATCTATATCTTCTTCAATATCTGGATCGCCGATCAAATTTTTGTAAAAATTTTTTGCATCAGCGGGGATGAAGGTCATTAAACTCTTTAAATCCAAAAGTTTATTTTCCGCGATGGGTTTTCCATTAGGCCAAAGTGTGTCTAACTTGTGACATCTTGTAACAAAATTATTACTTTTTGATGGTCTACCAATTTTTTTTTCTAAATTAATTTCCTGAGCATTTGAACAATCAAAACTTGTTTTTACAAAAAATGCTAAATGGATGTTCATCTCGAAGTTCAATTTCTCTGAAATGCAACCAATTTATTTTCTTCTTTTGCACATCTATTTTTCTATTCACAATAGATTTTTCTAATACTGTTGTACTATAAAAATCACTTCCTTCCATTTTGTGAACTATGAGGGGATTCTTTCTTCTACAAGATCTCATTACATTGATGTAATCATCGGGAGAGTACATCCTTTGTTGTAATTTTAAGGCGCATTCTATATCACCAAAATCGGTATCATTAGGTAAAAAGCTATGTCCCGATACCAAAAAACGCATAGTAATTTTTGTGATATTAGGATGAGCTGCCATCACAGCTTTCAACATCAAAACAATTTTTATATTTCTGTTTTGACCTCCGCAACTATCAGACCAGAGGATTAGGTGTCTACATTCAACTAAATCCTCATCCTGCATTATGTGTTTATATAAACAAGACCCGACTTCTTGGGCTCCTCGACCCGCTTCCCCCTCTAACCTTACGTAGCAATGGCCCTTGTTCTTTTTTGCACTATGTACACCTGCATTATACAACCAAAGTTGACGTTTATAGAAAACAATATTCGTGGGTATTCGCGGCAGGGGAAGAGTTTTTTCTAGGTCGAAACATAGAACCTCCAGATCCTTATCTTCTTGAGCTCTCTTTCTATCTGCCTTCAATAAAGACCTTCGTATGCTAATTTTAGGTGATTGTTCTTTTCATTAGTGAACTTGTTTTGTTCCTCTTATGTTCCGGTACTTTTTAAAATTTCTAATCGGACGCAGGTGTCTTTTTTTAATGGCTTTCTCCTTAAGTTAAAATGGGTAAGGAAAATATTCTTATATTTAGAAAAAGACACTGGTGAATTATTGGTCTCCTGTTTATATAAATTGTACATAACAGGCAATGTGGTATCAGATCGCAAATACAGGGCATCAGTTTTTTCTCGGGAATAGTGCGATTTATATTTCGGAAATTTTTCAATATGTTCAACTACTTTTTGTAACCTTTCATCTGATATTTTGTTTCTTCCTCCTCCTATACCACGGCAGTCTTTTACCCCTTCTGGTCTTTTTAAAGTTTTCAACGCCAAATTCACCTTTCCACTGGATATTCTAAATGTTTGAAGAAAGAATGGCTTGCAGACTATAATCCCATTTATTTTATATTGTCTTGTAGAGCTTCTTTTTTGTGAACCTTTAACTCGTTTTCTCTTTATAGGGCATTCATTTACCATTGCACAGATTAGAGCTCTTTGGGCATCATGTGACGTAACTTTGTAAAATTTTTCAAATTCTTCTTTTACTTTCTCCTCACCAATTCGAGAAAAACATTCACAACGACACAAATATTGCCTAAACTCTTTCTTCTCCTTTATATTTCCTTTCTGAGTAAAGTATGTCTTATTTTGAATACAGCGAAGTTCTCGATTTTGAGCTGGAAACTTTCTTTTCCTTCCTTTTTTAGGGCGACCGATAGGACTTTCGGTAATTTCCTCATCAACATAGTCCTCTAGCTCCAATAAGTCCACAGAAACTTCATCAAAATTACCATTGGACTCCCTATTTTCTTGTATGTTGGAATTATTAAAAATTTCTTCCCCAAAAACATTTTCTTTATTATTGTTATAACCCAAAACTACACATACATTTCCCATATCTGTTATATTATGTGAAATATTTGCGTTAAAACCCTCAGAAAACTTCTTGATACCACTATCTGTATAATCTTGACCCACATAACATGCACCCTCTAACTGCGCCTCTGTAATATTATTATCAAATAAATTGTCTTCAAACTCATTAATATTATTAAGCTCTAAACTTGGTTTTAAAACATCAATAGCTTCAACGATTTTTTCATCAAAACAGATTGGTGCCATGTTAGTTAAAGTAGAACAACTTCTGTATGGCATATTCTCATTTTTATTTACATCTAAAACTGGCACAGCATTTGGAGCACCCATTAGGATGTTATTGGTTGGTATTGCTTCAAAAACTTCATTCTAACACCAAAAATGTATAATATAAGTACCTAAATTGTATTTTATAAATTTAATATGAACTTACTTCTGAATTTTTCTCTATAGCTAGCCTCAAAATTAAATCAGCCCTGGTAGTATTTTTTATACAACTGACTCTCTCCATTATTTATAACTTTTATCACTAGATATCACATTCAGTATGTACTATATAATAAACACTATATAACTGTATACACTATATTTACTATCAATAGGTACCCACAACAGTTACCTAAACATAACCACAAATAATAAAATCTTTATTCAACAAAAACGAAGTGGACTATTTTGCATTACATGAGTAACAGGCATGTCAGCGGCGGTTGGTCATTCTATGAAAAATAAATAATATTCTATAATTAGGTTTCAATCGTAATTGTCGTCTGGTCACGTATTGCAAAACACAATAACCCTGATTTAAAATTTGGCGCTTAATTTAAAAATACTTCTATAGGTGAATTAGAGATTTCTATACATCCTTGATTTTTTTATGAATGAATATAAAATAGGCGCGCTAGATGGCAGTATAACCTCGGAATTGACGAAATGTCGCTTGGTCAAGTGATGCATAACGTGGTTCAATTGAAAAACACGGATAAAAAAATATAGATATTTTGCATTTGCCGACGGTAATATCTGACCTCTTTTTTCTTTCGTGAATTTTTAATATTTAGTGATGTGAAATATGGAATAAAACTCGATCTAATTTTCCAAAATTTATATGTACCTACATACATTTATGTATACATACGTACAACAAATAATTTATTTAAAAAGTCTGTTAATTTCGTTTGTTTTTTGCTGTTATATAATTTTCTTGAAGTTTTCTAATATGCAGAATATCTAACAAATCAGTGTCTGTGTCTGCTTGTTCGTCCAAATATTCCAATAGAATTTTTACTGCTCCTGGTGAGTAAATTAGAACAAAGTGGACAAACTATTGTATTATCATCGGTCCTTGATAAGTATGCAAAGTTTCAGCTTAATCTGATGTTTTGAAGTGAGTGAAAATCTCGTTCAAAGACTCCGTCAAACATTATTCTTCAATTTTTCATTCGGTTACCTTTAAAGCGTGTTTTTTTTGGTATTTTTTAAACTAAAATTTAATTTTTACTTTTTAGTTTGGTTTGCTAAAAAAGCGTGTTTAATTCGTTTTTTAAACTATAATTTTTACCTTAAAAAATATGTTGATTAGTTTTACTTTCTGCCATCTAAAAGATTAATTTTTGTGCTGGTCCGAGATTTAAGGAATGTATAACTTTCAGTAAATTCTATGCTGTGGCGAATGCGCCAATGTGACACATTTTTTTATATCCTTGTTTTTGATGCTCCTGGTGAGTAAATTAGAACAAAGTGGACAAACTATTGTATTGTCATCGGTCCTTGATAAGTATACAAAGTTTCAGCTTAATCTGATGTTTTGAAGTGAGTGAAAATCTCGTTCAAAGACTCCGTCAAACATTATTCTTCAATTTTTAGTTCGGTTACCTTTAAAGCGTGTTTTTTTTTGGTATTTTTTAAACTAAAATTTAATTTTTACTTTTTAGTTTGGTTTGCTAAAAAAGCGTGTTTAATTCGTTTTTTTAACTATAATTTTTACCTTAAAAAATATGTTGATTAGTTTTACTTTCTGCCATCTAAAAGATTAATTTTTGTGCTGGTCCGAGATTTAAGGAATGTATAACTTTCAGTAAATTCTATGCTGTGGCGAATGCGCCAATGTGACACATTTTTTATATCCTTGTTTTTGATGCTCCTGGTGAGTAAATTAGAACAAAGTGGTCAAACTATTGTATTGTCATCGGTCCTTGATAAGTATGCAAAGTTTCAGCTTAATCTGATGTTTTGAAGTGAGTGAAAATCTCGTTCAAAGACTCCGTCAAACATTATTCTTCAATTTTTCGTTCGGTTACCTTTAAAGCGTGTTTTTTTTGGTATTTTTTAAACTAAAATTTAATTTTTACTTTTTAGTTTGGTTTGCTAAAAAAGCGTGTTTAATTCGTTTTTTGAAACTATAATTTTTACCTTAAAAAATATGTTGATTAGTTTTACTTTCTGCCATCTAAAAGATTAATTTTTGTGCTGGTCCGAGATTTAAGGAATGTATAACTTTCAGTAAATTCTATGCTGTGGCGAATGCGCCAATGTGACACATTTTTTTATATCCTTGTTTTTGATGCTCCTGGTGAGTAAATTAGAACAAAGTGGTCAAACTATTGTTTTGTCATCGGTCCTTGATAAGTATGCAAAGTTTCAGCTTAATCTGATGTTTTGAAGTGAGTGAAAATCTCGTTCAAAGACTCCGTCAAACATTATTCTTCAATTTTTAGTTCGGTTACCTTTAAAGCGTGTTTTTTTTGGTATTTTTTAAACTAAATTTTAATTTTTACTTTTTAGTTTGGTTTGCTAAAAAAGCGTGTTTAATTCGTTTTTTAAACTATAATTTTTACTTTAAAAAATATGTTGATTAGTTTTACTTTCTGCCATCTAAAAGATTAATTTTTGTGCTGGTCCGAGATTTAAGGAATGTATAACTTTCAGTAAATTCTATGCTGTGGCGAATGCGCCAATGTGACACATTTTTTTATATCCTTGTTTTTGATGCTCCTGGTGAGTAAATTAGAACGAAGTGGTCAAACTATTGTATTGTCATCGGTCCATGATAAGTATGCAAAGTTTCAGCTTAATCTGATGTTTTGAAGTGAGTGAAAATCTCGTTCAAAGACTCCGTCAAACATTATTCTTCAATTATTATTTAATTTAGTTCGGTTACCTTTAAAGCGTGTTTTTTTTGGTATTTTTTAAACTAAAATTTAATTTTTACTTTTTAGTTTGGTTTGCTAAAAAAACGTGTTTAATTCGTTTTTTTAAACTATAATTTTTACCTTAAAAAATATGTTGATTAGTTTTACTTTCTGCCATCTAAAATATTAATTTTTGTGCTGGTCCGAGATTTAAGGAATGTATAACTTTCAGTAAATTCTATGCTGTGGCGAATGCGCCAATGTGACACATTTTTTTATATCCTTGTTTTTGATGCTCCTGGTGAGTAAATTAGAACAAAGTGGACAAACTATTGTATTGTCATCGGTCCTTGATAAGTACACAAAGTTTCAGCTTAATCTGATGTTTTGAAGTGAGTGAAAATCTCGTTCAAAGACTCCGTCAAACATTATTCTTCAATTTTTCGTTCGGTTACCTTTAAAGCGTGTTTTTTTTGGTATTTTTTAAACTAAAATTTAATTTTTACTTTTTAGTTTGGTTTGCTAAAAAAGCGTGTTTAATTCGTTTTTTTAAACTATAATTTTTACCTTAAAAAATATGTTGATTAGTTTTACTTTCTGCCATCTAAAAGATTAATTTTTGTGCTGGTCCGAGATTTAAGGAATGTATAACTTTCAGTAAATTATATGCTGTGGCGAATGCGCCAATGTGACACATTTTTTTATATCCTTGTTTTTGATGCTCCTGGTGAGTAAATTAGAACAAAGTGGACAAACTATTGTATTGTCATCGGTCCTTGATAAGTATGCAAAGTTTCAGCTTAATCTGATGTTTTGAAGTGAGTGAAAATCTCGTTCAAAGACTCCGTCAAACATTATTCTTCAATTTTTAGTTCGGTTACCTTTAAAGCGTGTTTTTTTTGGTATTTTTTAAACTATAATTTTTACCTTAAAAAATATGTTGATTAGTTTTACTTTCTGCCATCTAAAAGATTAATTTTTGTGCTGGTCCGAGATTTAAGGAATGTATAACTTTCAGTAAATTCTATGCTGTGGCGAATGCGCCAATGTGACACATTTTTTTTATATCTTTGTTTTTGATGATCCTGGTGAGTAAATTAGAACAAAGTGGACAAACTATTGTATTGTCATCGGTCCTTGATAAGTATGCAAAGTTTCAGTTTAATCTGATGTTTTGAAGTGGGTGAAAATCTCATTCAAGATTCCGTTACAAGATACACACAAACATACAGATGAAGCTAATAAAAGCGTTGTATGAATATAAAACCATATGCATATTCTTACCTTCTATACCTAATCGAATCTTCTTTAAACCTCTGTCTTTCAAAACTTGCTTAGCAACATCTCTATTCTCAATATATTTAAAAAATCTGTACATAGCAGTGCTGTTCACAGTCTGACTGTATTCCTCACCCATTTGCGGTGGATACTCCTCGTCCCAATCCACACTATCATCATCCAATAATACTACAATATGACATTCACGGTCACCCCTTTGAGCAGAGTTCACCATAAGAGGAAGTATCAGCTCCTCGAGGAACACTTCAAATTGACATCTGGCACCTTCGTTGGACAGTTCATGCAAGAGACCCCCTGAAATATTCAAAGAAAATATTTTGTTAAATTTAGATCATTTATATTATTATTTATGTATTATTAGCAGCATAATTTATTTTCTGTTGGTAATTGCGTAAATAAGTAATAAAGTTATTTTTTACTTTTATTATATATTTTTTACTGTCTGTACTGTGTCTGGACAGAATGATACTCATATCTGTCCAGCTGCCTTCAGATTTATAATTACCGCCATTTTCAGCTAACAGCAAACCTAAGAATCCAATTCAAAATTGTCACAATCTTTTGGAATTGTTGTTTCCTAGTTTTTTTTTGAAGTTTTTACTACAATTATTTGGCTTAAAGATGGTTAAATCAGTAACTCTGATTTGGAGATACTACAATAAATTTGACAACTTTGTCCTAATCATCGGCTCTTGATACTGGTGCAAAATTTCAGTATATTACAGAGTCCATGAACCATTTCATTAATTGATTACTACCTATGTTAACACCCATACAAGGGTAGACAAAAATTGAAAATTGTTACGAAAACATTGATTTTTCACATAATTTTTGTATTTCAGAGAATATATTCTAAGAATATATGTTTGGTCTCATCTTGAAGCTTGACATGTGCAGTACAGTAAATATGTTATACTTCATTTTCTAAAATGTCCCGTTTACCAATATAAAACTTTCCATTATAGCCCGTTTTCCATTATACCTATCTATTGTGTAGGACTAATTATGTAGCCCTATCTATTGTGTAGGAGGCTTCCACGTACCAAGGAGAGATCAAGGTCACAACTCTAGGTGCTGCAGGCGAGTGCTAGGCTCTGCTAGACACTTTGGCGTGGTGCAGCGCATGGATAGATGTCGCCATGTGTGCTCAATAGCCCACGGACTACTGCCTCGCGTACAACGCGGGTTCGCATTAACATGTGCTTCGCCCGGGCACCATTTGACCTCTCTGCTAGATGCTAATTGCAGCAAAACTTAGACCGTTTACCCTTCTACTCCGTACGTCCAACGGTTTAGGAGAATTTTGTTTTTAACTGATTTGTTATTGAATCTGACAGAAAATTTACTCATTTTAAGTATATGGCGTCGATTTCCAGTGTATAACACAATGTTTAGAAATTTCATTATGGCCTAGGAAATTTTGAATTTTTTTTGCACCGTTTTCTTTAAAATTTAATATCTTCTTTACCTTGCTAGATCGATGCCTCGACCTCTATACTTTTATGTAGAGGATAGACGGATGCAAGAAAAAGGTTATGTACATCAGCTCGTTAAATTGTACGGTTTAGAAGATACGGGTCGGCAAATAAAAAAAATTTTAATGGTACTTCTCTGTTAACTCGAAAACGATCAATTCGGCATCGATTTTAAGACCGCCATAGGATCCGGCAGGGCCGCTTACATATGGAAAGAAGGTTTTTGTCGGTCATTTTGTTGCCGTAAGACCTTGGGGTGATAAAATTGATTTCTTATAGAAAAAAGTCTCCAAAAAAGTAGATTTTCTGTAAATTTTCGGATAGAAACGGAAAAAATTTGGCGACACGTAATTTCATGCGGAGATTGGTACGTCTTGTGTTTCCGATCTACTTTGCGGTTTGTGACAATTTAAAAAAAATATTTGTTTGACTTTTTACTCATTTTACCTTAAAACATTTTAATTTATTACGTCCCTGTCCTTTTAGTCGTATTTTCTATATCGGTAATGAAACGGCCTCCTCATTTTAATTATCCATGACCACGTTTAGTTCTCTATGAACGTTCTAGAATATTGTGTAAATTTATAGATTACTGTTCGAAATTGGTGTTTTCCTCCAAAAAATCATATATTATTTTACCGATTTTACCCCCGGAAAAAATGATTTTGTTACGCCCCTATGCTCATGCACCCCATGCTCTTTTACAATAAAATCATTTTCAATCAGTTTATTCTTATTTTAAACTTAGTAAAAAGCTTTTCATTGAAATTGAGTGAAATTTTTACTTTTTAGCTCGGTTTTTCTTTAAAGCGTGTCTTTAAACTATATTTTATATTATCCTGATAACAACATAATAATTTGGCAACTTTGTCGTAATCATCGGCTCTTGATATTGGTGCAAAATTTCAGTATATTACAGAGTCCAAGGACATTATGGAGTCATTAATTGATTACTACCTATGTTAACCATACAAGGGTAGACAAAAATTGAAAATTGTTACGACAATATTGATTTTTCAGATAATTCTTGTATTTCAGAGAATATATTCTAAGAATATATGTTTGGTCTCATCTTGAAGCTTGACATGTACAGTACAGTAAATCTGTTATACTTCATTTTCTAAAATGTCCCGTTTACCAATATAAAACTTTCCATTATAGCCCATTTTCCATTATACCTATCTATTGTGTAGGACTAATTATGTAGCCCTATCTATTGTGTAGGAGGCTTCCACGTACCAAGGAGAGTTCAAGGTCACAACTGCTGTAGGCGAGTGCTAGGCTCTGCTAGACACTTTGGCGTGGTGCAGCATATGGATAGACGTCGCCATGTGTGCTCAATAGCCCACGGACTACTGCCTCGCGTACAACGCGGGTTCGCATTAACATGTGCTTCGCCCAGGCACCATTTGACCTCTCTGCTAGATGCTAATTGCAGCAAAACTTAGACCGTTTACCCTTCTACTCCGTACGTCCAACGGTTTAGGAGAATTATTTTTTTAACTGATTTGTTATTGAATCTGACACAGAAAATTTACTCATTTTAAGTATATGGCGTCGATTTCGAGTGTATAACACAATGTTTAGAAATTTCATTATGGCCTAGGAAATTTTGAATTTTTTTGCACCGTTTTCTCTAAAAATTAATATCTTCTTTACCTTGCTAGATCGATGCCTCGACCTCTATACTTTTATGTAGAGGATAGACGGATGTAAGAAAAAGGTTATGTACGTCAGCAGCTCGATAAATTGTACGGTTTAGAAGATATGGGTCGGTAAATAAAAAAAATGTTAATGGTACTTTTCTGTTAACTCGAAAACTGTTAAACTGTTGAGGTGATAAAATTGATTTCTTATAGAAAAAAGTCTCCAAAAAAGTAAATTTTCTGTAAATTTTCGGATAGAAACTGAAAAAATTTGGCGACACGTAATTTCATGCGGAGATTGGTACGTCTTGTGTTTCCGATCTACTTTGCGGTTTGTGACAATTTAAAAAAAATATTTGTTTTGACTTTTTACTCATTTTACCTTAAAACATTTTAATTTATTACGTTCCCGTCCTTTTAGTCGTATTTTCTATATCGGTAATGAAACGGCCTCCTCATTTTACTTATCCATGACCACGTTTAGTTCTCTATGAACGTTCTAGAATATTGTGTAAATTTATAGATTACTGTTCGAAATTGGTGTTTTCCTCCATAAAAATCATATTATTTTACCGGTTTTACGCCCCGAAAAAAAGGTTTTGTTACGCCCCTGTTCATGTTATGGAAATATTGGTATCGGAAATTAAATTTAGAAAAGTATGTAGCGTCGATTTCGAGTTTAGGTATAACACAATCTTTGAAAATTCCATGTTTTTATGGGTATTTATTATATGCCTAGGAAATTTGGACTTTTTTGTAGTGATGCCACGAATATTCGGTTGCTATTCGGTATTCGGCATATTCGGCCAATTTTTATACTATTCGGCCATGGCCGAATATTAAAAAGTATTCGGCTAATATTCGGCAAAATGTTTTTAATACAAACCTACCTTGAAATGACATTTAGTACTGTGACATTTAATAATTAATTTAGCTAAATGACATTGAGTACTGTGACTCCTGTTTCTGTGACCTTTTTTGTACTAGTTTTTTTACCGCAATTGTACCTACACAAAATAAAAAATTCAATTACCTGCCTAGTATAAAAATAAAACATTATTTTCCATATACCTGCATAATACACAAAAAACGAAACAACGGAATTTAATTAAAAAAGTATTTTTTATTAAAAAACTACCATCAATCATTATGTATTTTATTAAATAACTACATAACATAAACCATAAATTATTCTCTTTCTCTTCGGTAAAAAAAAACTATTTTGTCTTTGGTTTGGCATAAATATAGGTAAATAAAAAATATTAAATTTTAAATGCAAACAACGGAAAATTCCTCTATGTTTAGATTGTGGTGTAAAAAAGAAGTTTTTCGCTGTTACGAGGTAGAAGCCTATTTCTTCTATCTTCATAAATTGTACCTGCTTCCGAAAATAATCTGAAAAAATTGAGGAATCAGGCATACATATTTAAAGAATTAATTGTGGATCCTCAAACCTTTCACTGTATACGCTGCTTGCTGGGCAAGATAAATATTTTCTGGCCAATAACATTAAACCTGGAAGGCGACAGTGTTCCTTTTCCACCACTCAATTGGATCTTCTGTTCTACTTATGTTGGGAGTAGCCAAATATTGTTCAATTTCAACTTCAAATTTATCTATCATTTTGGTTGGATTGGTTTTTGAAATTTGAATTTGTAATTTCTTCGAAACAATCCCATAGCCCAATATTATTATTCCCTTGAGTTTTTTGCACCTTCTTAAGTGGTATGTCATCATCATCACTTGGGGTAACATTTAACACATTTTGAGAAGTCTCTGAAGATCTGAGTGAATTCATTGAATTATCGGCAATAGTAGCCTCCACTACTTCCTCAGAATCAGAATCTGAATAATTTATTGATTGGCCAATTTCTCGCAATATTTGTTGTTTAATCGCATTCACCTCTTGTGGTTTAAAAAAGCAGTTTTATACCTGGGATCTAACCAGGTGGCCAGGGTAAAGTGTTTATCACCAGATAGGTTCGAAAACCTATTGAATAATTTTTCTCTTATAGAGTCTTTAATTGTTCCTACACCAAAGAAACCATTCTGTGTTTTTGTCATATAGAGCTGCAGTGAAGCAACTGTAGGAATCACTTCAGAAATAATAGATTTATTGCTGCTAATGATTCTTGTGACTTCCTCAAAAGGTTCAAGTAATTTGCAATAGTTTTCCAGCAAAGACCATTGTGTGGCAGATAACGCCGTCACAGTTGTACTCTCAGAACAAAACAATGTCACAGCTCTTTTTTGCTCAATAAGGCGCTGCAGCATATGGAAGGTAGATTTTAAACCATCGTCATTGACACTCTTTACCATGTTGGCACCATTATCACGAACCATAGCGTGGATTTTTGATTTATTTTTATTTAGCTGCCATTCATTTAAAAGTTCTAAAAGCATGTTTGAAATTGATTCTCCTGTGTGTTTACCCGGGAAATGTCGACTGTTTAGTGCAGCATGTTTCCTATCAAAATTCTCAGGTAGCCAGTGTGCAGTGAAACTGATGAAACTCTCATTTGTTGTATTATCGCAAGTCCATATGTCTGATGTAAGCGAAATATCGTTGGCTTTTTTAATATCGTTCTCTATAATTTGCCTTACAGTTCATTCAATATGTATGTATAGTTAACTGACCCCATATAAGATACCGCGCAGTTGCCACATGTAATTCTACTACTACTTACGTACGTCTACTTTAAATATGATAATCGCGTAAACATCTATTTTTATAGTTAAAAGCGGCAACGTCGATCCACGACCTCTCCAATAACGAATAATCAAGCGGTATATCTCTTTTTAACTTATTGGAATCGTATCTCTCGGATCGGGATCGGATTCTCAGATCGAATAGGATCAGGTTTGCATATCTTACAGTGGCGTGTTCGCGGGAATTGCTAATATATTATTTATATACCTACCTATACTCTATCCAACGAGAGAATGGACTTGCTTTGCGCATCGGCGACTAAAGAGGAGGGGCTCTGTAACGAGCTACGCAGGACCGTCATTTCACAACCGTAAACAACACAACTAAAATAACCGTACTTGCGAGACTACAAATACAAACTGTGAATAGGTAGGCAGTAGTAGGTACTTTATATAATTAGGTACCAGGTAGGTATCGGACCCAGGCACCGGCCCTGGCTACCTGCTGAGCCAATTAAGACGTTGAAGGCGTTGAACTAATGTTCTAAGGGGCGGAGATCTGACCAAAACAGACCAAAACAAAATTTTCGCTCGAGTGCAAGTCCATTCTCTCGTTGGATACAGTATATGTAGGTATACATCGAAATGACGCGCCGTCTGTGTTTAGTGAACGGAGTAGCAAATGTCCCCTTTCTTACATAGGATCCATGGGTTATACGCGCGTAAATTGTAGCGGTCATTCGCGATAGAGTAGTGCGTTGGTTAAGATATTCGCGTGTATATATATAGTGCTGTTTTAATGTGATTTGTGATATAATATAATATCGGCGAAGGATGGAAAATATTCCAAAACGTAGGCAGTACCGATCGGTAGGTGAGAAAAGAATACCCTCATACACCCTCATCGCGACAAGGATGAATTGGTGGATATGTGTTCGGATTATACAGAAGCATCAAAGGCAGGCATATACACACTTTTAAGAGGAGAAAAGGTACATGGAAGTGTACAGCCACCGAAACCAAAAAGCGGCCGAAATAAGATTGTAGCGGACGATGATGCAAAAATTGCGATACGTAGAACGGTCCACGGTTTCTTTAGAAATAACGAATTGCCCACTTTAGATAAGGTGCTGCAAGGTATAAGTGAAAATGATACTATACCTAAAATGTGCAGGAGGCAGGAGTAGTTCGTCAAAAATTTTGAAAGACATGAATTTTACGTATAGAAAAGTAGACAGAAAGAGTATTCTCATAGAAAGATATGAAATAGTTGCTTGGCGGATGGATTATCTTCGAAAAATAAAAAAGTTTCGAAACGAGGGGCGGAAAATTTTTTACACTGACGAAACGTGGGTCAACGAAGGACATACTATGAAGAGAGTCTGGCAGGATGGAAAAGTGAAAAATGCACGGCAAGCTGCGATTGAAGGCTGAACAACTGGTTTAAAAATGCCGTCTGGAAAAGGTCGCCGTTTAATCATAACGCATATTGGAAGTGATAGTGGACTTTTGCGTAATGGAGAACTGATATTTCAATCTAAGAAGACCGGAGACTACCACGAGGAAATGAATTCCGAAGTATATGATAAATGGTTTGCCGGCATACTTAAGCATTTGGAATCAGGAAGTGTCGTGGTTATGGATAATGCGCCTTATCATAGCCGAAAATGTGAACAAACAGCTGTGGTGTTGAAAATCTACATATAAAAACCTACTACTTTAACCCCCTGTAAGTAGTTTAACCCCTTTACTTAACCCCTTGTAAGTAGGTACCTATTGTTCATTGACTTTATTTTTATGTAGGTACTTACCATCCTAGATCACAAATTAATAATTTACATCAGTGGGCAAAATTAAAAATTGGTAGGTAGGTACCGGGTAAGTCTCTTAAGATTGACACCCCCCTTATCTCACTTATCCTTTGCCGATTTAACTCATTCAAAAAAGGAGTAGACACGGTTGTTGATGAATTTTTATAATCTGAGCACGGATATTAAAAATCTGGTAAGATATACAGGGTCGAAAATAAAACATGATTTTTTTAAATGGAACACCCCGTATATTTTTAGACCAAAATAATGTCTTTAATTTTCTGAATCCAAAAATGTGTAATTGTTATATAATCACTCCACCTGTTCGTGAGATATTACTAAAAACTTATCACATTACGGGTGTCAATTATAAAATAAGAACATCAAGATACCTCTGGAAACAATGCATATTTGCATTGTTTATTTGTTGACAGATGTCATCCAGTTTTTTGTGAGATAGTAGTTCACTCTCTTAGATTAGCGTAAAAAATACGTAGTGTTTGTAAAGAAGCAAGTTATTTTGAAAATGGTATATTCATTGGAAGAGCGAAAAAAGTTACTTGAAATTTATATTCAGTGCAACAAGAATAAGTCTCTTGCTCGGAGGGAGTATGTTAGGTTATTTCGAGAAAGGCTACCTCCTTCCAAAAATAGTTTTCAAAATATTTATACAAAGTTTAGGAATACCGAATCTCTGAGAGACAAGGCGAAGAACAAAAACAGGAGAAGACACAGAACTCAACGCGTTATTATATTTTGCTGAAAATCCATCCAAATCATCCTATGCCGCAGCAATAGAATTGGATATATCACAAAGAAGTGTGATAAAAATATTACATCGCCATAATTTTAAACCATATAGTATTTTGCCCGTTCAATATTTAGACGACAACAACCTTTAAGACAGGTTAACCTTCTGCAGAGACATACTTGATAGAATAGAGGAAGATGATGAGTTTCTAAGTCATGTCTTTTGGACTGACCAAAGCAGTTTTTCTACTGCGGGAATTTTTAACAGAAAAGATGCACATTACTGGGCAGCGGAAAATCCACATATTGTAAAAAAAATAAAAAAACAAGGATACCAAACTGTAAACGTGTGGTGTGGCATCCACAAGGATGCTATTGTAGGTCCTGTATTTATAAATGGGCCCTTAAATGCACAACGTTATGTGGATATTCTTCAACATTCAGTTGAAAATTATTTAGATAATATTAATTTAGTGAACAACATTGGCAGCAAGATGGAGCACCACCACACTCTGTAAGGAACGCCACCGAATACCTAAAGAGAAAATATCCTATTTGGATAGGAAGGCACGGTGTTATACATTGGCCCGCTAAAAGTCCGGACCTAACACCTATGGATTTTTTTCTCTGGGGTACGATAAAACAGGATATATACGAAACTGAGGTTTTTAATAATATGAATGAGTTAAAAGAATGCATACGTGTAAAAATTGAGGAATTAAACCAAAATGGTGATATATTTCAAAGGGTGAGAAGCAATTTTATAAAGCGATGCCAAATGTGTATTCAGAATGGTGGTGGTTACGTGGAAAATATTTAACTATGTTACGTGTAAATAAATAAAATTGTGTTACCCTATTGTGTTACTGTATGCTGTATTGACTTTTTTTTGTTTTTATTAGGCTTATGTTGTTTATTGTTATTACTCGTTACTGTTATTGTGACCTATATATTATTTATATATTATCTCAATAAATGGCATTGTTTCCAGAAGTATCTTGATATGTTTTTTATTTTATAATATCTCACGAACAGGTGGAGTGATTATATAACAATTAGATATTGTTTTATTCAGAAAATTAAGGACATTATTTTGGTATAAAAATATACGAGGTGTTCCATTTAAAAAATCATGTTTTATTTTCCACCCTGTATATCTTACGAGACTTTTAATATCCGTGAGATAAGGGGGGTGTACATATTGTACGCCGTATAGTTTGTTATACAAATCAGGAACAACTTTCTCGGTAAAGTAAGTTCTTCCAGGAATTTTATATCTTGGTTAGCATTTTTGCATAAATTTTACAAAACCCGTATCACCAACCATAGTGTAAGACTGATTATCTGTAGCCAACATAGCACCAATAGCACGAGTTAATTCTTGGGCCCGTGGATTCTTGTTTATTTTTTTAGCTATCTTAGCACTTACTTGATTTAGGTCGGGCTCAGGTTGATTGCATTTTAATTCCTTGTTGTATTCCCTCTGGTGTTTGTTCCTAATATGATTTCGTAACCCTGCAGTTGTTGCATTTTTTCCAAGTGTCAAGAGGTGCTTGACACTTTTAAATTACACAAACTATTAATTGCATATTTATTGTCGCCTTCACACAACTTAAATATATCCCACACATCACTTTGCTTTTTAATTCACTCATTGTGTTTTGTTCTTACAAAACTACTAACCGTTTTAACCCTAACCTGACTGACTAAAAATAAAAACAGTCAGCGATTCCTGCTGTTTTATGCATTCTGATTCAGTTTCAATAATTTGCTTTAGCCATCTACCGGGAAATAGCGCAACCTGATATAATACAGCCACAAGTTTCCTTTCATACCGCACAAATAGTCGGCCGAATAGTTGCTCTATTCGGTATTTGCGAAAAACACTATTCGTGGCATCACTACTGAATCTCCTTTACCTTTATAGATGGACGCATCGACCTTTATACTTTAATGTAGTGGATAGATGGATGCACGAAAAAGGTTATGAATGTCGGCTCGATAAATTATATGGTTTAGAAGATACGGTCGCTAAAGTAGAAAATTTGAAATGCTACTTTTTTGACGATAACTCGGTTTGTTGCAATTTAAAAAACAATATGACCACTCATTTTACCTTAAAAAAAATGGATTGCTGATTACATTACAAGTAAATAGTCTTAGTAGTCTAAAGGTGGGTTTACACTATGCAAAACTTACACGACAGGTAGCGCCACCATTTGGCATGAGTAAGTAAGAGTAAGACCAAGATGAGTAGTTACGTCGTTGAATATGAGCTACATAGCTCTGTCTGTTACAGTGTTTGGCAGTATGTTACACTACCTCGTATCGAGCCTCCTAGACGTAGATTTTCACATATTTCAGAAAAGCGTCAATATTTAATAAAATATTTATTACTTAATATATTATACGTACTTAAATTTTGGCATCTAACTGTATTGGCATCGAATGGGACCAATAAATAATCACAAGCTTCCCTCAACTCTTGTACGGAAACTGAGGGAGGACATTTAATGAGTCCACCTTTATAATATTCAAGTATGGCCCTGAAGACGGAGGCGGGTATCCCGTCGGCCACTTCATATTCACCTCTCTCATTCGTGTACGTAAACTCTAAAGATGAACTAAACATCCTTCCGAGCATTGTGTTGGGATGGGCCGTAAACATTGCTGGGTCGACCACGAATCTCGTGTTGTCCACCACAAGTGTAACCCTGTCTTCGGCGGCCATATTGGAGGTGCAGGCTTGGGACTGAATTTTTATCGGACCGCTAGTTTGTGGAATTGGCCTTGATCTGAAACCAGAGAACAATGAATGGACGAGAAAGACATTTACGGTGCAGCCCTTGCCTATTGCGAGGAGCTTTGTGACATTGCTTAGACATAGCTACAGAATGGCACCGTGGGTCCGATAGGGAACGTTTCACAAGGCACGGTTTCGGCTTCAACACTGATCCATAACTACGCAAAGCAATATTAACATTAATCATTTAACGGCACCCACTGTTGAAGTTGCAGGTAAGCACCCGCTGTTTTACTTATAAATTAATACAGGCGAGTTGTAAGTTTAAAACGTCATTATCTAACTGTTTTATCTAATACAGTGTATACACTTGTGTAAAACTTAACTTAACTTTAATTGTTATCTGGAAATGAAAAACATTTTTAGTTCTAGTCCGTTTGGATTCAGAACTAAACTGTCAACAATTCTAGCTATAAATAATTTATGTGATTCAATAACCAACGGTTTCTAATGTGACGAAAAAATATTCCGTTCTATTAAATGGAATATGTTTAAGAAAAACCGCTAGCACTTTATCCGACAAATATTTTAAAATAATAGCTCGCCGCGGTCATAACCCACGTGACAAAAATTGAGATTGAGTGACCTTAAACACCGCAAAGTTTCAAGTTTGGGATAAATCGGGAGATAAATAGGATAGTCCGCCATCTTGATTTTATTAAGCTTGAGGCATAAATTGTATTAAGTGCCCTCAAACACTGCAAAGTTTCAAGTTTGAGGATTCATAAATAGGATAGTCCGCCATTTTGATTTTTTTTAGTTTGAGTCAAAAATTGTATTGGGTGACCTTAAACACCTCAAAGTTTCAAGTTTGAGACAAATCGGTTCATAAATAGGATAGTCCGCCATTTTGATTTTTTTTAGTTTGAGTCAAAAATTGTATTGGGTGACCTTAAACACCTCAAAGTTTCAAGTTTGAGACAAATCGGTTCATAAATTGGATAGTCCGCCATTTTGATTTTTTTTAGTTTGAGTCAAAAATTGAATTGAGTGACCTTAAACACCTCAAAGTTTCAAGTTTGAGACAAATTGGTAGATAAATTTTTGACAATTTTTGAGTGACCTTCAACACCTCAAAGTTTTAAGTTTGAGACAAATTGGTAGATAAATAGGATAATCCGCCATTTTGGATCGGCTATTTTGATTTTATTAAGTCTCAGTAAAAAATTGTATTGAGTGACCTTAAACACCTCAAAGTTTCAAGTTTGAGACAAATCGGTTCAGAAATAGGATAGCCCGCCATTTTGATTTTTTTTTGTTTGAGTCAAAAATTGTATTGAGTGACCTTAAACACCGCAAAGTTTCGAGTTTGAGACAAATCGGTTCATAAATAGGATAGTCCGCCATTTTGATTTTTTTAGTTTGAGTAAAAAATTGTATTGAGTGACCTTCAACACCTCAAAGTTTTAAGTTTGAGACAAATTGGTAGATAAATAGGATAATCTGCCATTTTGGATCGGCTATTTTGATTTTATAAGGTCTCAGTAAAAAATTGTATTGAGTGACCTTAACACCTCAAAGTTTCAAGTTTGAGACAAATCGGTTCATAAATAGGATAGTCCGCCATTTTGATTTTTTTTAGTTTGAGTCAAAAATTGAATTGAGTGACCTTAAACACCTCAAATTTTCAAGTTTGAGACAAATTGGTAGATAAATAGGATAGTCCGCCATTTTGGATCGGCTATTTTGATTTTATTAAGTCTCAGTAAAAAATTGTATTGAGTGACCTTAAACACCTCAAAGTTTCAAGTTTGAGAGAAATCGGTTCATAAATAGGATAGTCCGCCATTTTGATTTTTTTAGTTTGAGTCAAAAATTGTATTGAGTGACCTTAAACACCTCAAATTTTCAAGTTTGAGACAAATTGGTAGACAAATAGGATAGTCCGCCATTTTGGATGGGCCATTTTGATTTTTTAAGTCTCAGTAAAAAATTGTATTGAGTGACCTTAAACACCTCAAAGTTTCAAGTTTGAGACAAATCGGTTCATAAATAGGATAGCCCGCCATTTTGATTTTTTTTAGTTTGAGTCAAAAATTGTATTGAGTGACCTTAAACACCGCAAAGTTTCAAGTTTGAGACAAATCGGTTCATAAATAGGATAGTCCGCCATTTTGATTTTTTTAGTTTGAGTAAAAAAATATTTTGAGTGACCTTCAACACCTCAAATTTTCAAGTTTGAGACAAATTGGTAGATAAATAGGATAGTCCGCCATTTTGGATCGGCTATTTTGATTTTATTAAGTCTCAGTAAAAAATTGTATTGAGTTACCTTAAACACCTCAAAGTTTCAAGTTTGAGACAAATTGGTAGATAAATAGGATAGTCCGCCATTTTGGATCGGCCATTTTGATTTAATTAAGTCTCAGTAAAAAATTGTATTGACGTTAAACACCTCAAAGTTTCACGTTTGAGACAAATCGGTTCATAAATAGGATAGTCCGCCATTTTGATTTTTTTTATTTTGACTCAAAAATTGTATTGAGTGACCTTAAACACCGCAAAGTTTCGAGTTTGAGACAAATCGGTTCTTAAATAGGAAAGTCCGCCATTTTGGATCTGCCATTTTTTTTATAATAAAAAATATATTAAATTGTATTGTCATATATAACACAACAAGTGCCATGGGTTTTGGCGACAATATTTGTCATTCTGAATACGTGTTGCTGCTGTGATGAAAATAATTACGAGCGCGAAGCGGCAGTAATTATTATTTTCCAAAAACAGCAGCAACGAGTAATGACTAAATGACGAATATCGAAGCAAAAGTGAGAGCACGAGTTGTATTCGGAGGACAATAGGGAACATTCCCATTTTTTTTATTGCATAAAAATGTTCCCAAATTCCCAATAATAAATTTGTTATAAATTATTAAAGTCTGACGCGCGAGCGAACCGTTTCAAACAGGTTCAAAGTCGTGACGCCACATCCAATAATATCATGTTCCCTATTCAATGAAACAATAATGTTAATTTTGAAAGAAAATCATATAGTATATAATTAAATTCCAAGTGTGCTGATAATTTATGTGACGTTTATCTGACAATTTAATTTTTTGTACGATTTAAGTACCTACAATTCGCGTAGAAGTAGCAAATTCAACTTAATTGTTCTTGTTCAAATAAAATTCATAGTTTTTTGACGTTTACCTTACATAAACATTGTCGCTGGAATACTCTATTACCTCTCATTTGACGTACATATTGTCAGTGTAACATACTATTGCATAGGCGACCTGCAAAAAATATTGATCGCGAGCGCCTCCCTCGGTGAATCATACAAGTTTTCGCTAGACAACAAACTAGTTTGACGTTTGGTGTGGTGCTGTGCAAAGAAGTGAAAGTGTTGTGTATGAAAACAAATATTTACAATAATTATTAATGGAAATGGAAAGAAAAATAATATATTTTGGATTGAAGCAAATTAGTTCTTACATTTTTCCGCGGGGAATATAGAAAAGGGGAAAAATTGGTTGGTTCCCAGTGTTCCCACTTTTGTTTAGCAACACTATAAAAATGTGAGTAATAAAATGCATGTAAAGAGTAAACATGAAATGAAATTACCAGTTTCTCTTCACTTTACTTAACCAAATATCTCGTCTTGCCATTTCACGGGGTCTGCTAGGAAAAGTGCAAATTTTCACAGTGCCATCAGTATTTCCGTAATTATTTTTACAGCCCACTACACAGCAATTGTTTCCAGAGTATGATGAACGTTTATCCATACCGCAGCGGGGACAATTTAATAATTTAAGAGTATAAAATAATTATAATCTACAAAACATCTATTCTGTCAAATTGTAAATTGACTAGCAGCAAGAACTTACTAGTTGGGGGCGCTGGAGTAAAATTCGCAGGTCGCCTATAGGCTGAATTACATTGGTGAAAAACGATGAGTATTGTCATCGGAACACTATAACACCTACCAAATTTCTTAGTCTCTAAGCTCATCGGGAAGTAGTTGAAAAAGCTGTTGTAAGATTTGAAACAAGGTATAAACATAACGATATAAATACGCGATGTCAAACTAAATAAAACCGTTTAAAAAGGAAAGCGACATTGAAGATAAAACAAGGTATCAAAAAAGAACGGAAAGAAATGAAAAAGGCTAAAAAGGCACTCAATTTAGGAAATGAACACGAAAACAGAAAAGGTAAAGTACGTGCCTGCTGAAAAATGGGATATTTAGCAAAGAAAATTGCAAAAGCTAGTGTCGAGTGAAACTGTCTGAATATCATAGAAAAGTAATATTTCAGGATTTTTAAAAATTACATGACCATACAAGACAATATGACTTTATAGTAAGGTGTATGCAGCAAATGCAAAAGAAGCAAGTTTTAAAAAAAGATGAATCAATGCGTAACTTTTCTAGGGAGTATAAGTTTTTTGTTGATATAATGAAATAAAAATAAATGTAAAACCATGTTTCTGCATACATTGGGAATATCAGAAACATGGGTGACAACTGCTTTACAGAAAGTTGGAGAAAGTGTAACAACAGAAACATATAACCGGGGACGTCATACTGTTAGACCTCAGAAAGTTAAAGAAAAAATTAAAAGATAGCGAGAGGTCTTCTCACGCTATCCCGATCACCAGACCTCAATCTAATTGAACATGTGTGGGATGTTCTTGAAAGATGTTTAAGGAATCGTCGTAGACAGCCTGTCAATCTTAAGGTTGGGATTTTATAGAGTGAGAGGCAAATAGATGCATTTATTTTCGTTAAGTATAAATAATTAAAAAGCTACATAAGATCTGATAATCAAATTAGGTGCATGCACTAGCTATTATTATAGTGATGATTTATAATATAAGTTTTTTATCCCAAAATTTTCTTATAAGCCTGTTATGTGCGCTTGCAATGAAAATATGCATTTTTATTGTTAAAATCACATTATTAAGTGACACATGAGAGCAAAGGGCGATGAAATATGAAACAGAAGCTTCTGTCGAGCTTAGAGCATACTTAATGGAAATTTGGCTTCTTTGTGTAAGTACCTGCAGTACACAACTAGTATAGGAACATTTGTAATTACATAATTTATTAATAGAGAACGTGGTAACATCTGATTTTTTCCCACATTATTTTTGTTGTTCAACTTTCGTGAGGCAGACTGTTTATACACCGAAGGACATAAGAAGTGGCGCATTCGAAATTTTCCTCAAGTTTAATATGTCATAATTTATAAACCACTTGACTGATTGCCACAAACTTTTTTATTTTGAAGAATGATTCTTTAAGATTCTCACACAATACCTAACATTTTTATTCATTAAATATTTGTAATCAGCCGCGACTTCGTAGGGAGCCGAGGGAGGCATGCGGCGGCGTGCGCGTTACTGGACACTACTACTTTATTACTCGAAGATCATTACTCGAAGCAAGTAAAAATACTCGGAAAATTTACGGTAATAATTAATTATTTATTAATTGGATGTATACTTCCCTATCTGAATCGGATTTTGTTCACAATTTCATGGATTTTAATTTTTTTTCGCGGAACCCTAATTGTCCTTGTTTAAAGTATTCTTTCTAAGTAAGGATTGAAATTATTGGTACATATTGGAAGTTATTGGTACATATTAAGGAACCGTTCATGTTTAATATTCAATAACTTTAGTTATACTATAATTCAACTATAATTCCAGCATATCTGTTCTTCACAGATGACCATGACTATGTTCCTCTTAGAAAGAAGAAAGGTAGAAAGTAGAAAAGAAAGGGTTAGGTTCATTTTAGAAAGAGGAAAGGGAAGGTATGGGTAAATTGCCTTTTTCAAAACTAAATAGGTAGATAAACAATCTGAAAATTCCTTACCACCAACATCACTCAATGAATCCATATAATACTATTTCCACTTTTCAGCAAACTTGCCCGAATGAAGTTGGAAGTGCTTATTCTGTCTACGTGACTAGGGACTAGGCATGCATAATTTTGTATAGTACAGCGTGTGGCGCAAGTGGGCGAGTCCGCTGTTTTATGGTGCATTGTACGCAATTTAAATATTGCTTATACTGCGTTTTAGACTATTTCGTAACATGGAAGTGCCGGAAAACTGTGAATGCATTGTATGTACAGGGTAAGTCTCTTAAGATTGACACCCCCCTTATCTCACTTATCCTTTGCCGATTTAACTCATTCAAAAAAGGAGTGGACGCGGTTTTTGATGAATTTTTATAATCTGAGCACGGATATTAAAAATCTCGTAAGATATACAGGGTGGAAAATAAAACATGATTTTTTTAAATGGAACACCCCGTATATTTTTATACCAAAATAATGTTAATTTTCTGAATAAAAAAATATCTAATTGTTATATAATCACTCCACCTGTTCGTGAGATATTACTAAAAACTTATCACATTACGGGTGTCAATTATAAAACAAAAAACATATCAAGATACCTCTGGAAACAATGCCATTTATTGAGATAATAAATAAATAATATATAGGTGACAATAACAGTAACGAGTAATAACAATAAACAACATAAGCCTAATAAAAACAAATAAAAGTCAATATTAATACAGTAACACAATTTTATATATTTACACGTAACGTAATTAAATATTTTCCACGTAACCACCACCATTCTGAATACACATTTGGCATCGCTTTATAAAATTGCTTCTCACCCTTTGAAATATATCACCATTTTGGTTTAATTCCTCAATTTTTACACGTATGCATTCTTTTAACTCATTCATATTATTAAAAAACCCCAGTTTCGTATATATCTTGTTTTATCGTACCCCAGAGAAAAAAATCCATAGGTGTTAAGTCCGGACTTTTAGCGGGCCAATGTATAACACCGTGCCTTCCTATCCAAATAGGATATTTTCTGTTTAGGTATTCGGTGACGTTCCTTGCAGAGTGTGTGGTGGTGCTCCATCCTGCTTCCAAATAACAGATCTGTTGTCCACTAAATTAATATTATCTAAATAATTTTCAACTGGATGTTTAAGAATATCCACATAACGTTGTGCATTTAAGGGCCCATTTATAAATACAGGACCTACAATAGCATCCTTGTGGATGCCACACCACACGTTTACAGTTTGGTATCCTTGTTTTTTTTTATTTTTTTTTACAATATGTGGATTTTCCGCTGCCCAGTAATGTGCATTTTTTCTGTTAAAAATTCCCGCAGTAGAAAAACTGCGTTCGTCAGTCCAAAAGACATGACTTAGAAACTCATCATCTTCCTCTATTCTATCAAGTATGTCTCTGCAGAAGGTTAACCTGTCTTGAAGGTTGTTGTCTAAATATTGAACGGGCAAAATACTATATGGTTTAAAATTATGGCGATGTAATATTTTTATCACACTTCTTTGTGATATATTCAATTCTATTGCTGCGGCATAGGATGAAATTGATGGATTTTCAGCAAAATATAATAACGCGTTGAATTCTGTGTCTTCTCCTGTTTTTGTTCTACGCCTTTCCCTTTTCTTGTCTCTCAGAGATTCGGTATTCCTAAACTTTGCATAAATGTCTTTAAAACTATTTTTGAAAGGAGGTAGCCTTTATCGAAATAACCTAACATACTCCCTCCGAGCAAGAGACTTATTCTTGTTGCACTGAATATAAATTTCAAGTAACTCTTTTCGCTCTTCCAATGAATATACCATTTTCAAAATAACTTGCTTTTTTACGAACACTACGTATTTTTTACGCTAATATCTAAGAGAGTGAACTACTATCTCACAAAAAACTGGATGACATCTGTCAACAAATAAACAATGCAAATATGCATTGTTTCCAGAGGTATCTTGATGTTCTTATTTTATAATTGACACCCGTAATGTGATAAGTTCTTAGTAATATCTCACGAACAGGTGGAGTGATTATATAACAATTACACATTTTTGGATTCAGAAAATTAAGGACATTCTTTTGGTCTAAAAATATACGGGGTGTTCCATTTAAAAAAATCATGTTTTATTTTCCACTCTGTATACTTTACGAGATTTTTAATATCTGTTCTCAGATTATAAAAATTTATCAAAAACCGTGTCTACTCCTTTTTTGAATGAGTTAAATCGGCAAAGGATAAGTGAGATAAGGGGGGTGTCAATCTTAAGAGACTTACCCGGTACAATTGTAAAAAATGGATTTTCATCATTTAACTTTGAAGAAAAAAGGGAAATTATTTTAAAAGGTAGGCCAACTCTGGTAGGTCTGAAACGGTTAACTGAACAAACTAAATCATGTGTGCAAGCGAGGGATAACCAGACCCCTCTAGCGGTCAGTTGCTACTACTCATCAGACATTACTAAGTAATGTCTTGTGACAAGCAGCGTCCTGCAATGCAGGCACCTAGAGCAGCGACCCTAGCCAAAAGTAGGCTAAACTACATACTGAATGGATTTACAGGTAACAACTACACAGAGAACTAATATTCCTACCTGTATTGAATTACACCTGCAAATCCGATAAGATAGCTATGATCATTTCACCAATATCTCCACCAGGTGTACACTAATTTCGAGCTGTTTGGCTCTCATCAGTACATCGTAGGTAGAGGAATTAATGACCTACTGCTTAGCACACTACACTACTGCTTGGTCTGCGTGACTGTTTTGATAGTTTTGGTCATTCATTAATTCCTCTAGCTACGGTGTACTGATGAGAGCCAAACATTAGCCAAACATATTAGCTCTAAACTAGTCTACACCTGGTGGAGGTATTGGTGAATGACCATAGCTATCTTATCGGATTTGCAGGTGTAATTCAATACAGGTAGGAATATTAGTTCTCTGTGTAGTTGTTACCTGTAAATCTATTCAGAAACTAAATCCTGTTTACATTTTCAAGTGGAAAATTACGAAAAATCTAAATGGCTTACGAGTTGTGACACTAAGGCACTTTTGTTTTGCTGGCCTTGTCTTTTATTTTCAAACGAGAAAAATTTGTGGAACAAAATCGTATTCTGCGACTTAAACAATCTGCATAAATTACTAAAAAAGCACTCGGTTACTTTGACGCATCTTCAATAGCTATGTTCGCGGTAGAAATCCTGAGCACATCCAGAACGAATACTGAATTTATCCCGAACATTTCAAATGCGCATGTCATATTCTGCATCAGCTCTAGATTTTTCAAAGTCCGCGAACGTTTTATGAACGTGTTTCCCATCTCTTGGTGTTCTGTGTCATTCCATAAAGTTAGCATTTTAGTCGTTTTGTCAGTGATCTGTGGCGATTTTATTTGGTTAGGAATCTAAGGGATGTTAGATGGAATAGGAATACATAAACTGCGTTTTTAAAATAAAATTTTCTTTCATGTGATACTTATACTAGAAATAGTGATACAACTTCTTGGAAATATTTTGTTTAAGTACTTTTAAAACCCTAATGACCTCCTCCAAACCGTCATAACACGAATCAAAGTGATCAGGCATCTTATAGATACCTACTTATAACATGTAGGTACGTAATTTAGAAAGTATTTATCAATATGCATTATAGGTGACGTCATTATTACGTTCTTTTAAGGTGATTTTAGGTCTAAGACGTCAAGTGACCAATATGAGGCCGAACATATGACGTCATTTCTATGTCGTCTTTTAATCTAACGTTACTAATCCTTAGGACGTCATGAATTTGACGTCAACTTGACGTCATATTATCGACGATAATTTTTCCTCCCTTTCGTTATACTTATTTCTTATTTGTCTACAATAATTAATGTTATGTTAAGTTTGAGACATTTCAAAATTTAAAACATAAAGGGCACCACAGCCAAATTTTTTGAATTTTTTCAGTTTTTTGAATTTTTTCAAAAAATTTTGAAAAAATGTTAGGAATTTTTAGTTCTCTATGTAGTTGTTACCTGTAAATCCATTCAGTATGTAGTTTAGCCTACTTTTGGCTAGGGTCGCTGCTCTAGGTGCCTGCATTGCAGGACGCTGCTTGTCACAAGACATTACTTGGTAAAAATTTTTAAAAAAATTTAAAAATTTTTTGGAAAAATTCTACAAATTTTTTCCAAATTTTTTGAAAAAATTCTAAAACATTTTTCAAAATTTTTTGATTAAATTCTGTTTTTTCAAAAAATTTTTAAAAAATTCAGAAAATTTTTTCAAAACTTCAAAGACCATTAACTGTTTTTTTTACTTGTGGCATATAGCATTATTACAATAAGTTAATAGCATATAGCATTATTACAATAATCAGTTAATGACGTCATTTAAACGTCAGTTAATGACGTTTAAACGTCATTTGGCTGTGACTTTTTCTCGTCATTTTGACGTCTCTCTTGTAGTTCTTTTAACGTATTTATGTCCTAAAAACTGACGAAATAAATACGTCATAATAACGGCACCATGCTGCCTGGGAAGCAACCGTGGTAACGAAAAGGAAGTAAATAGAAAAGAAGTAATAGAAAAGGAAGTAAATGAAGAGGATTATTTACACTAAACGTGTTGGCTTGCAGGCTTGTCATAAACATAAACAAAATCATATAACCTCACATTCCGACATTCCCAGGTCACACACCTCGAGTCACACCTCGAGTCCCGGGATGCATTGGGCATATTCCGAACACGTTCAGAATTAAATGCTTATGCTCCGCGAACACAGAATTTATAATCCCGAACTTACATTTCTCGGCACCGCGAACGCCCAACTGCAAACTGCGCATGAATCTGATGTCTGAATTAGTTCGGAATCGCTACCGCGAACATAGCTAATGTTTAATTAAAGAAAAAAACTTCGGCCGATATCGAATTGAACATTCTGTGGAAAATCAGTTAAGAATTAATCACGAGCAACATAATCAGCAGGTACGAAAAAATCGTAAAATACTTAGACGGCTAATAGACATTGTTTATTTTCGGGGTGAACATGAACTTGGTTTTCGGATGAATCTGCAGATTCCGCAAATAAGGGAAATTACGTAGACTTAGTGAATAATCTGGCAAAATATGACGCAACATTAAGCAGTCATTTAGAGAGTTCCACTGTATTTAAAGGTACTTCTGATTTAATTCAGAATGACTTAATTTCTTGTATAGGAGAGATAACGTTAAGAAAAATAAAACGTGAGATAGACGAATCTTCCTTCATTGTCATCATATTAGACGAAACAACTGATGTAGCAAATATTAGCCAATTGTCGAAAGTTGTGCGTTATGTCACAAAAAGTAGAGAAATTAAAGAACGCTTCGTAGGTTTTGTAAATGTTACGATGGAAAGGACGGCACTTGCTCTACATCGTGTAAACCCTAGTCGAGGATCTTAGATGTGGTCCAAAATTAGTGGCACAAAATTACGACGGAGCTGCAGTGATGGCAGGTGAATTGGATGGATTACAGGCTAAAGTAAGGGAAACATATCCAAGTGCTCTTTTCGTACATTGTATGGCCCATAGATTGAACTTGGTGTTGCAAAAATCTGTTAGCTGTATAAAAGAATGCAAGGTGTTTTTTTCCACTTTAAGCGGTCACGCTGGATTTTTCTCAAAATCATCAAAGCGAACTGGTGCATTGGACGCTGAAGTTCATAAAAGATTACCAAGAGTAACCGCCGTCAGATGGAATTACAATAGAAGATTGGTGCAAACTATGTTCGAATATCGACAACCACTTATTGGATTTTTTTGAAAAAGTCTTAGAAGATCAAACAGAGTGGGACCACGAGACAGTAGTTTGTTCTAGAGGATACCTAAATACATTAAAAAATGATCCTAATTCCAATTTTTTACTGATAGTTTTCTCAGAAATATTCCCCTTTTGTGACAACTTGTTTGCCATTCTGCAAAGCAAATCCAGCGATATAAATTTTTGTATAAGAAAAATCCAAGAATTTAAATCTACTGTTATATTTAAAAGGGAACAATTTGCTTCTCTGTGGACTAAATTTCAACAATTAGGATTGGAATTTCAAACCCAAAGAAAAAAATTCGTATTAATATCGTGGGAGACGAAAAAGAACAGGAGGTTATTTTTGGAGGTAATCGACAATATTACTGGAAACGTTGATACGAGATTCGGAGCATTTAACAGTCTAAAATTTGTAGAACTTGTAAATTTTTGTAGCAATACTACAGTTCCAGAAGATGCATTCAAATCTTTACAACAAAGTTATTCTAATTTTTTTCATGTTCCGGCGTTGAGATCTGAACTTACTGTCATATACAGCACCTCTGAAGGGATAAATAAAAATAATGTCAGCGATTTATGGAAATCCATTTTAGAATGTGGACTTGAGCAATGATTTCCAGAAATTATTAAATTGTGCGAGTTAACTCTTACAATACCAGCTACTAGTGCATACACAGAACAAAGTTTTTCCGCACTCAAACGGATCAAGACGTTCGTGAGGAACTCTACTGGTCAAGAAAGACTTTCAAACTTGTCAGTATTATCCATTGAAACGGAATTGGTGCAAGAGCTTTCCCAAGAAAATAAATTTTATGAGGATGTCAACGACGAATTTGCGAAAAAAAGTAGGAGAATCCACTTCAGTTTAAGTAAGGTATGATTTTATTTTTATTTTTTTATATTTTGAATATTGTTGTGAAAATGTACAGGTTTTGAATTTTTTTATTTTTTTTTCTCGAAAACTACGTTCGTCCCTTCCATTAAAGTCACGACACGCCTGGCTCACCTACAAACGTTTATTTTATAAACAAAGTACGATAAAGAGGCAAATCAGAGAACAAAATTTAATCTGAATTTCGCTTAAATTAATTAAATTGAGCTTATCCCAAGAGTCGAATAAATCTAAGGCGTGTTTTAAAGTTCCTGAATATAACGGTCACTTTTATCTGTCCCTGAACCGGTTATAAATGTTTAAATAATAAACATGTAAGGGTCTGTATGAGGATGTCAAAGCATCAGTCTTCAAAATAAAAAATGGTTCGTAGGAATCATTCAAGTAGTTTAGAACTTATAACACATTAAATTTTGAGTGTGCCACTTTTTTTGTCAGTCAGTGTAGATTCCTGAAAAGTAAACCTATACCTACAAAAGAAAATCATCCAAATCGGGACGAACTGTTACAATATTTAATTCTGCTTTACACAATTAAATTAGTCTTAGTGTCACTATTAGCTTTAATCAAAGGTATTAGCAATTTCTGATATCATTTCATGCAGTGGTTCGTTGATTGAAGGATTCAGACCTACAATCAACGAGTGGTTTTAATTTCTTTCAGGAGTTTATACAGGGTGCAACTTAAAACATTAACATATTTCAGTGAGGTATTCCCGAGTTAATTCTAAGAAAAAAGTTTATATAACAGGTACACATACATAAAGGAAAACTTCCTCAACAACGCTAGAGGTGATGGTTTTAGAGATATGCAAATTTAATTGAATTAAGTAGGCTATGAGCTTATTTACTAAGCAACCAAATAAAAATTTGTTATGTCAAATGTAATTTTTCAGTGGGAAATTGTCATAATTTGGAGGTCATAAAATAATTTCATGGCACCATGGCCGTTTTTACAAATGCTGAAAAGGCTGATATGGTATTTGCGTACGGCTTGGCTGACGGAAATTCATCCGAAGCAAGAAGCATATATCAAGGAAGGTATCGTCCCCAGCGCGTGATACCTTGTGCAGCGACATTTCCTAATCTTTTCCGGTCACTTTCTGAATCTGGAAGCTTTGAAAGAAATTCTGCGGACGGCTGCAAATTACTATCTCCAGAAATAGAGGAAGCGGTTATCGATGAAATAAATGAACATCTGAGACAAGCTGGAGAAAAATGTGTCAAATTTTAAATGTAAGAACTGTTTGGGGAATTTTAAAGGAACAACTTTTATATCCGTACCATGTACAGCGAGTCTATGCACTTCAAGATTCAAGATAGATTTTCAACCACGTATGGAATTTGCTCATTGGTTGCAGAGGAAAGTTGAACGACATCCCCAATTTGTATGCAGTATCCTGTTCACAGATGAGGCTAGTTTTTCTAGAAATGGTATTATGAACTTCCATAAAAATCATTTCTGGACCGACATATCTGAACCCACATGCAATAATTGGGGATTATTTACAACTGTGACCGTTAACAACTTGTTAACGGTCACAGAGTTAACTTGCATGACGCAGCGCCTGCTCATTTTAGTCTAGTGGCAAGAAATTTCTTAGACGTGGCATATGCCCAACGATGGATTGGTAGAGGAAGTACACACCACTGGCCCCCTAGGTCACCCGACCTCAACCCCGTCGATTTTTCCTTTGGGCTCACTTGAAATCCTTGGTTTACGCTAGTACCATTGAAGGTGAGGAAATGTTAAGGAAATGCATAATAAATTCCTGCGAAACGATAAGGAATACTCCTGGCATTTTCCACCGGGTACCGGATTCTTTGGTGAGGAGGGCAGAAGCTTGTACTTCTGCCCTCATCAGGGGCAGAGCTGTCACTTTCAATAAAATAGGATTAAATCTTTTTTTATGATTTAAATACTTTTTTCGATTAAAATCTTTTGCTCTTAAATCTTTTTACGGAAAATGATTTTTAATTTAAGATTTAAATCATTATGAATTTTGCACCTGAAAATATGATTTAAATCTTTTAAAAAGATTTAAATACTTTTGAAAAGATTTAAATCGTTTCGAAGTGATTTAAATATTTTAGAGACGATTTAAATACTATTAAAATAATTTAAATACTTTCCAAGGGATTTAAATCTTTTTCGAATGATTTAAATTTTTTAGAGACTTCTCTTGATTTTAGAGACTTTAGAGATTCTCTTGATTTGTTTCAACCTGTCTAAGCTAATTTGCTACAACTGACATTATGAATTCAATAAACCAGAATCATAGTTTAAGATCCAAGCACACAAATTGTTTTAAACGTTTTAAACAATGTTTCAAACGTTCTAAACGCGTTATTTTTGCACTGGATGTTTAAAACGTTTTAAACAAAAAAAACAGTTAAATTGAAGAAAAAACGTTTTTTGTTTTTTTAAATAAAACATGTTTCTAACAACCCTGGTGAGTAGTGTGTTTCGTGCAATTACAGATGAGGAACCCATTGAAAAGAAAACGGAAACTCGTGGCAGAAAGAAAATTGACGTCGACGAAGATCGATTTCTGATGATCAATCTTTACCCAAGTTATCTAGGAAAGTTCTTTTGAGAACTATGCAGATGAATTTTCGTCATATAAAACGAAATCGGAAAAGTCTTCTTATTGAGAAAAACGAAATTGTTTTATGGCGAAGAAAATATTTGGAAAACATTTTATTATTATTATTATTTTTATTATTATTTATTAAAAATTATTATTTAGACGAGACTTGGGTAAACGAAGGGCATACCGTTTCAAAAGTACGACAGGACTGCAATATTAGTAATAGAAGACAGGCATTTTTAGAAGGATACTCTACAGGACTTAAAGCACCATCTGGAAAAGGACGACGCCGACGGCTGATAATTACGCATATCGGAAGTGCATAAGGAGTTCTGGAAAATGGTTTAAATGTGTTTGAATCGTGACGAACAGGAGATTACCATGAAGATATGACAAGCGAAGTCTAAAGAAAACGAAGATAAAGAAAACGTATAGAGTATACATATCACACATTTTTAGAACCATCTAATAACAGTATTTTTCTTAAGATAATAAAAAAAACCATCACAGGTACACTTAAAAACAATGTTATTAACTTGGATATTTTATTTCATTTTTTTTATTGTCTCCTCTAAAATGATACGCCTATGGAATTTCGTCCCCCTCGCCCCCATGTCCCTGAGCCGTCCATATGCCGGTGATGAATCACTCCACACTATTTCGGAACCAGGGTATAGATGATTTAAATCATTAGAGAAGATTTAAATCATTACATTATTTAAATCTTCCTCAGTGATTTACATCAACAAAAAAGGATTTAAATCTTTTTAAATTATTTAAATACATTAAAGGTATCTTAAATACTTTCTAAAAAGATTTAAATCACAAAAAAGATATAAATCTCAAAATGATTTATTATCTAAATACTTTATTGACAAACGAATCTTTGATTTAAATCATTTCTATAAATGAAATGCATCTTCGATCTTTGATTTAAATCGTTTTTTAAACGATTTGTGACAGCTCTGATCAGGGGTAACCACTTTCAGCAGCTGCTGTAATAATGATGATTCTGTTTAATTTTCAGTTGTTTTAATTGCCTAATAAATACCACAATACTTGTTCGAATGGATGCTTCATTTGTATTTCTTATGGTAAACTCAAAATTGTACCAGCCCCTGAATGACCTGACAGCTAGAGATATTCTTTCAGTTTCCTAGCTCATCTAGGTGAGGAGGCTGCAGGTTTATTTGCTGAGAAACAGCGATAGTTTCATTGTGGGTTGAAAGTACATTATTGCCGATTATAATCGAGCAAGTTGAGGTAAGTAGATTGGTACCCTTGAGTTTATAGCGGGTTTATGTTATTGCATTGTTCAATTACTTCTTTTTGGGATGAGAATGCTGTGATTATACCTTTTTTTGGAGGCTTATATACGCTGGCCTGGAAAACATCTGCTGTTGAACAGAATTATTGTGGATCATCTAAGGTACATGGGCTCGTTAGCAGTGTTGTGCATATGTGGAGACCAATAGTAGGTTGACATGTATCCGTCCAGCGTCGTTCCAAATTATTGTTCAGATAGAAGATGCCAGGAGGGATAAAGAATATTGAGTACAAAGGATTTAGGATGGGGGTCTTTAATACCATGGCCAACAGATCATTTATTGCTATTCCTGCTATTGCTAATTTCCAAATTTTGGCATTTTGGAAGTTTGAAAGATCTCAAATAAGTGGTTAGTATTATGTTATGAGTGTGGCTTTATCATAATCAGAAATCAAAGTATGAAATTATTTCTAAATTAGGAATTTCTAAATTTGTAAGTGAAATTGCATGTATTAAACTATCTATTTGGTTCTCGAATGTCTAGTTCTTTAAATTGTAGCAAAAAGAAAAGTTGTTCAAAAAAAAATGTTTGTTCGTTTCGTATGAAACCTGAAAAACGCAGATTTCCACCAGACCTCGCTTTATTTACAAGATAGGATAGGCATGTTAAAAAAATGTAAGGAAAATATTATTTGACGGCAAAAATTTATAGTGGGGGTTAGAGCAGCGCCAACCCGAAGTAGGTACCTATTGTTCATTGACTTTATTTTTATGTAGGTACTTACCATCCTAGATCACAAATTAATAATTTACATCAGTGGGCAAAATTAAAAATTAGTAGGTACTTATACAATAAATATGACTGTATTTCAATTGCAAGTATATTTATTTTATTTTTCCGTTTTAAAGTTTTTGTTTCACGGCTACTTAGCTATTTTGTACATATTATTTTTGTTTCTTGTGGGAAATATGGCTACTAGCGAGCCACCCACTAGAAAATGGTAACGCGCTGAAAGCAATACCTCATGAGTGGTGTGGAAACTTGCATTCATTATCTTGCATTAGTTGTGGTGTTGAAAATATGCATATAAACAAATATGCATATAAACAAATGAATAAAAAAAGAAAATGTAGAAAAAACATGAGGCCTTAAATTGGCTATAATTGCAATAACTTGCAATACCTTGTATAGCCCACAGGACGTTTTGAAATTTCGGAAAAAAACATAACATTTTTATAGCACCTGGTATAATATCAAAATCAATCGTTTTACCAAAAGAACTAAGACAGTGATATTCCTAAGAGAAAAACCTACAATTTGAAAAAAAAATCGACCAAAACGAACAAAAATTGTCGAAAATACATAACGTCAAATTTGAGTTAACTTTTTGGTTGTGCGTTAAATAAGTTGAGCAGTGTAGATATTTCATATAGACTTGGAAAAATACCCAATTTCATCCAGATACGGCAAGTCAGTTTTGAATTGCAGCTATACCGGGTGACACAGGAGACATGTAACGCTCTGTAACTTTACTATTTAAAAAGTTAAAATTTTCAACTTTGGGAGAGTTGTATATTACATAATTGTCCTTTTTTTGAGCATATCAAATATTTCATTAAACTTCCAGTTTGAGCGGAAGTGACGCAAACTTTGTTATTTTAAATGGTACCCTGTATTTTTTTTTTGCCAATCTGATTCGTCTTTAAATTCTCTTTTCAACCATGTATCGCACCAAGGCATTTGTTTTTAAACTGACAGATAATAATCATTTTATTGTATTAAGCATAGGTGGCCATGATATGAACCTTGGCAGATATTGATGCTTAGTGTGCCGTGATATCGAAAGACTTCTGGTACGCAACTTTGTGTCTCATATTTTTCTGGGCATAATCAGTAGCTGAACAGACGAACTAGATCTTTCTTATTTAAAAGAAAAAATCTGTAAACAACCAACGATATTATAAAAACTAAGATAGGAACTCCATTTTTTTATTTGACCTAGGCTTAAGAAATACTTTTTTATCTTTTATTTTCGGCCATTACAATTGCTGTACCTATCCCATTTTGCTTTCTTCATTAAAATTAGTATCGATAATTATTGCATAGTAATGAACATTGTTACTACCCACTGTAACAAAAATATTTAGTTAGGCAGGCGGTGGAAACAAAATAAAATAAGGTAAAAGGAATTATTCAATAAATAAAAAACATTTGAAAAAAATAATGAAAAACCATTACACTAAGAAATACATTTTTATATCGAAGGAATGAAATTAAAATAAAAGATTTACTGAAACACTAAATACAAAAATATTTTTTACTCTAGGTGCTCAAAATGTTGCCCCTTATTATCTTTGCACAATCGAGTTTTTGTGGCGGTAGCTCTAAGCATGTTATCTAAGTGTAATTCAGTAATCCCATTAATGGCTCTTCTGACTCTCATTTCCATGTCTTCTCGGTTTGTTGGTGGAGTCCTATAAACTTTTTCCTTGAGGTGGCCCCATATGAAAAAATCGAGCGGCGTAAGGTCCGGTGACCTTGCATGCCATCTTACTGGTCCATTTGTTCCCATCAAGTTCCTATCTTAGTTTTTATAATATCGTTGGTTGTTTAGAGATTTTATCTTTTAAATAAGAAAGATCTAGTTAGTCTGTTCAGCTACTGATTATGCCCAAGAAAATATGAGACACAAAGTTGCGTACCAGAAGTCCTCGATATCACGGCACACTAAGCATCAATATCAAAAATTATTAATCCACTTACAATTTCTGATTTGAGACCAGTTAGTATCTTGCCTTCAATATCCAAAATTTTAGAAAAAATAATGTATGAACAAATTCTCACATTTTTAAATGAAAATAATGTTTTATCTATTTTTCAATCTGGCTTCAGACAAGGTCATAGTACAGGATCGGCATTGGCACATATTACTGATGATATCATCACTGCGTGTGACAATCAAAAGGTAACAGCTATGGTACTACTAGACTACTCAAAAGCTTTTGACACAATAAATCATCTTTTATTATGTGCCAAATTAAAATATTACGGATTCAATGAAATTGGTGTAAATCTGGTGGAGTCTTATCTGACTGGTCGTACGCAGCGAGTCAAAATACACGATAAACTTTCCCAACCTTGCCATTTAGCTACTGGAGTCCCTCAGGGATCTATTTTGGGTCCTCTATTCTTTATTCTATATACAACTGATATTTTAAATTCAATTAACGTTAAAAAGCACGCGTATGCTGATGATACCCAGATTTATGAAAGTTTTTTAGTTGATGATGCTGTCACTGCTCAAAATGTAATTAATGAAAACCTGGAACGTGTGTTACAAATGTCCCTCAGTCACAACTTGACGTTAAATCCGAATAAATGTTGCGTTTTAATTTTTGGAAATAAAAGGAAAGTAGATTACGTAAAAAATAAATTAGAGGTAAAAATTAATAACGAAATTTTGACATTCAATCTTCTGCAAAAAACTTAGGTGTATTATTCGACTCACAGTTACAATTTTCATCACATGTAAATAAACTCATTCAGAGATCTTATTACACATTAAAATTGTTATATAGTAATAGGCATATTTTAAATTTTAAGCTTAAAAAAATATTAGTTGAATCTCTTGTGTTATCAGTTTTGCACTATTGCGATTTTGTGTACGGTCCATGTTTATATTCTGCTGATAGAAGTAGACTTAAAAAAATACAAAATGCATGCTGTAGATTTTTATAGAACTTGCGAAAATATGACCATGTTTCCCAAAAATTAAGAGAAACTAAATGGCTTTCTATGGAGAATCGCAGGAAATTACATTTATTACGCTTCACACATTCTATATTAAAATCAGGTAGTCCTAGTTACCTTAAAGTTAAATTAATTTTTAGGAGGACACTGCACTCAGTTAACGTAAGATTTAAAGATTTATTAAATACTCCTAAATATAAAACAACCACATTTCGTAAAAGCTTTACCTATAACGCCGTTAATACATACAATAGTTTTGAGCGCCGTGCAGCGAAGGGGAGCACTACGGATCGCGTGCTCTTATCGCACAGTCTCCGAAGCCGCAATTCTGGTGATAGCGGGCGTACTACCCATCGACCTGCTCGCTATTGAGCAGGAGTGGAAATGGGCAGAGAACGGGCAGTAGAAGATGAGAGAGTCCGAACCCTGGCGAAATGGCAGGAAAGATGGATGAACGACTCAAGAGGTAGGTGGACACACCTGCTTATCAGAAGACTCGGACCTTGGATGGATAGGAAATCTGGGGAGGTGGATTTCTACTTGACCCAGTTCCTGAGTGGGCATGGATGCTTCCGACATTATTTGTGGAAAATGGGCAAGGTCAGGACGCCGGAATGTAAATACTGCGGACATGAAAGGGACGACGCAGAGCATACGTTTCTCGTATGCAGTCGCTGGATCGACCAAAGGAGACGTGTGGACAAAGCAGAAATCGGTCAAATCACTCCAGAGAACATCGTGGAGCTGATGCTTGATAACGAGAACGGATGGAACATAGTGGCTACCTACGTGCAGGGGCTGCTACGAACAAAGAGAGATTATGGCTGCTTGACAGACTGAAGAAAAAGCGAAAGGACAGAGAGGCTACGAGCTAAAATGGTAGAGCTCGCAAGAGCAAGAAACAAGACCCAGGCTGAAGTAATGCGAAAGCGGTTCCGGTCCGGTGTTCTGCGAAGGAAAGGGAGGTGGTTTTTTAGTGAGGTCGCTGGCTCCCCGTCGGACTCAGTTACTCGTAAGTGAGGCCGATGCGGATCCAGCAGTCCCACACTATTAAGCAGTGCGGACCCTGCTTAATGTCTTTTTGAAGATTTTTCCACCGACCCTCGACAAAAAAAAAAAAAAAAAATACATACAATAGTTTACCATCGCATTTCAAATCTTTAAATGCATCCAATTTTAAATTTCACGTTAAAAAATATCTGCTTAATCTGCAGTGAGAAGTGACGAGCGTCTGTATAGTGGAGGGTCTTCCGCTGCTGGGTTGTTTTTTGTGAAGGTCAATCTTGCGCTTTTATTATATTGAAAATTTTGTATACACATTTTTATTCATATATATGTATAGATTACTTATATGCCCAGAAACTTTACTTTAAATAATTTAATTTAACTAAATTAGTAGAATAGTATATATCTTACTTGCCATGTTTTAACTTTATAATTAGTATTATTGTGAAAATATATAGGGTTAGGTGTAAGAGTAGCTATGCTAAACTTCGGCCTTATATTTTCTTCTCTAAATAAAGACGTTTATTATTACTATTATTATTAATATCTGCCAAGGTTCATATCATGGCCACCTATGCTTAATACAATAAAATGATTATTAACTGCCAGTTTAAAAACAAATGCCATGGTGCGATACATGGTTGAAAAGAGAATTTAAAGACGAATCCGATGGGCAAAAAAATATACAGGGTACCATTTAATATAACAAAGTTTGCGTCACTTCCGCTTAAACCGGAAGTTTACGGAAATGTTTGATATGCTCAAAAAAAGACAATTATGTAATATACAACTCTCCCGAAGTTGAAAATTTTAACTTTTTAAATAGTAAAGTTACAGAGCGTTACATGTCTCCTGTGTCACCCGGTATAAATTTTCAAAAATAGCGGATCGGAAATTTTTTGAATTGCTCTAGAAGCTCCCCTAATTGAGCTAGAGAGCTGGGTGAAGTGTCATTTTGCAGCATTTTTCATACTTTTTCCTGCGGTATCAAACACACCATAGGCCAATATATATATATATATATATATATATATATATATATATATATATATATATATATATATATATATATATATATATATATATATATATATATATATATATATATATACACTCCCCGGCACAAAATTCCGTCACCCTAAAATTTTGCCCAATTTTGATGTTTTATAACTTTTTTATTTTTCATCTGATTTTCATAAATTTTTTACCAGTATGTAGATCAGTTCATTGTGTGTCTTTTTAATTATTGTAATAAGTCATATTTTTCGTCCAGGCAATATTATACAGGGGTAAATCAAAGTGTTGTTTTTTGTCGTAAACTCAAAACACCCTGTGAAAAAATTGAGGCGAATAATTTTGTTTACCAACTGTTTGCTGCCATCTTAGACGTATTGTAAACATTTTGTTTTTTGATTCATCCCATTATCTCATTTCTTCTGCGAGCAGCAAAATTTTAAATGAAACGCTGTTAATTTTATCATTTTTAATTAAAAAACATCGACGTTGGCTAAATACGCGGTTATTGTGACAGAATATTTGACAGTACAGTTAATTTAGTGTGTTGTCATCATGGTAACTACAGCAGACGTAGGTAGAATTGTTGCCTTAATAGAGGATGGCCGCAATAAGAGTTATGTCTCCCGTACTCTGGGAATTGCGCGGTCTACAGTTTGTGATGTTTGGAATAGGTATCTACAGACGGGAAACTTTATTAGGCGGCAAGGCTCTGGCAGAAGGAGAATGACCACTCAAGCTGATGATCACTTTGTCATTATGAGTTCTTTAAGAGATCGAAGAGCTACTGCTGTGTATCTAAAAAATGACTTGCAAATGGTACGTCGAGTAAGTGTAAGTGAAAGAACGATACGTAGAAGATTGTTAGAAGCAGGATTGCATTCACGAAGGCCAGCAGTATGTCCAAAATTGCTTCCTCGGCATCGACAACACCGACTGAGATTTGTAAGAGCGCATGCTGACTGGACTGTAGAACAGTGGGGAAACGTACTATTCACAGATGAATCCAGGGTTTGTTTAAGGTCGCCGGATGGTCGTGAACGGGTATACAGACGTAGAAATGAAAGATATGCAGACTGCATCATATCTGAGCGACTGCAATATTACGGTGGTTCAGTCATGGTTTGGGCGGGTATTTCTACCGATGCACGTACTGACCTTGTATTTGTTGAAAATGGAGCACTAACCGCCCACCGTTACATTGAGGAAATCCTCCAAGAAATTGTTGTTCCATTTGCTCCTTTCATTGGGAACCAATTTACATTAATGCATGATAATGCTAGGCCTCACGTTGCACGGGTAGTGAGCGAATATCTGGATGAGGTTGGACTTCCAAGATTGGACTGGCCCGCATGGAGCCCGGATCTCAACCCAATCGAACATCTTTGGGATGTTCTTAAAAGAGCACTCCGTCGCCGTCCTGTGCAACCACTAACCTTGCAAGACTTACGGCTGGCGCTGACAGAAGACTTATTAATTCGATGCCACGAAGAATGCAAGCTGTCATTGCTGAGAGAGGAGGACATACACGTTATTAAAATTTGTCTTTGTTAATTATTTTTGTGATATACCTAGTGGATGTTTTTGTTAATAAAAATAAGCTTGAAATCAGCGTTTCATTTAAAATTTTGCTGCTCGCAGAAGAAATGAGATAATGGGATGAATCAAAAAACAAAATGTTTACAATACGTCTAAGATGGCAGCAAACAGTTTGTAAACAAAATTATTCGCCTCAATTTTTCCACAGGGTGTTTTGAGTTTACGACAAAAAACAACAGTTTGATTTACCCCTGTATAATATTGCCTGGACGAAGAATATGACTTATTACAATAATTAAAAAGACACACAATGAACTGATCTACAGACTGGTAAAAAATTTATGAGATTCAGATGAAAAATAAAAAAGTTATAAAACATCAAAATTGGGCAAAATTTTAGGGTGACGGAATTTTGTGCCGGGGAGTGTATATAAATCAAAATCCTCTAAAAAAATGATTTTAATTTTTGCGAAAAGTACATTTTTAAATTTTTTCAAATTAATTCATTGAATAGTCACTATTGTTGTAAATCACATGGCAAAATATAAATTTGGGATGATACTGTAGGGATGCACCGGGTACCCGGTACCCGGCCTACTCGGCCTGTTTCGCCGGGTACCCGTTAAGACCGAGTATTAAAATACCCGGCGCCGGGTAGTGCCAATAAATAACTAGAAATTTAATACATTTAAGTAAACATTATTCAATTGATTTTAATTATACATATAACGTTATTTATGTAATACACTTAAGTAAACTATATTGCATTGTTTTTTAATTATACATACACTATTAATTATGTAAATATAATAGAGTTAATAGATGTAAGTTTAATAGAGTTTAACAGAGTAAATTTAATAGAGCAATAGAGTTCATATGGCATAAACAACAACTGCTACAACTGCAACAACTTCACGGCGCACGTGTTTCACGACAGAAACTCAGACAGTGTATGGGCAGTGAGCGTGGCAAACATACAGACAGCGTGTATTTTTTCAACCATATTTGCGTCGACGATGTAGAAAAACTGTGCCTAATGCGTTCACGTGACTCACGCCCTTATGCATAGACTGCAGATCGCCGGAGAACCGCCCGCGATCGTACCCTCGTAATTTTTTTGTACCCGGCCGCCGGGTATCCGTTACCCGATATAGTAATCGAGCCGGGTACCCGGTACTCGGCTTTTCATAAAATCTGTTCCCGGTACATCCCTAGATGATAGGTAATTTTTTTTAAATACTTTAAAACAGTTTTACATGGTAATCAGTCTAAAACAGTTAAATCGTACAAACTTGTAATCTGCTGGCTATACTTATTTAGCTAGTTATTTAAAAACTAACTTTAAAGTTAAATGTAAAGTGCTTATACTTTTTAACGTATAAAAGTTAATAAAAGGCTACCTATTTAAAATTTTAACAATTAAAAACCGAGTTAAAAACACATAAATGTTACTATGAATAAATGTGCTCTGTGTAAAGTACTTACTAATATAATAATAACAGTAATATTTTACAAAATGTGCATTGGTTTTGTGGAGATATTTAGCCTGTTTATGCAGGTTCTAACAAGTTGAATTAGGTACAGACTTGCTGATAGAGGTGGGAAAAACGGTTCCTCGCTTGGAACGTTCCTTTCGTTACCGTTCCAAAAAAATAACGTTCTAAAATAACGTTATATTTTGGAACGTTATTTTTGTTACGCAGATATAATCATGTAATGCGTAATGCCGACCGGCGTGGTGGCCACCAATGCAATGCCAAAGTGGAGCCGACAAAAGGCAGTCTTCCTTTGTGGGCGTCGGCGATTCGGCAAAAAACCGTTAACGTTAGGGCAGAAAAACAAAAAATCCCTGTCGGGCACAATCTGGAATACTGCAATTCTCTCTTTTTTTAATTTTTAGTAGTGCTTTTGAGCTCGATGATATAAGTTCAGTATTATTAGTAGTATTATAGTAGTTAGTTGTTAGCCATATCATTTTCTAATAAAAAAAGAAGAATCGAGGTAAGAATAAGAACATCTACTTTTAAATTCCTGAAATAATTGTAACAAAAGTAATTTCAGACTTCGGTGTAGTTACACAAAGAATATCTACGTAGAATACTTAGTTATAAATAAAATACTTCATGGCTCCGAGAAAAAAATCTGCAAAAACTTCGGGAATTTGGAATTTTTACCATGAGAAAGAAAAATCTGAATGCATAGCAATATGTAACATTTGCAAGCAGGAATTAAGCTTTAAATCAACATCTTCCAATCTAAAAAAGCATATGAATAGAAAACATCCTTTAGTAAAATTTAATGATGACCGGACTGTTCGGAGTAATACTTCAAATGC
This sequence comes from Tetropium fuscum, assembly GCA_964058915.1. Lineage (NCBI taxonomy): Eukaryota > Metazoa > Arthropoda > Insecta > Coleoptera > Cerambycidae > Tetropium > Tetropium fuscum. Next base: position 143,148 of record CAXKVY010000149.1, read on the forward strand.
AACTCGATATCCAAAACCAATCCCTGATATTGAATTTACTGATCCACAACCATCTACCTCCACTTCGAAACAATCTCAAGAAATATCTAAGAATGTAACAACTTCTTCTACGCAAGTTCCGACGCAAACTACTGTCAGTTCATTCCTTAAGAAAAAAATTGGTATTAGTACAAGAAAAAAAATGGACGAGTCATTGATGCTTCTTTTTATTCATGACTTCCAACCATTCTCTATTGTAGAAGACTACGGCTTTAGAAAATTCACGGAGAGTTTGAATCCATCATACGAGTTACCGACGAGAAAGACAATAACAAAGGTTCTTTTGCCAGCTGCTTTTGAAGAAGTATATAATGACACTAAAGCGAGAATTTGTGAAGCTGAATCTATAACGCTAACGACAGACTGCTGGACGTCGCGGAATACAGAAAATTATATGGCAGTAACAGGTCATTATATAAATCAAAATTTTGAGCTCCAAAGTCTGGTGTTGGAATGTGCCCCTTTTAACGATTCCCATACCAGTGTTAATCTAGCCGATGAGTTAAGACGAATAATAACTGAGTGGAATATCCAAAAGAAAATTTTGATGGTCGTTAGCGATAATGCTAGCAATATATGCAAGGCTATTAAGGAGATATTGCTACTGAAGCATTTCGGGTGTTATGCGCATACACTTAATTTAATTGCGCATGATTCTCTTAAAAATGTTACTCAAATCACGGATAAAATAAAAACAATCGTGTCTTTCTTTAAGAGAAGTACGTCAGTGATGGCAAAATTTATGGAGCAACAAAGAAAGCTAGGAAAAGAGGGAAAAAAGTTGATACAAGATGTGTCTACGAGGTGGAACTCCACTTTCTACATGGTAGACCGATTTACTGAATTAGAGGAGTCCATTAGAACCACTATGGCCCTAATAGACAAAGAATTACCTATTGTTTCCATGGAGGAGTGGGCGTTTCTTAAAGAACTTGTCAAAATTTTAAAGCCACTGGAAAGCGTCACAAAATTAATTAGTGGTCAAAATTACGTTACAGCCTCTTATGTCATTATTTTAACAAATGGACTCATTGAAGTATACTCGAATTTAAAAAAAGACCAAGACAAATATTCCAATCCGTCAAAAGCTGTTATAAATGCCATATTGCAAGGTTTAAATTCAAGATTAGGAAACTTAGAAAATAGTAATTCTTTGGTTTTAACCACTTTTTTAGATCCCCGATTTAAGAGTTTTGGGTTTTCCAGTGAAAACATAGGGGACAATGCAAAAAAAGCAGTAATTTCCAAACTTACTGCTAAGATCAAATGTGAGCAGCAGCGGAATCAAGCTATGTTGGAAGAAAAAGAAAATCAGTGTGTTGAAAATAGAATGGATGTTGAAGGTGACGACAACGTCTTAAGTAGCTTCGATAAAAAAATTGCTTCATTTCAAAACTCCGGATCGGCTCAGTCGATGGCTATAATCGAGGTGCAACGATATCTCGAAGAACAACCGATTGGAAGGAATAACGATCCCTTGCACTGGTGGAGGGATAATTCTCACAATTACCCAAATTTAAGCAAATTGGTAAAAGAAACATTTATATGTGTAGCTACGTCGGTGCCGTGTGAAAGGCTCTTTTCAAAATCTGGTCAAATTGTGTCGGATCGGCGAAGTAAATTAAATGGGAATAAGGTGAAACAACTGATGTTTCTTAACTGTAATAAACGAAAAAAGTAGGAATACCTAGTTGAGAGAATACAATTAAAAATTTGATTACTTTTACGTTATAACACGCACGGTTTCGTTTTTGTTTTACTTTAGTTCCTTGTATGTGAAGAAAGTTTTGTAAACCTGTTATTTTTTATTTACCGAATTTATTTTAATTTATTAACATTTTTTTGTGTGACGTTTAAAAATAAACTTTTTCTTCTGGGGGTTTATTTCTTAATAAAATAAATGCTATAGTATACTACCACACTTAGTCAGGCGGCTGACGGCTGTGATACTAAACGTACTTGTTTATGTTTACTCGTTGACTGTGCAGCAGGAACTGGATTGAGAACGAACCAAACGTCGAAACCAAGCATCATTACAGTGTGCAACGCTAAACGCACGGAACGCGTAACGAATAAGGAGAACGTCTTGAAGTAATCACTAATCCCGAATCACGCACGATCGCCCTGCGCCCTGCCGGCCGATGCCGTTCCTAAAGTAACTAGTTCCTCATGAGACGGGTAACGTTTCGTTCCGTTACCACAATATAACGTTCCAAAATAACGTTAATGAAATAACGACACACCTCTACTTGCTGAGTGGATGTATTCTGAGTTGTTGTAAATGTTGTTTTCTTCGCAGGTCTAATAATAAAACTGTTATATTTTAAGCCAGTGAAAAATAGTTTTAAAAAGTTTTAAATCTTATATATTCAACTTTTTTATAATCATTTATATTTATTGAACTACATATAAATTAAAAGTGTGTTTGAGTGTTTTTTTTTACAATATGGATTTATTGAGGATTCAGTGTTGTAATCCATTAAAGAAATCAAATCATTTTATAGACAGACAAAAGACAGAAGAGACAGAAAAAAGCTGAGAAATGTAACAACATGGATGCCTGAATTATTTCCACAAATGAATCGGTTATTTCGAAAAGGCCACATCTCCTCTGTTATGAGAAAATGAGTTATAGCCGCCATTTTATTTAGAATGTTTTAAGATTCATTGTGTGTGAAAACGCCACATCTCCGCTATGTGCTAATATTTAATCTAAGCGTGCATGGTTTCCTGTTTACTTCGAAAAGGCCACTTCTCCGGAGATGTGGCATTTTCCAACAAACTGCGCGCGCCACATAGCTGAAGTGGCGCGTTGGCGCCGTTGCCGGTCTCCCCAGTCCAGTCCCAGCTTCTGTAAACTGTGGTTTGTTTTGTTTTGCATTGTTTATACAAAATGAGTAGTTCGGAAAGTGAAAATAGTGCTAATATTGAAAATAAACAAATGAAAAGAAAGAAGGGCATTGTTAATCGTTCCAAGTATAAAAGTGAAGTAATCAAGATGGCTAAAATAAAGTGCGAGGCACATATTATCATGTGGCAAAAAAGGTTATGGCGCGAAAGGTTATGGCAGCTGCCGCAATAAATGTTGTGAAAATTACTCAGAGTTAGAAAAAAGTGCTTTACTTGCATCTTTACACCAATTTGATGACAAAAATTCCCAAGACTCCTATTTACAAGGTATGATAGAAGTAACACCTATTAACAGAAGCAGAAAATCTCAGACTAGCAATAAACACATTGAGAGACCTCATAAGTTTTTATTTCATGTTTGTTTGAACGGAGTCCGTAAAAAGGTATGCAAGAAAGCTTTTTTGAGTTTGTATGGGGTTGGTGAAAAGCATATTCGACGATTATGTCACCTACTAGCTGCTGGAACCACTCCAAGAGATAATAGAGGTAAATCTGTGAAATCCAGACATAACTTAATACCAGGCGAGGTATGTTTTCAAATAAAGGAACACATAGAATCGTTTGATCTGAAAGAAGTTCATTATTCTAATAATGTATCGAAAAAGTATTTGCCTGCTACATTAGATGTTAAACAAATGCATAAAATGTTTATGGAAAAGTATCCCGACTCGAAAGTAAAATATAGTTTTTACTTAAAATATTTTCATGAAAATTTTACTTATACTTTTGGTCGTCCTCAAGTTGATGTGTGTTCTGCCTGTGAAGAACTTGGCCAGAAAATTAAAAGCACAACCCTCAATGACAATGCAAAACGAGTTGCTGCTGCAGAACTTTTAGTTCACAAAAACAGGGCTAAGAAATTTTACAAAAAACTAGAACACATCAAACAACTATCTTCAGAAAACGACGAAATTCTGGGAATTACAATGGATTATATGCAGAATTTACCATTACCTGACATACCTGTACAGGAAATTTTCTATTATCGACAGCTGTGGGTTTTCGAGTTCAGTATACATAACTTAAAAACAGGAGAAGCTAAATTTTTCTCTTACCATGAGGGTGAGGCTCACAAAGGACCCAATGAAGTATGCACATTTTTGAAACATTATTTTGAGAATGAGATCTCTGAGAATGTAAAAGAAATTCATATATTTTCAGATGGTTGTGCAGGCCAAAATAAGAATCACACGGTAATTCGTTTTCTTTTAGCCCTCGCATCCTCACAGAAGTCCAGAAAAATTTTCCACTATTTTCCAGTAAGAGGGCACTCATTCCTTCCATGCGACAGAGATTTTGGTGTAGCTAAAAAAGGCTTGTTCGTAAGCATGACCGAATTTTTCTTCCTGAAGAATATTACGAGCTAATAGAAAAATCCTCTAAAAAAAGGTCTCTTCTCAATACAGCGGGCAAAAAATGAGAACATTTTAGACTTTAAGAGTTGGTGGCCCAAGTACTACAAGAAAACCATATTGTCCCTCGACTCATATGGAAAAAAAGCAAAAGATCAAAAAACGACTTTTCAAATTTCTCAGTATAATGAGTTTGAATATGATTGCAACAAACCTGGGATTGTTAAGGTACGTCCGTTTATTGGTGGGCTTATTTTCTACGAATTTTCTTTGGGAAACCCAGCTGGGATTTGTCCTAATCTCCCAACAAAGCCTGCTTACACAGGCAAAATCCCTATTAATTACAAAAAAATGAACAATTTGAAGAAACTTGTGCAGTATATACCAGAAGACAAACTATTTTTTTATAACGAGTTGATGTTATGGCCTACTACCAATAATGATGAGCCACCAGAAGAGGATTACTAAACTACTAATTACAAAGCTCTAAATATGTTTTTTCAAGTAATATAAAATTATTTCCTTAATAATGCTGGAGTTTTAGTAATCATATTATTCATTATTTATAAAATTACAGGTATTTGTTTGGAAAAAGCTCCAAAAACATTTTTTTTCTCACAGCACACCTGATTTTTTTATGGTCTTCAAGTTATCGAAATTTGCACCCATATCACAATTAGAGACTGATCAAAAGATAATTAATTGATATTCCAACTAATACCAGAATAATACGTTTTTTACTCTCCTGTAAAATTTACTTTTTACGGAGTTGTGGCCTTTTCGAAATAACCGATTCAAACATCCAATGGCTCAAAAATTTGTGATAAATGTAGGAAAGAAATTACTATGTAAAAAAATGCACAGCCCATGTCTGATAAAGATGCTGTAGATTCTTCTGGCTCTTAATTCTCGGACAAATTTCACAACAAATTCAGTGGTTGTTCAGACACTCAACACATCTCTTCAAGAGCTGGGTGAGTCTCCCATTGATAATAGAAAAATAAATTCCAAGCACTATGCCAAATCAAAGGTAAAAAAAATTACCTCATCTATGAAACGTAAAGTCTTTGTTGCCGCCGAAAATTCTTCATCAGAAAATGATATTGACGAATCATCAGTGCTCCAAAATCTCAAAAATAACTTCTTGAGTTGTACGAGTAGAACAAGAACGCTAATGATTCTAACATGTTTACCTGAAAATTGGAGTGTTAGATTTTGATAATTTTTTTTTGTTTGAAAGGGCGATTCTTGCGGATGACTATTTTGTAATTGGCTTTCCACAAAAAATGTATTTTTTAATATGTACACTGTACAGCCTTTAAAAACCGATTATGATTTTGACACGAAATTTGAATGTCGCTGTGAAGTGAAATTTTATTTGTATTGAATTCTTAGGTTGGTTACGGTGTTTACCATTCTTTTTTCAATATTCTATTTTTTGAATCACCTCTCTAGCCCTTTCAGCAACGAAGATGCAACATTTTAGATGAAACGGTGTTATTAAGTTTGATATTCAACAAGGAGGCTATGGTAACGGTTTCTTATATTTAATAAGGAGGCTATGGTAACACAGAAACGTCAAAAGATTCAGTTGAAATTCTCGTGAAAAAAAAATTCAGGTAACGTTCTGAAAGAAAACGCCAGTGCAAATTAGTTCAATTCAAGTAGCTAGAGTTGTGGCTTTGGTAGAAGATGGAAGAAGTCAAAGATATGCAGCTGGTATTGTTGGTCTACCAGAACTGTCAGAAGAGCGATCCAGCGCTACCGAGAAACGGGCCAATACAGCAGACGTCCAGGTTCGGGTAGTTCCAGGATTATGCAAAATATTGACGATCGATTTATTGGTCTGCAAATATCGAAGAATCCCTATCAAACAGCTGTGATCACAAACCGAAATTTAAGAAACGCACGAGAAACAGTACTATCAGATCGAACAATTTGTAGGAGATTCAGGAGTCTCGGTTTTATCGCAAGAAGACCTGCTATTGGAATGCGATTACTTCGACGACATCGAGTAGCTCGTTTGGATTTTGCTCGAATTCATCTTGTTTGGAATGAGTTGCAATGGTCTCAAGTTTTATTCACTGACGAATCAAGATTCATGTTGAGATCAGTAGACGGGCGTCGGAGGGTTTGGAGAAGGCATGGGGAAAGATATGAAGATTGTATTTTCATTAAAAAGGAGAGTTTTGGCGGTGGTTCACTAATGGTATGGGGTGGAATTTCCAGTGATGCCCGTACAGAATTATTTGTTTCCAGCAATCTCTAAATGCAGTTAGATACATAGAGATCTTGAATGAACATATTGTCCCATTTGCACCTTCCATTGGCGAAGAATTCCTCTTAATGCAAGATAATGCACGACCGCATGCAGCAGTGATGATAACACAATTTTTAAACGATGTCGGATTTAATCGTATGCCGTGGCTCGCTAAAAGCCCTGATATGAATCCCATTGAGCATTTATGGGATGAATTGGGACAACGTGTTAGTAGACGCAACCCAGAGAATCTGAATGAATTGAGGATTGCTCTTACAGAAGAATGGGACAATATCCCTCAAATCACTATCACAAAATTTGAGTGAAAGCATGCCTAGGCATATGGACGCTGTTATAGCAGCCAGAGGAGGAAATACTCGTTATTAGTTAGTTTGTTGTTCAGTTATTTTTTAAGTTTATTGTTTTAATCATTAATAATTACAGTCGTTTTACTAAAATGTCGATTAATTCTTTTTGTTATTTCTTTTTGATGTTGTTTGTACTTGTAACAATTATTTCAGCGTCCGTAATCGAAAACGCCAAACATTTCTTAAACGATGAACTTTTTAGACATTTTCAGCTCCACGGCCTCCTTGTTGAATATCAAACTTAATAACACCGTTTCATCTAAAATGTCGCATCTTCGTTGCTGAAGGGGCTAGAGAGGTGATTCAAAAAATAGAATATTGAAAAAAGAATGGTAAACATCGTGAGCAAGGAGCTAAGAATTCAATACAAATAAAATTTCATTCCACAGCGACATTCAAATTTCGTGTCAAAATCATAATCGGTTTTTAAAAGCTGTACATATTAAAAAATACATTTTTTATGGAAAGCCAATTACAAAATAGTGATCCGCAAGAATCGCCCTTTCAAACAAAAAAAAAATATCAAAATTGATAGGCTGGTTTAAAAGTTATTGAACATCAAATTTGGGACAAAATCTAGGTGCGGCACTTTTTTTGTCCGTCAGTATACAGGGTAAGTCTCTTAAGATTGACACCCCCCCCCTTATCTCACTTATCCTTTACCGATTTAACTCATTCAAAAAAGGAGTGGACGCGGTTTTTGATGAATTTTTATAATCTGAGCACGGATATTAAAAATCTCGTAAGATATACAGGGTAGAAAATAAAACATGATTTTTTTAAATGGAACACCCCGTATATTTTTATACCAAAATAATGTCCTTAATTTTCTGAATAAAAAAATATCTAACTGTTATATAATCACTCCACCTGTTCGTGAGATATTACTAAAAACTTATCACATTACGGGTGTCAATTATAAAACAAAAAACATATCAAGATACCTCTGGAAACAATGCAATTTATTAAGATAATAAATAAATAATATATAGGTGACAATAACAGTAACGAGTAATAACAATAAACAACATAAGCCTAATAAAAACAAATAAAAGTCAATATTAATACAGTAACACAATTTTATTTATTTACACGTAACGTAATTAAATATTTTCCACGTAACCACCACCACCATTCTGAATACACATTTGGCATCGCTTTATAAAACTGCTTCTCATCCTTTGAAATATATCACCATTTTGGTTTAATTCCTCAATTTTTACACGTATGCATGATTTTAACTCATTCATATTATTAAAAACACCAGTTTCGTATATATCTTGTTTTATCGTACCCCAGAGAAAAAAATCCATAGGTGTTAAGTCCGGACTTTTAGCGGGCCAATGTATAACACCGTGCCTTCCTATCCAAATAGGATATTTTCTATTTAGGTATTCGGTGACGTTCCTTGCAGAGTGTGGTGGTTGGTGCTCCATCCTGCTGCCAAATAATAGATCTGTTGTCCACTAAATTAATATTATCTAAATAATTTTCAACTAGATGCTGAAGAATATCCACATAACCTTGTGCATTTAAGGGCCCATTTAGAAATACAGGACCTACAATAGCATCCTTGTGGATGCCGCACCACACGTTTACAGTTTGGTATCCTTGTTTTTTTATTTTTTTTACAATATGTGGATTTCCCGCTGCCCAGTAATGTGCATTTTTTCTGTTAAAAATTCCCGCAGTAGAAAAACTGCTTTCGTCAGTCCAAAAGACATGACTTAGAAACTCATCATCTTCCTCTATTCTATCACGTATGTCTCTGCAGAAGGTTAACCTGTCTTGAAGGTTGTTGTCGTCTAAATATTGAAAGGGCAAAATACTATATGGTTTAAAATTAAGGCGATGTAATATTTTTATCACACTTCTTTGTGATATATCCAATTATATTGCTGCGGCATAGGATGATTTGGATGGATTTTCAGCAAAATATAATAACGCGTTGAGTTCTGTGTCGTCTCCTGTTTTTGTTCTTTGCCTTTCCCTTTTCTTGTCTCTCAGAGATTCGGTATTCCTAAACTTTGCATACATGTTTTTAAAACTATTTTTGGAAGGAGGTAGCCTTTCTCGAAATAACCTAACATACTCCCTCCGAGCAAGAGACTTATTCTTGTTGCACTGAATATAAATTTCAAGTAACTCTTTTCGCTCTTCCAATGAATATACCATTTTCAAAATAACTTGCTTCTTTACGAACACTACGTATTTTTTACGCTAATATCTAAGAGAGTGAACTACTATCTCACAAAAAACTGTATGACATCTGTCAACAAATAAACAATGCAAATATGCATTGTTTCCAGAGGTATCTTGATGTTCTTATTTTATAATTGACACCCGTAATGTGATAAGTTTTTAGTAATATCTCACGAACAGGTGGAGTGATTATATAACAATTAAGGACATTATTTTGGTCTAAAAATATACGTTCCATTTAAAAAAATCATGTTTTATTTTCCACCCTGTATATTTTACGAGATTTTTAATATCTGTTCTCAGATTATAAAAATTCATCACAAACCGTGTCTACTCCTTTTTTGAATGAGTTAAATCGGCAAAGGATAAGTGAGATAAGGCGGGTGTCAATCTTAAGAGACTTACCCGGTACACAAAAATATAGTTTTACAAAATCTTGTGTTTTTTTTTAATATTATAATCAACAAATGAAAATGGCCTAAAATTATCTATTCTTTGAGATATTACTCATTTAAAATAAAAGCAAAATAAAAAGGTCCAATACAAAACGCGTTTTGTTAATTTACTCAAAACTTTAAAATTGCGACATGACACCTTTATTCACTTATGTCTTCACTTTATCCACTTATGTCTTCAATTGTTGCATTATGATTTTGGTTGTGATAGTTTGACAGTTTGTTTTTGTTCCTCAACGGTTTCAAGATCTGTTAGAATGTTGGTTGCAATTACTAGCTTTACTGTAGATTTGCGGGTAGCTTTTAAAATGTCAAGTATTTCTCGTTTAATGTTGTCATTTAGAATGAATATGCATCTGTCTCATTTGGGTTAATGTGATGAAAACATATATCGGAAAGAGCATCTGTGTGTTTGTTGCAAGGGAAAGAGACTGTTTTTCTTATTTTGAATTGATTAAATCAATGCTTGCCAGTGATTTTATAGTTTTTGAGGCAAACATTTTGCATGGAAATTAATTGGTTTTTGAAAAATTTTAGTGGTGATTCTGTGATAGGGATGACTAAACCATCATCGTCGCTTGAGACTGAGTGGCAGTTGATCTACTCTCAGAAAATTCGACGAAAATATTTTTATTATTACGATTACAAGACATTCAATATTTGTATCAAATGCAGCAATAAATAAAATGTTGGAAAAATGGTCTTAAATATGAAGGAAAAATGCACTTACAGGAAGTAGAAGGAAATCATTTCCAGTAAACTTCTGTGGGTACTTCTTTCTTTGTTATCTGGGTACATATGTTCTGTGGAAACCGATACTTGAGCCTGGATTTGGGACTGATCTTGAAGAATGAAAATCCACCGTATACTGTTAAATTCTCGATGAATGCACAACGTAGATCGGGACTGTTCGCAGCACCAATTATGATTTGCGTTTGTTGAATCACGTTTTAAAAAAGCACAATTGCTTTATTATTAAAACAAAATACAAATGACAAAAATAGCAGAGCCCCCGGCTCAAAGAAAGGTTTTACTATATTAGTATTGATTATACAAAGTGAATATTATTAAATAGTAATATGCTGCTGTAATAAAATATAGTAAAATGTTTATTATGCATTATTGGTTGTCGTCAATGTCAATGCACTCGAGTTTATTGATGTGTCACGGACGTAACTATATAAACTTTTTTTCTTAGAATTAACTCAGGAATACCTCACTGAAATATTTTAACGCACTTAAGTTGAACCCTATATATTAGCTGCATTCTATTTGTACTAAATTCTCTGTTCCTCACCTCAGTTCAAAGTCTTTTAATTGTAGCCACCGTTATTTCTATTTGACAACAACTGAAGAAAATAACTGAGAAATTTACCTCCTCCCCTCCCTTATCGACGCTGAGGGAGTTCAATATTGCCCTTAGTAAGGTGCAAATTTCCTCAGTTGAGATTTAAAGTTAAGTCCGGATATTTTGGGGGGGTTATGTTATTTTCTTTCTAATGAAACGAACGCAATATTATCAAAATATATCTTGTCAAATAGCAAGGAATAAGTGTCAGTTAGTCCTGAATGAAGTTTTAGTGAGAGATGTTGACATAAGTAGGTAGCTACACGACTAAATAAAACAATAACAACATAATTATGAATACCTATATCCTACATAACAATTTAAAATTGCAAACAACAATCAGGAAATTTGTTTATACAGTGCTATGTTGACTACAGTTGAGTAATTCACTAAGTTACTTGATTGTGCTGTTCTATTCGATTATGAAGCTCTGAAGCTGTAACAATCACGAACTGAGGCAAGTGGTGTTCCTCATCTCACTTGTTTTCTCCTTAGTTGAGCGTCAAATAGAAAGCAGCATATTATAAAATGAGATTATAATATATTATTTATATATTATATACCTACGTATATGAAGAATTATTCTAGTTGATTGGGTTTCAACACTAGTGATTGGGTAGAACAATGAAACAACTACAGCCAACATAGTTTCAGGTTAATTGCCCCTCATCGATGACAAAGAAAAGGAAAATATAAGGAGTGAAGGAAACCACAACAAATTAGATATGTCATATGGGAAACAACAAAAAATATAGGGAACTAAGTAAGTATACCTCATTCGATTTTTGAATACCCTCCTTCGTCTATCATCTGTGTAATCCTCAGTATCGCTGCTAGTGTCGTTATGATATAAATGACGTTCATTAGCTCCAGCCATTTGTCCGTTGGGCAATAAGCACTTTGCAAAAATATGTATATAATCACCACAGTTCAAAATTTCTTTGGAAGCGATCCAGAACATAGAATAAAATAAAATATACCAACATAGTATAAACAGAGATTGTTCAAATATCAACTTTTGACCTAGGTCTATTACACAAAACACGTCTGGATCATAATAACGGTATTAACGGTCTACCTAACCTATGCACTATGCAATGCATATGCATATTGCATTAATTTCTGCCACTTTCTGCTTCTGCGGCATGTCGACGCCGACCAATCCGAAAAAGATAGGCGTGGTATTTATGCCGCCAATTTCAAATTGCCAGCTACCAGTCAGAGAACACTACATGTAGTGTTCTCTGTCCCAGTCACAGAATAATAAGTTCCTTGTTCTGTGTCTGCAGTGTTGCAAGCATCCATACATATCTACTATTCTAATACTTTTTGTTAAATTATTAAGCCTAAATATTATAGTTGACACTATTGGTATAACTACTGCCATCTATTGTTTACATGTAGAAACATGAATGTATGTGTCTATCTTTGTTTGCCATTGTTCTCTGCTGTTATAAATAAAGTAGTTACTAAGTCTGTGCCATAGATAAGGTCTGTGCTAAAAGCTGAAGGAGCGTGTTTCATTTTATCACTTTTAAGTCCAAAATACGAGTTTAGTGCTCCCGCCTTAAATTTACTACTTTTTAACCTCAACCAAACATCTACTCCACCTGTATTCCATTCCATCCATTACCGTTAATCGTCAATGGATCAAAGATGAATGTCTATGTAGTTATTTTGTGATCCTTGTTTTGTGTACTTATCTTTAATTCCTTGTTATGTTCTATGGTTTTGATGTTATTTCTATATGTTCTGTGCATCTGTATTCTGCGCATTCTGCGGTCATTTGTAAATCATAATAAAACATGAGTCGTGTCAAAGTTAAAATCACATGAAAAATTAAAATTTTGAAATAAAAAAATAGATAGTAAGTACGATAGTAGTACAAGATACTAAGTAGATAGTAAGTTACAATGACGTCAAGAGCGCCACCAGTACTTTTGAGGGCAATTCAATACTTTTTGGTTTATTGATCTATAAGGTATAGTATCTTATAGTAGGTACTTTTATTTTCGCGCTACTGGCAACACTAATCTGTTCCAGTCATAAACCATAGAAAATATAATATTTTTTCTGACAAAAACTGGACACGATTTCCAATGACATGAGTCTTACGTGTTCGGATGTCTGGTATGCGGTGGGTATGTACTGCATACCCATACCCATATACACAGAAGAGAGAGCTTTCTGTGCCATAATATATTAATCTATGCGCATACCTACTATACATAACTAAAGTTATATAGGTAATTAGGTATAGGTACTACACTACTACTGTAGTACCTACAATTGGTATATCTTATTATGTTTTTTTTCATTCCTGCAAGTTGATTAGGTACCTACTAATAAATATATTAATCTATGATTACCTACTTACTACTTATCTGTCAATAAATAAAATATAAGACAATGAGGTATGTGCCCTGTGTTTAGTTTAGCTATTTGACAGTTGACATTGTTGTCAATTTGGGGCAATATTTATTTGTTAACTTAATATATTAATATTTATATAACAATAAAATATAACTATTATTGTTGACAAATCTTTAAAACTGCATTTTTTATTGCTTATATATCTAGTTATTATATTACGTTAATACCTACAAGATTGGATTCGAAAACAAGTATGTACGTTTTTATTTTTTAAAGTTAAGCCACAAAATTCACAATTTCTGTGGTTATTAATTAACGATATCTATGGTGTACTGTAATTTTTTATGGTGTAAACTCATTTGCGAAGTTTATGAGTTTTCCGGCACGTCTACAAAACTTTAGGAATCATGGAATGAGCACTCTATATAAAACCGTAGAAGAGAAGAAAATGTAATGTATGGTAATCTCTCTATGCCCGCGATGTCAAAACATTTAGAAGTTTCATGATGTCATCAGTACAAAAGAACATATTTTAGGTTTCAGGGGTTTATGAAGATTTCACAGCATGGAAAATAGAAGTTGATTATGTTTGTCATAATCAAATATATTTTTATATTTGTGATGTCATTACATATTTAAGTAAAATCACAAATTAGCTGATAGGTACTTATAGATTCAAAAATTATCAATTAGATTTCCATGATTCCATTTTGTCATAGGCGACTCTACTATAGGTTATATGAGTATACCTACCACATAATTTGAAATTGACGGCATAAACAGCACGCTTACTTTGTTCAGATAGGTCAGTATGCTGTAAGGGTATTGAACTGAAATTTAAAACCCTTGGGGACACAGCTTGGGGTGGTTTACGCATGCTGCATGCTGGCATTTGGAACGTACCCTCAGCACAAAACAGTACCACCAGTGACTACGCTAGCGAAGAACAACGTTAGTATATGCACAGAGTACCTCACCTCGCTGGTTAGGATACTGATCTGATCAGTGTTGCCAATATGCTAATTTATTTCAATATGCAAATCATTTAATTTTTCCCCTTTTTTATTAATGTGCTTTTTATATATGATTGATTATGCTATTATAATTAATAAATAAAAAAATGTGAGAATTTCTGTGGCTTTTTTATTCACTACTACCTACTTATTTCTTGCCTACGGCCCGCGACCTGATATTAAGTCCCTAAATTACGCCCTCCGCTAAGCTAAGGTTGCCTATACCTGATTTAAAACTTGAGAAAATAAGTTAATTAACAAAAGGATCTAATAAAAAAATTACGGGATTTTTCCCCAATGGATTATCGTTTATTCATGTATCCAAAAGGTATGTGATTTTTTTTATTTCTTAATATTCGTATTTAATGGGTTTAAATCATTTTTGTTGTTGAAGTGTCCTAATCGTTCGGCGCGCGCGGGAGCACGTCATCCGGTTTTAGCCCTATTTTCACTTCTAAATTAAAATTATAAATATTGGCCTTAGAGTTCCGGGAGGTGTAACTTTTTTTGGGGATTTTCCGCTTTTTAGGGATCTTTTTTTCGATTTCTGATATATGTAATAGTTTTTGAGATATACGTTTTTGAGAAAAACGAACCCCCCCCCCGTTTTTTTTAAATGTTTATCTTTTGTAATATTTACCGACACCACTCACAAATTTGTCACTTTCACCATAATTTTCACCAAATTTCACCTAATTTTCGGTACAGGCTAAGAGAAATTCACCAAAATGGCACTTGTTGACTAATAGACTATAAGGGGTGAACATTTTACTAAGGTAATTTTTATGCAAAACGTTCTTTTTAGCTGCAGATTCACCGATACCATTTTCTGTGCTACTCATTTTGAAAACACCCTGTATAATTGTGTCGTCTATCTGAAAGTGTATTAAGTAAAAAAAATGCTGCGGATTTCGAACTAGCACACGCTTTACCGTTAGGCTACCGACTGCTTCGGCAAACCTCTGATTTACTAAATATTTAAATGGCTAAATCAGATGCTCCTATGCCGGCGGCCAAGTTCATATTCAGACGTGACGCTACTTAGACGTTTAATTGTCTCGCGGCAGCAATGAACTTGTCTCCGGACATGCACATGCGTCAAGACTAGTATTGTCAACAGTTATTCCAAATTCGTCAGATGTTTCCCAGAGCGTACTTACCTTAGCGGTAAACCGTATGCCTACAGTGCTTTCGTTTGATATGCAAACTAATGGAATGTGGTGTCGTGCAATGGTACCCACAACTGCATGGCGGAAGGGGCAAATTAGAGACTGGCTGGATGAAACATTGAACACGATGATTCACTACTTATAGAAGTAAATGCGGCCAACTGGATAAAATGTATAGACCATATGTGAAGAAGGTGGAAACAAGAATGTGGGATCTCGATATTGTGATGGATACTCCGGATACTACCGTTAAACCAGTCACGATAAATGTAAATGAAGACAGTAGTAAAAGTGACTTATTTTCAGAGAGTGAATAGTGATAGGAATTTCTGATATGAGTTTTTGTGAAGAGTGCTCTACTAATAATTGACAGTGAAAAATGCCAATGTGAGTGTAACTATAAATGTGTAAATAATAACATATCCCGCAAATTGATGAGTTAATTTGTTAGAAATTTTACTAACAGTCTTACCTATACTAATGATAAGTAACAAGGGGCGCTCTTAACTCCCCGTGCTCCCCGTGGCAATAGCAATTCAATTTCTTCCTTTTATTTTAAATTGGCTAATTTGAGTTGTACACGCAGCATGCAAAATTTTTTCAATATATTTTAAATACATTCAACACTAAATAATTTTTTGTCTTAAAGTTTTGCACATATATGAATATGACATAATAAGACATCTTTTGAAGTCACTTCACCTTGGTTGCGCATGATGATACGCCACTGCGCAGTAAAGCCAATAAATCGCCGGCTTGTTTATGCAGGTGTCTTCTAAGTGAGCGAGAAGGGAAATGAGATTTATATGAGTTGAAGAGGGATAGCGATCGATATGGTAAGCCGCGGACTGGAGACCCTAGTTCTATTCATAAGAAATTCTGGCTGTGGCGGTATACAATTTTACACTAAATATCCTTTTGTATTGCATATTTATGTGATTTACCGCTTCTGTAGTAATTGGTACAAGTTTTCTTTGTAGAATGCCGCGCAATTTTTAGCTCTAGTTTGTATATCAAACGAAAACACTATAGTGCATGGAAGGTTGTGAGTTCGGATCGCGCAACTTTTGCTATTTTTATAATACTTTTTTTACTTAAGAGGAAGAATCGAAGTATTTTCTTACACAAATATCCGCGAGAGGCGCTAGTGTATTATTTTATCATTTTATTGCAGTGGCGGCTCGTGATATTTGGATTCGAGGAGGCTAATCTTTTAGGTAGGGTTACCAGTGGCGTGTGGTGACATTATAAATAATGGAAGCAATTCTTAGAAACCCACCTATTTGTTGTGTTTGACTCAGTTTTTATCTTTTTTGGCGTAGCTTATTACTACATATAGTTGAATTAAATTAGTCACATAAATTGTTTTATCCAGAACAATATCCGAAGCAGCATGGTGACGTCATTATTACGTTCTTTTAAGGTGATTTTAGGTCTAAGACGTCAAGTGACCAATATGAGGCCGAACATATGACGTCATTTATACGTCGTCCTTAAAACGTCACTTTTTTCTCGTCATTCAGACGTACCTTTTTAATCTAACGTTACTAATCCTTAGGACGCCATAAATTTTGAATAAATTTTTTGAATTTTTTAAAAAATGTTGAAAAAATTTTATCAATTTTTGGAAAAAATTTTTTGAATTTTTTCAAAAAAATTTTGAATTTTTTCAAAAAATTCAAAAAATTTGGTTGTGACTTTTGTCGTCATTTTGACGTCGCTCTTGTAGTTCTTTTAACTACAAATTAGAATAGAATTTTATATCCTGGAAACAAAACCCAGAAGCAAAAATTTTTCAAAATTTTTTGAAAAAATTCTAAAAATTTTTTTAAAATTTTTTGAAAAAATTCTAAAAATTTTTTCAAAATTTTTTGAAAAAATTCAAAAAAATTTTTCAAAATTTTTTGAAAAAATTATGTGTATTCTCAATAGTATCTCAGCTTATTCTCATATCACTAGTCATTAAAGTGCAATAAAAATCTGTAATTAATATAGGTGATTGCAGAGGTATTTCTTTGGAGAATGCCTCAAGCAAACTTAAAACTTTCCGTCGTAGAAAATTGTGTTACTTGCTTTCATTTGAAATATGAGCTTGCATGAATCGATGACCCATTCCTTCTGCTTTGTCTCACGTAAAGTTTGTGGTTTATGTAAGTACCTATATATTTTTGCAGATTTTTTTATAATGCCGAGGGTTTGGAAGCAAAAAACTAACAGGGTTAGAAAGGCGGAAGATGAAGTGCAAACGGCCATAGAACGAGTTTTAGGAGGTGATAGTATTCGCGAAGTAGCCAGGAGTTTAAATATATCTTACTCAAATTTACAACGATATGTGGCAAAGGCTTTACCTGAGGAAGAGGCATCAAATATGCTCCAAATATAAATGTACGACAAATTTTCTCGAAAGAACAAGAGTTGGGCAAATATTTACAAACATGTTCTAAAATACACCATGGTCTTACGTGTAGACGAAAAAACTTGCGTACAAGTATGCGAAAACTTTAAATATTCCTCTTAATAAAAAATGCGACGAGGAGGAAAGCGTTGGACGTGAATGGCTTCTTGGATTTCTTTGAATAAATCCAGTACTTTATTTAAGAGCTCCTGAGGCAACCAGTTTAAGCAGATCAAGCTTTAATAAACATAACGTGGAACAATTTTTCGAAAGAGATTTTCTTCTAATAAAGTTCGCTACAAAGACTATAATTGTACACGTTGTTGGACGGGTCGAAAGAGAAATTAATAGTGAATATGAAATTAGCTTTTTGCGAAAACGAGGAAGAGGATATGTATTTCCAAATGTCCTTGATATTAGCAACGTACCCAAGGAAGATGTAGCTTTAAAACTACCGCTACCCTCCAAGTCAGGAGGTAGTGACATAATTTTTTCTGTTTATTCGTTTGAAGTCGATTTGACTTCTTATTTTAATCTACACTAATGAGAGTAAGTACTTAATAAATAACTTTTTGTAATATAAATATTATGACCATTTTAGTGTTTCTTTTGTTTTAAATCCCTACAAATATTCGTATGGATCAATTTACCCACTGCCCCTGCGCGGGGCAATGGTTAAATTCGAATAATCCATTTTGCAGCAAAAATATGCAGCGAAAAAAGATTTTTACCCCTTGTTACCGCTAATAGTCCTTAATAGATGTTACAACGCAGGCTTCGTGCAAGTACCTAATTCCAACTACTGCCGTCGACTTTAGTGTTTTTGCTATCCCAGGCAGCATGGTCTCGTTATTATGACGTATTTATTTCGTCAGTTTTTAGGACATAATTACGTAAAGAACTACAAGAGAGACGTCAAAATGACGAGAAAAAGTCACAGCCCAATGACGTTTATTTGACGTTTAAACGACGTCATTAACTGACGTTTAAATGACGTCATTAACTGATTATTGTAATAATGCTATATGCTATTAACTTATTGTAATAATGCTATATGCCACAAGTAAAAAAAAATAGTTAATGGTCTGAAGTTTTGAAAAAATTTTTTCTGAATTTTTTAAAAAATTTTTGAAAAACAGAATTTATTCAAAAAATTTTGAAAAATTTTAAAAAATTTTTTCAAAAAATGTAGAAAATTTTTTTAGAATTTTTTCAAAAATGTTTAGAATTTTGAAAAAAATTTTAGAATTTTTTCAAAAAATTTTGAAAAATTGAAAAAAAAAATTGCTTCTGGGTCGTGTGTCCAGGATACAAAATTCTATTCTAATTCTGTAGTTAAAGAACTACAAGAGAGACGTCAAAATGACGAGAAAAAGTCACAGCCAAATTTTTTCAAAAAATTTTGAAAAAATTTTCAGATTAAATTTTTTGAATTCTTTCAAAAAATTTTGAAAAAATTTTCAGAATTTTTTCAAAAAATTTTTAGAATTTTTTGAAAAAATTCAAAAAAATTTTTTAAAAAATTCTAAATGTTCAAAATTTTTTGAAAAAAATTTGGCTGTGACTTTTTCTCGTCTTTTGACGTCTCTCTTGTAGTTCTTTTAACTACAGAATTAGAATAGAATTTTATATCCTGGACAAGACTCAGAAGCAATTTTTTTTTTGAAAAATGTTTTCTACATTTTTTGGAAAAATTCAAAAAATTAAAAAAATTTGGCTGTGGTGCCCTTTATGTTTTAAATTTTGAAATGTCTCAAACTTAACATAACATTAATTATTGTAGACAAATAAGAAATAAGTATAACGAAAGGGAGGAAAAATGATCGTCGATAATATGACGTCAAATTCATGACGTCCTAAGGATTAGTAACGTTAGATTAAAAAGGTACGCCTGAATGACGAGAAAAAAGTGACGTTTTAAAGACGACATAGAAATTACTTCATATGTTCGGCTTCATATCGGTCACTTGACGTCTTAGACCTAAAATCACCTTAAAAGAACGTAATAATGACGTCACCATGCTGCTTGGGATTTGGTTTTAAAATATTGGGCTCGGTCGACTAAGATATCAATGGAGTCGGAGGCTTGAGGGGACCTGACCGGAAAACGTAAAACGCGAATAATAGTATTAATGGTTAATAATGCCTTTTTATTAATGATAAGTGACAAATAATATTAACCAGCAAATCTATTTTTAATTTTCATACTCAAAACATTATTTTTTCAATGTACTTTCATATTCCTCAAATATTGTTACTAAAGAATCCAATGTTTCCAACGCCGTGGGGATGATTTGTTCTGCTGGAAGTAGGAAACCAAAAACACCTGTATCACGAAGTTCATAGGTATAAGCTACTGGAGTGTGGTAAATTCCTTTCACCCAGTCCATACTACCTCCGCTGGCAATATCTGCAAACAGAACATAAATTAATGTTCCAATCTCAAACAGAAAATTAATTAATTGTGTATCAATAAAGCAAATGTAGGTATTATTAATCGTGTTATGTACTAATATATTTAATAGAATCTATGAAAGAAGCAATTTTTTTTTGAAAAAATTCTAAAAGAATTTTCAAAACTTTTTGAAAAAATTCAAAACATTTTTTGAAAAAATTCTAGAATTTTTCAAATTTTTTTGAAAAATTCAAAAAATTTGGCTGTCGTGCCCTTTATGTTTTAAATTTTGAAATGTCTCAAACTTAACATAACATTAATTATTGTAGACAAATAAGTATAACGAAAGGGAGGAAAAATGATCATCGATAATATGACGTCAAGTTGACGTCAAATTCATGACGTCCTAAGGATTAGTAACGTTAGATTAAAAAGGTACGTCTGAATGACGAAAAAAAAGTGACGTTTTAAAGACGACATAGAAATGACGTCATATGTTCGGCCTCATTTCGGTCACTTGACGTCTTAGACCTAAAATCATAATAATGACGTCACCATGCTGCTTGGGTTATGTCACACTAATTTCAGCTCAATCTCAACCGATTGAGCTGAAATTATGCATGCAAAATTTCAGCTACGTAACTCGTAGAGTTACGTAACTCGTAGAGTTACGTAACTCGTAGACATGGTTATCAGTGGATATGAATGATCATTGTATAATTAAGATAAGGCACAATCGAATATGTTGCACTTTTTGCAGTTCGACTCGATGCTATATTCCCATAACTAAAAGTAGTTCTTATAGAGGTTTCATACGGTTAAGAGCTCAAACTTGTGAAAATAAATGTTTTTAAAAACTTAGCTTCTGATTTCGAAAACTTATCTTGCACGTTTAGTTTGGATGCCAATGCATCGTTAGATTAAGTGGCGCCATTTTACAAGCTTTTATTTAACTTGCTATGTATGGACGTATCTATTCATGTTTGTTCTGGTCAAATCTTGCAACTGAGTTTCAAAGTAGTGATCCTGAACCGATTGAGCTGAAATTTTGCATGCACCTATGGTTTGGATGCACGACTAGCTAAGTGGCGTCATTATAAATACAATATGGCGGACTAGTTTTTTTTATGCACTTCCATGACACGAGTATCAAATGAAACGGTTTACTAAGAAGAATGCAAAAATAAAAAGACGTCACTATAAATCCAATATGGTGGACCCCCAAAGATGGCGGGCTAGTTATTTTTTATGCACTTCCATGATATGGATATCGAATGAAAGGGTTTGCTAAGAAGACTACGAAAATAAAATGACGTCATCCTAAATCCAATATGGCGGACTCCCAAACATGGCGGATAAGTTATTTTTATGCACTTTCGCGATATGGATATCAAATAAAAGGGCTCGCTGAGAAGAATACGAAAATAAAATGACGTCACACTAAATCCAATATGGCGGACTCCCAAAGATGATGGACTATGTTTTTTCATGGAGTGCATAAACCTCATTCATCTATCTATATCATCTCTTCTATCTCTTTTTCTTTGTCTATAGGCCAATACGTTGGTTTGCCGGTTGATTAGAAGTGACAAGACATTGCCTTTGGAGCAGTATATATTATAGTTATCTTCCTTTCGGCGTTATATTAGCAGAACCCGAATAGGTGTGTTTGGCATTGAAGTCGACTGCAATAATGAAGCGATCTTCTGATGCCCGAAAGAAGTGACTGTAGTGTTTCTTTGCCCTTTTCCTGCCGGCTATATATTGCGGCAATTGTGATATCGTATGATTTCATTTGGATTATGACTGCTGTCGCTGTCATTTCTGCAGTTTCGTATTTGGCATCTTCGTATTGTTTTTAGTTTTCTTTGATTATTTTCAGTGCTGTTCTGCCCTTTCCGGGAAGGTCTAGTCGAGCAGTGTGATAAACCTGGTAACCCCTTATTTTTCAATAATTTGTTCTGGTCGATCGATTTTATCGTTCCATAAGAACGATTATAATTCATTGGCTCGTTTTATTAGCCCATTCCAGGCTACTATTCTGACCAAGTTAGCTACCATTTTTATTTTTGTTATTTGCAGTTTTTTTGTCGTTTTGTTGTTTCCTGTTTTCTACTTTGATTATTCTTTCAAGAATCATTTTTTTCGTCTTTTCCTGTGATCGGGAAGCAGGCAGACGTAACAAGTCAAATGTTGCGATAAATTATGACCCAAATTTATTGCAACATTTGACTTGTTACGTCTGCCTGCTTTTGCTGTTTTTGCATCTTCGCCCTTCGCTGATGCGGTTTTTTTTCAGTGGTTTGGTTGAACGTCGAGTTATCTTTCGGCTCGGGAGCTCGCTCCTGTGTACGTTCAACCTGGGTTTTAGGTTTTGGTACATGTGGGCTTTTTTTATTTATTTGTAGTTTGCGAACTGTGTCGTTCCTTACTTTTTGTAGCTCCTTGTACCATGCATCCACGATAGTTGGCCGGGTGTGCTTCGTTGCAGTTGGCGCATTTATCTTTGTGATTTTTCGGTTTCTCGCTTGAGCTGGTGAGCTGTCTTCCAGCGCATTTAACGGATCTTGGCCCTTTAAACCAATTGTTTTGCATGTGTCCGAATCCTTGACATTTCTTACACCAGTTGAGGGATCAGATTGGATCGTTTCCGTAATAATCAAACCATTATTATCTTGAGTCGCAATATGTGTTGGAATATCATTTTTTTTGCTGTCTGCACTTTGGTTAAATACTAGCACGATTAAGGGAAGACCTTTACTGGTGACTTCTTCGCAGTTTCTTACGAGTTTTTGAATATTGATTACTCTTTCAATAGCAAACTCTCTTTCTATGAGATGCTCGATAATCAATAGATCGATGCATGTGGGGTCAATTCTTCTAGCCATTACTTTTATAGGAATGTTACTTTTATCCTCATATGTAAAGTATTCTGTTATATTCTTGAAGTGCCTCTTTTACATCGACTATGCTACCTGCAATACGTAATACCAAGGCAAACGACAACTTTTACTAATACGTCTACTAATAAATGAATACATTTTTTCAGATAAAAATTGTAATTACGATCATCCCAAAATAAATTCATAATTGGAGTATTCCACCCACACAATGTTTGTGTGTAAGAAATATTTCGTAGATACGTTACAAATTAGTGTCGGGTATATCCCTGTATTTCAGAAGATGAAGTATGTTAAGTAATAGATTAACGAGGAATGAATCCAAAAAGGAAAGTAGATGATACTGAAATTATAGAACGTATTAATTCTTTTCCCTCCTACCAAAGCCATTAAGTATACTAGAAAAAATAGTCCTGGCAAGAAATATTTGAACGAAGAATTGACGATAAGCAAAATGTATGAATTATACAAGGAAAAATGTGTTTCAGAAAACATTCTTCCCTTCGAAAATTACTACCATGTACTTAATACAAAGTTCAATTTAAGCTTTAAACCACCATCTACAGATACTTGTTCTTTATGTGACGACCTTCAAATGAAAATTGAAGTTGAAAATAATGAAGAAAAAAAAAAGAAAACTAAAAATGGATAAACAACTACATCTTGCCAAAGTTGAACAACCACGCAGTGCTCTAAAAAGCGACCAACCAAAGGCCTCAGACATCAACTATGTACTGACATTCAGAAAGCCCTACTATTTCCTAAAATCGCCACATCTGTGGCATATTATAAAAAAAATTATATGTTTACAACCTTGGGGTCCATTCATTTAATAACCGGATGACGTACATGTATGATGAGACATTGAGACAGAGAGAGGCCGCCGATCTCAAGATGTCACTTCGTGTGTGGTGAGACATTTGAAAGAATTTGCAGCAAACCATAAACATTTAATTTGGTATTCTGACTCATGCACAGGTCAAAATAGGAATATACAAATGTCCCTCTACCTGTTAAAGTTAGTATGGGATCCAAATATGACTGTAGACACTATGGATCGTAAATGTTTAGTATCTGGTGATTCGTATTTGCCGAACGATGCCGACTTAAACGGCGTAATTTAAAAATTTAGTCGCAAAAGCTCCCATATTTTTTGTGCTCAAGACTGGATGAAAATAGCACGAGAGGCAAAGAAAAAAGAACCAAGATTTAGAGTCATAGAAATGAAAAGGGAAGAGTTTAAATCAACAAAAAATTTGGAATCAGTAATACAAAATAGAAAAAAAACTTAAACGGGCTAGGACTTTCCCTGATTAAAAATCAGATGGTTGAGTTTTGAAAGTGCATCACCAATATCCTTAAAGTTTATAGAAACACTCAATGAAGCCACTGCATTTGAAGAACTTGATTTGAATAAAACTGCACATGAAAGAATATGTGCCTCACTGTACATCCAATAGGACCAACTATATCATGTCCCTAAAGCTGGAAGAGCAAAGTCAGCAGAATCATAAAAAAATAAGTGGACAATTAAATGCCCTAATCCAAAATTTTCCGCTCCAGTCGTTTTCCGGGAAATGCATGTTCTGCCAGCTTAAAGTTAACCTGGCAGAGCATGCTCGTAAAAGTGGTGTACACAACAATTACAGTGATGTAATTAGCACAGTAATTAAAGGCTAATTAAATGCTCCAGGAAAATATCATTCGCTAAGATATTGCTGCATTTCATCAATATGAAAATTGGACTTAATGCCGCGCGCGCTCAGCACGTGGGCAGAGCATAGTGAAAAAAACTATTCCGAATAACAAAATCGGACCTTTTGCTGTGAATTATTTAAAGGCTCATTAAAGGCTGCTAATAAACACTAATTTCCCATTTTCGGCTCCAGCCATTTCCCGGGAAATCCATGTTCTGTCAGCTTTATCGTGACCTAGCAGAGCATGACGAAAAAATAGTTTTAACAATTACTACAAAAAAATTACCTAGCACTGTAATTAAAGGCTCATTAAAGGCTCTCGGAAAATATCATTCGCTAAGAGATTGCTGAATTTTTTCGTTCTAAAAAATGGACTTACGGCTAGCGCGCGAAGCAAGTGCACAGTAAACAAACCGTTTTAAATAAAAAAATCGGACTTTTTGCTGTGAATTATTTAAAAGCTCATTAAAGGCTGCTAATAAACACTAATTTCCCATTTTCGGCTCCAGCCATTTTCCGGGAAATCCATGTTCTGTCAGCTTTATCGTGACCTAGCAGAGCATGACGAAAAAAATAGTTTTAACAATTACTACAAAAAAATTACCTAGCACTGTAATTAAAGGCTCATTAAAGGCTCTCGGAAAATATCATTCGCTAAGAGATTGCTGAATTTTTTCGTTCTAAAAAATGGACTTACGGCTAGCGCGCGAAGCAAGTGGCCAGAGTACAGTAAACAAACCGTTTTAAATAAAAAAATCGGACTTTTTGCTGTGAATTATTTAAAGGCTCATTAAAGCCTGCTAATAAACACTAATTTCCCATTTTCGGCTCCAGCCATTTCCCGGGAAATCCATGTTCTGTCAGCTTTATCGTGACCTAGCAGAGCATGACGAAAAAAATAGTTTTAACAATTACTACAAAAAAATTACCTAGAACTGTAATTAAAGGCTCATTAAAGGCTCTCGGAAAATATCATTCGCTAAGAGATTGCTGAATTTTTTCGTTCTAAAAAATGGACTTACGGCTAGCGCGCGAAGCAAGTGGCCAGAGTACAGTAAACAAACCGTTTTAAATAAAAAAATCGGACTTTTTGCTGTGAATTATTTAAAGGCTCATTAAAGGCTGCTAATAAACACTAATTTCCCATTTTCGGCTCCAGCCATTTCCCGGGAAATCCATGTTCTGTCAGCTATATCGTGACCTAGCAGAGCATGACGAAAAAAATAGTTTTAACAATTACTACAAAAAAATTACCTAGCACTGTAATTAAAGGCTCATTAAAGGCTCTCGGAAAATATCATTCGCTAAGAGATTGCTGAATTTTTTCGTTCTAAAAAATGGACTTACGGCTAGCGCGCGAAGCAAGTGGCCAGAGTACAGTAAACAAACCGTTTTAAATAAAAAAATCGGACTTTTTGCTGTGAATTATTTAAAGGCTCATTAAAGGCTGCTAATAAACACTAGTTTCCCATTTTCGGCTCCAGCCATTTCCCGGGAAATCCATGTTCTGTCAGCTTTATCGTGACCTAGCAGAGCATGACGAAAAAAATAGTTTTAACAATTACTACAAAAAAATTACCTAGCACTGTAATTAAAGGCTCATTAAAGGCTCTCGGAAAATATCATTCGCTAAGAGATTGCTGAATTTTTTCGTTCTAAAAAATGGACTTACGGCTAGCGCGCGAAGCAAGTGGCCAGAGTACAGTAAACAAACCGTTTTAAATAAAAAAATCGGACTTTTTGCTGTGAATTATTTAAAGGCTCATTAAAGGCTGCTAATAAACACTAGTTTCCCATTTTCGGCTCCAGCCATTTCCCGGGAAATCCATGTTCTGTCAGCTTTATCGTGACCTAGCAGAGCATGACGAAAAAAATAGTTTTAACAATTACTACAAAAAAATTACCTAGCACTGTAATTAAAGGCTCATTAAAGGCTCTCGGAAAATATCATTCGCTAAGAGATTGCTGAATTTTTTCGTTCTAAAAAATGGACTTACGGCTAGCGCGCGAAGCAAGTGGCCAGAGTACAGTAAACAAGCCGTTTTAAATAAAATAATCGGACTTTTTGCTGTGAATTATTTAAAGGCTCATTAAAGGCTGCTAATAAACACTAATTTCCCATTTTCGGCTCCAGCCATTTCCCGGGAAATCCTTGTTCTGCCAGCATTATCGTGAACTAGCAGAGCATGATGAAAAAATTGTACATTCGTTGTTCATTCTTAAAATTGTACGTAACGAACATTTTGCTTTTTGAAATATTTTTCTCGAACCACACCTTCTATAAATATTTACGACAGTTCATTAATATTTGATGGTCTGAAAAAACTAACCTATTGACTGTTCGATTGGAAACGAATTTTAATTTTGAAAACTGTTAACGTTCATATATTTAGAGGAATATAAAATGTCTGTTTTACGTACTTGAAATTCCACATACAATTTCTCATAACAGAAATCTAGTCTAAACCAAGTTTTGTAGCTGTTATAGGGGTTCAAAGCAGCTCAATCCTTGAAGAGTCTTAGAAAGTTTCACATATTATTTTGAATAGATAATTTATTAGCAGCCTTTAATGAGCCTTTAAATAATTCACAGCAAAAAGTCCGATTTTGTCATTCGAAATAGTTTTTTTTACTATGCTCTGCCCACGTGCTGAGTGCGCGCGGCGTTAAGTCCAATTTTCATATTGATGAAATGCAGCAATATCTTAGCGAATGATATTTTCCTGGAGCATTGAATTAGCCTTTAATTACTGTGGTACTTAAATTACTGTGATTGTTGTGTAAACCACTTTTACGAGCATGCTCTGCCAGGTTAACGTTAAGCTGGCAGAACATGCATTTCCCGGAAACCGACTGGAGCGGAAAATTTTGGATTAGGGCGTTTAATTAGCCTTTAATTGTCCACTTATTTTTTTATGATCCTGCTGACTTTGCTCTTCCAGCTTTAGGAACATAACTATATCTGTCTAGACGCAATGTATCAGAATCTGTAAAACAGCACATGGCCCAAGCAGCATGGTGACGTCATTATTACGGCGTTTTAAGGTGATTTGAGGTCTAGAACGTCAAGTGACCAATATGGAGACGAACATATGACGTCATTGCTATGTCGTCTTTAAAACGTCACTTTTTTCTCGTCATTTAGACGTACTTTTTTAATCTAATGTTACTAATCCTTAAGAGGTCATGAATTTGACGTCAACTTGACGTCATATTTTCGACAAACATTTTCCTCCCTTCGCTTATACTTATTTGTCTACCAATAACGCCATGATCAAGAGATTTTTAAGTTTAAACATAAAGGGCACTTTAACGGTTATAGTTACAAAATCTTGGTCACCTTAATCTTTGTTCTTTGAATCTTTTAATCTTTGGTTCCTTATTACGTTTTGAGCTATAGTTCTATAGTTATAAAAGTCATCGGTACCGTGATGACTTTTATAACTATAGTTCAACGTAATAAGGAACCGTTTTACCACCTAGGTACGTGGCATAATGAAGGAGGGAAATATGCTGTTAGGTACGATGTCGTAATATACCTAAGACACAAAGCTAATCTACTTTATTATAGAAATTGTTTACTTTTCCTTTAATTATTAGTTAATGTAGGTACTTACATATTTATTTTATTTTGCTGATGGTTTCATATAAATTATGTTTGTTTATATGAGATAAGAAACATTTTAATCATGTTATATCGGAATAAGGGATTGTTTCCCGAATTTTTTTAATAAGTACGAAATTGTCAATTACATGCAAAAAGCATACAAATTAGAATAAGCCAGACAAAGAAGCAAACAATTAAACATAACATAAAGCTTGAATCTCAGCCGACGCGTAGCTGGGTACACAAGACTAAAATTATCCAATGTAGTCAATGGAATGCTATTTGCAATAGTTTAGATCGTTGCCACCGTTGCGTCATTGGTGTCATGGCGAAATTGCGTTGCGAGTTGCTAGTGTTGTGATCTTCATAAAATTAAAATTGTAGTTGGAGGCACGTTGTTTTCGTGTTTTTTAGTTTTCATACTCTTTTTGCATGCAAATAATTTGGAAAATATCGTAAGTGTATGTAAAATACTTATATTTAGTAGGTGGATGTTTATAATTTTTTTTTAACTTTTAGAATTATGTCATTTGCAGTTGTAGAGTTCGGAAGACGATTGTGCCGTCTCAATCGTCCATTCAAAATGGATTACACCGGGGAAGAAACAGGTTTTCTGGCCACCTTATAAAGAACAAGGGAAGTTTGAAAAAGGGAGCCGAAGTCGATCCAGACGGGTGGGAATTATTTGCAGTTAAAACTATGAAAGAGGTGCCGGTTTTTATATACGTGCTTTTCAGCCGAATTTTACTGAATTGACATGGTGTGTTGCTATGAAAAAGCCCATGAGAAATGGAAGAAGTCGGAGGTAACCTCTAATCTTGATACTGACATAGATGAGCCGGCACCAAAAAGGCAAAAAAGAATATACCACGATTCTAGCAGTAGTGAGGAAAAATTTAATTTCACAAGACCCCCAAAACTGCATAAAAAACAGGATAATGTTCATGTTTATTATTTTATCATTACGGCAAGATATTTGTACTCTTGAAAATAAATTGCTTTTGCAGACTAGAAATTGTTCGTTTTATTAAGTAGTACAACGTATTCAAACAGAAATAAAATTTATAGGAGTTTTTACATTCATGGCTTGTAACAAGGGTGGTAAATTTGGGTTACCTGTTTTAACACTAGCCTTGAAATAACCCAAGAAAAGTAAGTATTAGGGAGTTGTTGCAAGTACATATCGTGTACGTGTGTCTGGTATGTTATTTTGACATCTAAACATGCTCATATTTGTTTTTAACGTACAAAATCAAATATGTATATGCCTACTTGCCATAATAATATAAACATGGTGTGTACTTGTGATAACTTAATTTTTTTCAAAAAATTCGTCATTTTGGAGTCATATTTGGTACTGCTGCTGACGTAACAAGTTCGTCATTAACTGACGTCAAATAGACGTCAGTCATTTCGCTGTGACTTTTTCTCGTCATTTTGACGTCTTTTTTGTAGTTCTATTAACGTATGTATGACGTAAAAACAGACGAAATAAATACGTCATAATGACGTCACCATGCTGCCTGGGGAAAGATCTACTTCGATTTATTACACCAATATGTCACAATTGTTACAAATATTTATCTGTACAAGGGAACACTAGACAAAGCCAAGACAACAATTCCCCCAATGACGAAGAACCTGTTTATGTTTAAAAATTAAAATATTTTTAGTTATAAAATGGCTCAAGTCCAAAAAATGTAAATACTTAAATAAAGTTTAGAAATTACCACAGTGACATTGTAGAATATTTAGGTTTATAACTGTATAATATAAAGTTTAATAAAGTATTTGGTGTACTTTTCTTGTCAACATTTTTTTTTAATTAAAAAGCAAGGAAAACGTTTAACCTTTATTTTCTCCGTAACTTGTTTTCAGGACTTGATCCACTTCACTTCTGAACCCCCCAATTATTATTTCATAAATTATTACAGAGAAATAATGATCTTGTTTTCTTGATATACCAGTTAAGCAGTTTATTTCTCCTCTCTACCTGATAGCCTGTTAACCTCTACCAAATAAAGAATTGATAATGTTAAAAATAGAAAAAATATGCATTAAAAAAACTTACATATCGTTTCCACGATATTTCCAACAGTGTATCGTGTTCCATAACGCCCTGCAAGCGAATCGGCAGCTTTTAGTCCAATTGAATACTGAAACAGTCCTGTATTTTAATAGCTTGTCAAAATTTTTTTTCATTCTTGTCTTGACTTGCTACTCCTTTACCAAGAGACCAATAAATATACCAAATATCTTAAAATATTTTTTTTGTTATAAACTATCGGACATAAAAAGTGGCGCACCTAGATTTTGTCCCAAATTTGATGTTCAATAACTTTTAAACCAGCCTATCGAATTTGATATTTTTTTTTGTTTGAAAGGGCGATTCTTGCGGATGACAGCCTTTAAAAACCGATTATGATTTTGACACGAAATTTGAATGTCGCTGTGGAGTGAAATTTTATTTGTATTGTGCAAATTAGTCCAATTCAAGTAGCTAGAGGTAGAAGATGGAAGGAGTCAAAGATACGCAGCTCGTATTGTTGGTCTACCAGAAACAACTGTCCGAAGAGCGATCCAGCGCTATCGAGAAACGGGCCAATACAGCAGACGTCCAGGTTCGGGTAGTTCCAGGATTATGCAAAATATTGACGATCGATTTATTGGTCTGCAAATATCGAGGAATCCCTATCAAACAGCTGTGATCACAAACCGAAATTTAAGAAACGCACGAGGAACAGTTGTGTCAGATCGAACAATTTGTCGGAGAGTCAGGAGTCTCGGTTTTATCGCAAGAAGACCTGCTATTGGAATGCGATTACTTCGACGACATCGAGTAGCTTGTTTGGATTTTTCTCGAATTCATCTTGTTTGGAATGAGTTGCAATGGTCTCAAGTTTTATTCACTGACGAATCAAGATTCATGTTGAGATCAGTAGACGGACATCGGAGGGTTTGGAGAAGGCGTGGGGAAAGATACGAGGATGGTATGTTCAGTGAAAGGGAGAGTTCTGGCGGTGGTTCACTAATGGTATGGAGTGGAATTACCAGCGATGCCCGTACAGAATTATTTGTGTTTCCACCACGGCAATCTCTAAATGCAGTTAGATACATAGAGATCTTGAATGAACTTGTTGTCCCATTTGCACCTTACATTGGCGAAGAATTCCTCTTAATGATGCACGACCGCATACAGCAGTGATGATAACACAATTTTTAAACGATGTCGGAATTAATCGTATGCCGTGGCCTGCTAAAAGCCCTGATATGAATCCCATTGAGCATTTATGGTATGAATTGAGACAACGTGTTAGTAGACGCAACCCAGAGAATCTGAATGAATTGAGGATTGCTCTTACAGAAGAATGGGACAATATCCCTCAAATCACTATCACAAATTAGATTGAAAGCATGCCTAGGCATATGGAAGCTGTTATAGCAGCCAGAGGAAGAAATACTCGTTATTAGTTAGTTTGTTGTTCAGTTATTTTTTAAGTTTATTGTTTTAATCATTAATAATTACAGTCGTTTTACTAAAATGGCGAATAATTCTTTGTTTGTTATTTCTTTTTGAAGTTGTTTGTACTTGTAAGTAACAATTATTTCAGCGTCCGTAATCGAAAAGGCTAAACATTTCTTAAACGATGAACTTTTTAGACATTCTCAGCTCCACGGCCTCCTTGTTGAATATCAAACTTAATAACACCGTTTCATCTAAAATGTCGCATCTTCGTTGCTGAAGAGGCTAGAGAGGTGATTCAAAAAAGAGAATATTGAAAAAGAATGGTAAACACCGTGACCTAAGAATTGAATACAAATAAAATTTCACTCCACAGCGACAATCAAATTTCGTGTCAAAATCATAATCGGTTTTTAAAGGCTGTACATATTAAAAAATACATTTTTATGGAAAGCCAATTGCAAAATAGTCATCCGCAAGAATCGCCCTTTCAAACAAAAAAAAAATTATCAAAATCGATACGTTGGTTTACAAAATCACAGACAAAATCTAGGTGCGCCACTTTTTATGTCCGTCAGTGTAGATGCTTGAAAATTTTACTTCTAATCCTAAGGTGCAGACAAAGTCTTGTATTACGAAGTACGGTTAATAATACATGCACCCTTTGCACAGCTATGTATCAACCAACAAATTATCAAAGCGCTGTCACCTAAATATAGTTATAAAAGAAGATATAATTACGGCTGATGGCACTTAGAAAATATCCATTAATTGAGCTATGTGTTCATGGGCAGATAATATTCCTTAACTCACCATTTCCTGATAATTGTCCAGGTAGTCTGATGTGTATCCATAAGGAAGAAGCAATAGTTGCGAAAACGAGTGAAAACTGATGTATCCTACTAGTTTGTCAGCAATACTAGTGATGTACTGAGCTACAGACCTAGTGCTAGGCTCCGAAAAAGGTGTTGGTCCACGATAGGTTTCAGAGCATGGTAGAGCACTGGAACCACCGCTGTTCCAGTAGTAACCCCAGTTGCGATTAGGATCAGCTCCGAAACAGCCGGCAATGTATGGTACCCTGGTTTTACGCCACATACGATTCTGTAAATAAGTTAATAGTTATTTGTGTGTTAAGAGGGCAAAGTACTGCATTGCCGCTTGCGAAAGAAATTTACTCAAAAGCGGCAATGGCAGTTTGTGCTCGTAATACATACAACATTTTTTCTACAATCGCTTAATACAGAGTTTTCTTGTATGTATTTGACATATGTTTATATATGAATCGATTTTTATAAGTTTTTTTTGTTAGCTACATTTCTCATGTGTCATTATTGACTGAGAAGCACCTGCTAAGGACTTTATAATATAGAAGCGAGCGGGAATTGACACTATTGCCGCTTTAAAGCGGCAAAGGATGACAATTATGTCATCATCGGAAATGGCGTACTTTGCGTTGAGAATTGAAAGCGCAAGAGCCTCCTATTGAGGCGGTTGTAGTAAAATTAAATTTGCCGTAATTAAAAACGTTTGCTAATAAAGGAGATATGAGGTATTCATTATTTATTTATTTATTCATTTGAGTTCTAAAATAATTAAACACGTAGGCACCTGTTACGTTTCTTATTTATATAGGTACTTAATTCCTTGTGATTTCGATATAAAGTAGTCATTCGCATTGAAATAATGATATACAGTGCGTTGAAAGTTAGAATCTTAAAATATGGAATTTTGTAGCTGTGGTTCTCGAAACCCTGCTGTAAAGTGTCTGTTTCCACGATATTCATAAATAATATGCCAATATCTCGAAAATGGATAGTTGTTTACTAAGGACATATTTCGTAATTCTGGTCAGTCATGAGCTGCCCTATCAAGTGTCCAAGACTTTTGGGGCACCCTATATACATATACACTCAGGGGCACAAAATTCCATCCATCTAAAATTTACCAAAAATTCATTTGAAAATATTTTCCTATAGGTTCGATTTACATGAATATTTTCCTATAGGTTCGATTTACATGAATTAATGCAGATGTGCTACTGAATTTTAGCTCAATTTTAAATTTTGACCAAATACAAGGTGTACCAATTGCATTGGATTTTTGCATAAAGTTTGCGACACTCTGTGGTAAGTGCAGGCAATAAAAAGATGAAGATTTTGTTACAGAGCTTTAGCGTAGTCTCTTCTTAACAATAAATTTTTTAATTCGGGTTGTAACAAAATGGTAAAGTCCAGGCCATAATTATATAGCGACCCAAAATTTAACGTTGTCCTTTGTTTATTATTTAGATAATTCTAAGAAGGTTCACATTTAATGGGTAATTCATCTTTATTTATGTTCTCTGCTAAGTTCAAACTCATTTCGAAAGTTAATAACAAGCAACGCTGAGTAAAATATATGTCCAAAGTAAAAGCAAAATATCTTAAATCAATTGTCCTATTGTCAAATTAACAGGGTCTAGCCATAAAGCGGCACGAAGAAGATTCGACCATAACCATAAATAATTGTTATTCCTCAGTTGTTCGTTAGAAGTGTCCCTTAATTTATGGTTTCCGGGTATGGGCAAAATGGCCAAACAGCTAACTAATTAATGCAGAAAGAGTATCTCAGAAATACCATAATTGTATTGTTTTGGAAAATGAATTAACACAGCCCAAGAAGAGTTTTTCATGGGGTTTTCTCTTTATGTATACAACGGGCTGCCCCATGTAAGTATTTTATCATTAATCATCCAAATGTCATGTAAAATGTTTAGTTTCTATTTTGCAACCAGATGTCGTTAGCGTACGGGAATAGTTTCTTGAAATTATGTAAGGGGTAAAGTCGGTCCCGTAGGATTGGTTGAGATTTCACCCCCGGTAAGTGGTATTACTTAAAGGGGATGAAAGATCAGTTTTGGTCCCGCCCAGTGAGGACTGGAGCAACAATCTTAGCCAAAATTATTCAGTTTCCGGCAGGTTTTCAGATAGTAAATTCGGGTTTAAAGTCAGAGTTTAATAAGCGGAAAGGCACTCAAAATTGTTCTATTAAAGTCAGGTCTACTTAACCCTAGTGATTAGCTTTGTTTTCATATGGATAGATTGCTTATTTGCGCAACGCATCTAGTTAAGTGTCCAAATTTATAGTTTGTTTAGTGTAAATGTTTTATTGTCAGCGTAATTTATTCTGTGAAACATTAAATATATATCTTGGTTTGAAGTTATTTGAATTAATCTCTTGACCAATGAAATTCAATATTATCCGACAAAGTAAGTTCGTGAGTCTTGGTGATGATGTGAGGTTTTAGCCATACAGGATTAACATCGACATCATGAGAGCATATGAGGTAAGCTAAATCTCCATGTATCAATATTAAGATTTCCCCTTCTTACTTTAAAGCATACGCGACGAACCCAGGACTATGAGATCATGTGTGTATATATTTATGTATGTATACATATATTTGCCAACCCAATACGCTCCCTTTCATTTTAACATCGTTCAATCTGATAAAAACCCCAATGGTTACAGGGTCAATATCTCTATTAATAGGGAGGATATGATTAATTAAAATAATGACGTAGTTTTTCAATTTATAATTAACATTAACTTTTAACTTCACAAACAAAGAACCAGCATACAAAATTTCTCGATAATGAATGTAACAATATTTTACAATTTACATCAAAAATAAACTTTTGGCATCCTTAATAACGTCTTGGCATCCCCTCAAATAAATGAATGGCACCTTGGTCACATTCATCCCATGCTTGTACGACAGCTACACTAAGCTCCCTCAGGTTCACAGGAGCAGGAACTTGGGCTGGAACACGTGTTCCTACCATGTCCCAAACATGTTCGAAGGGGTTGCGGCAGGCCACACCATACGGTTAACATCAACCTGATCCAAACACTCGGAAACGATTCTTGCCACATGTGGACGAGCATTATCATGCATTAGCATGGAATTGCTTCCAATAAATGGGACAAAAAGTACAACATCCAAAATGTCAGTAATGTACCTATCAGCAGTCATTGCACCACCATTTACCACCGTACTAACTCTGTACGAGCTTCAAGACTAATTGAACACCTCCCCACACCATAATTGAGCCACCACCAAAACTGAGCCTTGGCACAATATTGCACTCTGCAAACCTTTCGCCACCTCTTCGCCATACTCTGTGACGGCCATCTGGAGATAACATACAAAATCTCGATTCATCAGTAAACAGGATTTTACCCCATTCCTCAATTCCCCAATTTTGATGTTCACGGGCGAAAAGAAGGCGCTGTCTACGATGTTCTCTAGTCAGCAATGCGCCATTGGCAGGTCTTCTTGCCTTTAAGCCAACTTCATTTACCCTTCTTCTCACAGTTCGTACACTAATATCTACACCACGTACATGTAGAGTCCCTGTTTCGTAATATTCTTATTAGGGCTAAAAAACGGTCGTACTGCTGAGTTGTACATCTTTTTCTTCCTGATCCCATTCTTCTGGTGTATCCTCCAGTTTCTAAAAAAGCGTTCCACGGCTCTTTGAATACTACACCTCGAAGCAGCTAGAACTTGTGCCGCATAGTATTGTGACCGCCCTTCCTGTCTTAAAGTTATGGCTCTGGCGGCGCCAGATGCACATACGACCATTATTACTTTTTATTGTTTACCGTTACTTTGTTATAATTCAGTCCAAATCGCAACAATTAACTTAGAAACACTTGCGACACTTGTGAAAAAAAAAACAAACGAAGATGCTAAAGGCAATTGCATCGAAAATTACCATGACACATAGTCATTATTTTAATTAATCATATCTTCCCTATCAATAGAGATATGAATTAAAAAATGAATTATTAAGAAGAAACTACGCTAAAGTTCTGTACCAAAATTTTCATCTTTTTATTGCTTGCACTTACCACAGTGTTGCAAACTTTATGCAAAAATCAAATGTAACTGGTACACCTTGTATATTGTCCTAATTTAAAATTGAACTGAAATGCAATAGCACATCTGCATTCCGCACGAACAAACCTACAATTTAAAAAAAATCATGTAAATCGAACCTATAGTTAGGAAAATATGTTCAAATGAATTTTTGGTCAAATTTGATCAAATATTTTTTGTCCTTTTTTTTTGAAATGTCCTTTTTTTTTGAAATTTTTCGAAAAGATATAATGGTATATCGATACCATAAAATAAAACATTTTGTATGGAATCCATTGATGTGCCCATCCTTGATAAATCCGCGATGTGCAACTAATAATATATTATAGTTTGACACTGACGTGGTTTTCCACAAACACCAAGAGACTGACCACTATACTCGACGCGCGTTTCGCCAACCAAGTTGGCATCATCAGGAGATGATTAAAACTAAACTAACACTAAGAGCGTGTTGAGATACAATGCCCATCTGTCTCTATAGTCTATATAGATATTATATTGATCTGTGCTATGTATTAATATGTTTCTTTTGTGCAGTTAAGTAGTCTGTGGTGTGACAGTCGAAGCAATATGTAAGATGGCGATGGTTTAGCGCACACGTGTAGAATAAATGTATTAGACTATATAAAGTTGTGAATTTGACAGTGGATTTATTTAGTGTCCAAAAGATTACCAGAAACAGATAATATTAACATAGCGTAGCCTATTTTTACCTAAATTATTATCACGGTTCAATGAACCATGATCGACTCATATGTTTTTATCAATTAGGGCAAAATTCATGAAAATGTTATCTTCACAAAACAAAAAACCTAAACGATTAATCGCAAGTAGGTACCGGGTAAGTCTCTTAAGATTGACACCCCCCTTATCTCACTTATCCTTTGCCGATTTAACTCATTCAAAAAAGGAGTAGACACGGTTCTTGATGAATTTTTATAATCTGAGAACAGATATTAAAAATCTCGTAAAATATACAGGGTGGCAAATAAAACATGATTTTTTTAAATAGAACACCCCGTATATTTTTAAACCAAAATAATGTCCTTAATTTTCTGAATCCAAAAATGTGTAATTATTATATAATCACTCCACCTGTTCGTGAGATATTACTAAAAACTTATCACATTACGGGTGTCAATTTTAAAATAAGAACATCAAGATACCTCTGGAAAAAGTGCATATTTGCATTGTTTATTTGTTGACAGATGTCATCCAGTTTTTTGTGAGATAGTAGTTCACTCTCTTAGATATTAGCGTAAAAAATACGTAGTGTTCGTAAAGATGTTATTTTGAAAATGGTATATTCGTTGGAAGAGCGAAAAGAGTTACTTGAAATTTATATTCAGTGCAACAAGAATAAGTCTCTTGCTCGGAGGGAGTATGTTAGGTCATTTCGAGAAAGGCTACCTCCTTCCAAAAATAGTTTTAAAAACATTTATGCAAAGTTTAGGAATACCGAATCTCTGAGAGACAAGAAAAGCGAAAGGCGAACAACAAAAACAGGAGAAGACACAGAACTCAACGCGTTATTATATTTTGCTGAAAATCCATCCAAATCATCCCATGCCGCAGCAATAGAATTGGATATACCGCAAAGAAGTGTGATGAAAATATTACATCGCCATAATTTTAAACCATATAGTATTTTGCCCGTTCAATATTTAGACGACAACAACCTTCAAGACAGGTTAACCTTCTGCAGAGACATACTTGATAGAATAGAGGAAGATGATGAGTTTCTAAGTCATGTCTTTTGGACTGACGAAAGCAGTTTTTCTATTGCGGGAATTTTTAACAGGAAAAATGCACATTACTGGGCAGCGGAAAATCCACATATTGTAAAAAAAATAAAAAAAAACAAGGATACCAAACTGTAAACGTGTGGTGTGGCATCCACAAGGATGCTATTGTAGGTCCTGTATTTATAAATGGGCCCTTAAATGCACAACGTTATGTGGATATTCTTCAACATCCAGTTGAAAATGATTTAGATAATATTAATTTAATGGACAACAGATCTGTTATTTGGCAGCAGGATGGAGCACCACCACACTCTGCAAGGAACGTCACCGAATACCTAAACAGAAAATATCCTATTTGGATAGGAAGGCACGGTGTTATACATTGGCCCGCTAAAAGTCCGGACTTAATTAACACCTATGGATTTTTTTCTCTGGGGTACGATAAAACAAGATATATACGAAACTGAGGTTTTTAATAATATAAATGAGTTAAAAGAATGCATACGTGTAAAAATTGAGGAATTAAACCAAAATGGTGATATATTTCAAAGGGTGAGAAGCAATTTTATAAAGCGATGCCAAATGTGCATTCAGAATGGTGGTGGTTACGTGGAAAATATTTAATTACGTTACGTGTAAATAAATAAAATTGTGTTACTCTATTGTGTTACGATATTAATATTGACTTTTATTTGTTTTTATTAGGCTTATGTTGTTTATTGTTATTACTCGTTACTGTTATTGTCAGCTATATATTATTTATTTATTATCTCAATAAATGGCATTGTTTCCAGAGGTATCTTGATGTTCTTATTTTATAATTGACACCCGTAATGTGATAAGTTTTTAGTAATATCTCACGAACAGGTGGAGTGATTATATAACAATTAGATATTTTTTGATTCAGAAAATTAAGGACATTATTTTGGTATAAAAATATACGGGGTGTTCCATTTAAAAAAATCTTATTTAATTTTCCACCCTGTATATCTTACGAGATTTTTAATATCCGTGCTCAGATTATAAAAATTCATCAAAAACCGCGTCCACTCATTTTTGAATGAGTTAAGTCGGCAAAGGATAAGTGAGATAAGGGGGGTGTCAATCTTAAGAGACTTACCCTGTACATCGAGAATAAATATTCCTCAGAAGGTCATTAACATTGCCGAAAATCAATCTACGCAATCGTTTGATAAGGATGAGTTTAGCCTCTTAAACAATGGGTTAAATTTTGCTTTGCCCGCGTCTGAAGGTGTCTTAGATGACATTGTGGCATGCGTTGCAGAAAAGAAATTTCTAGAATATTGTTAAAAACGCCCATAAGGCAAAACGATCCAAAAGGAAAGATAAATTGCCAAACGATTGCGAGAGAAAGATGTTTTTATTTAAAGGGTGATAGGGGTTGGTATTTTAGATAAAGAGGATTATTATGAAACGGGTTGACAACGTCATTAATAATGAGCCTTATAAAAAACTTTCTAGAAATCCGGGAACATAAAACGATTACCGAAGTACGAAGCGTACTTAAAACCTGTAACAACCTTATTACTCCATCATTAAAGAATAAGTTACATATTTCAAACCGAAAAGTACCTAGATTATACTGCCCAAAATACATAAACCGGGCAAGTCGGTACGTCCATTGTCCCCTCGGCATATGGATCACCTACTTGATAAGTAAAATTTACCCCATGCACAACCCAATTTTTCGGTAATTAATTCCAATGATTTTATAAACAAGGTCAATAATATTCAGCTGCAGGAAGGTGACTTGATGATCTCCTTTGACGTCTGTTCATTGTTTCCAAGTGTACTATCTCAAGGATTTACTCGGATCAAACACGCTTAGTCAAGAAGTAACAGATGAATACATTGAACTCACTAAACTTTGCATGAAACAAAATTGTTTTCAATTAAATAATAATATTTCCGAACAACATAAAGGGACAGAAATGGGTAACTCTTTGTCACCTCTTAATGCCAGTCTATTCATGAGTAGATTTGAAGTTGAGGCAAAATAAGATCTTGAGTATTTCCCTAGAGTTTGAGTAAGGTATGTCGATGATATTTTTGCAGTTTTTGATACTAAAGTAGCTAACATTGATGACTTTGTTAATAAATTAAATAATAGATTCCCTTCAATTAAAATTACATATGAAATTGAAAACAACGGCAGCTACCATTCTTAGATGTACAGTAATTATGAATACAGAGAATAAGTTTTAATTTGTTATATACCGAAAAGATAACGTCAGATTGCATCAAAACGTTAAAACGTCAAATTGCGTCGGCACGGTCCCAACCACAATTCTCGATTAACACCAACGAATATAATTAACAATAGATATAGGTACGTACCGAATAGTGTATCATAAAAAATCTTATAATAATTCAGATTATTAAAAATATATTAAACAAAGAAAGAAATATATTAAACAAAGACTCTAGTCTTTGTTTCATATATTCATTAAGAAAACAATTAAATCATTTTTTCTACACATTGCCACTACATAAAAATGTATATTCCTAGCTTTCTGCGTCAGGTTTGTGACATTCCTTAGTTTCTCAAAAAACCCTCGAGATATACCTAATCATAGAGACCCTTCAATGAGAGTCTGGCCAAGACGTTGCCACTTTCTGATCGGTGCCGACATTTTACTTCAGACTTGAGTTAGTCACTTAGATTTTGACATTTGTAGGTTATTTATATTCGCAAAATTGTGACTTGCGAAGTAAATATACCATTCTTCATTGTGAAAAACTCAAAGGTAAGCTTTATGCATATGCACAATGCGTATGTAGCAATATATGCATATGTAGAAATCAGAATATTGAATACCTATTGAGGCTCCTCACATTCTGAACTGTCATAATAATATATTGTTTAATAATTATTATTGTAGAGTTCTACTTCAATTCTTATTATTCATGAAAAAACATATTTTACTGGTATCTAAGTTAATAGAAGCAGTACTACTCATTTTTTAAACCTCTTATTTTATACCGTATATCCACGTATATTAATGCGAATGTTTGCAGTAAAATCATTTCTAATCTTTTTAAATTTGGCGCAATCACAATTCATATTGTGATATAAAATGGCTGCCTTGGCCAGACTCATTGAACGGTCTCTACTTATAATCAGTTTTACCGCCTGAAGGAACGTGGTAGTTTACTTATTCTAGTGAATGTGTGGACATCTTGCCAGCGTTTTTAATGAAATAATAAAAATAAGTCGCTGCAGACATCGAGGATGAGTATATTTAGTATGTGTCAGGTACGCGACGCTAATTAAACAGTTAATAATTTTTTATTGGGTATATCAGTATTAGGGTAATATATTAATAACCGAATTTGAGGTTATATTCAGCAGTGTATGATGTAGAATCAATTTAGAGCGTCCCCTAGCGTTCCTTTTGCGTAAGTATATCAGGATCGTGACGGTCAGCTGCGACACAATTAATTTCGTGACGAAGTCGACAAAGATGTGACGACCTTGAGAATTGGTTAACAAATAATTACATTTCAGATATGACACTTACACAAGCACAAAGAGTAAACCGATACAGAAAAAAGTTGAAACAAAACCCACAAAGAGAAGAATATTTAAAAAAAAAAGTAGAGGAAAAGCTATGAAATTAAAAAAAAAACAATTGGAAAAAATAGAGATCAAAGGAAAAATGGAGATTATATTAATTAAAATGTCGTCAAAATAAACTGTCTGAAGCTAAACTGTCCGAATTGCGTGCGTCAAATTCACCGTAACTCATAGATATATACCTAATGATTCTAACTATTGCGTTCAACACAAAATGGCCAGCTCCAATTTTCTAATTCACCGCCTTTTAAGATCCCTCTTAATAAGGAGAGGTTTAACAAAGAGAAGCCATTAATCGAAGATATAGCTGTCAGTAATGGATATTGTATAGGACTAGTTGATAAATTGTTCAAGAAACGTAAATTAAAAGAAACCCTTCGCAACTCTTCGATCTTTCAAATTAATAGAGAAAATTCCAACTTTATATCAATTCCATATAAACCCCGTCTTACCAATGGTCTTAGCAGAATTTTTAAAGATATAGGAATAACAGTTGTTCATTCATACGGGAATAAAATACAACAATTTTTTGGGTAATCGAAAGGATAAAATAAATATTAACGAAAGGTCGGGATTTATGAAATTAGCTGTAAAAACTGTAATAAAAAGAATGTTGGACAAACTAGGCGATCTATTCAAACTAGATTCAAGGAGCACATGGCCCATCTCAAATACGGAAGAACAGAAAAATTTAGCGCTGCTCAACATGCTTTTGACAATAATCCTAGGATAGACATTAGTAACTTAGGAAATAATTAGGAATGTCACAAACAGTAGGCAACTGGATGCTTTTGAAAGTTTAGAAATTAACAAATGTAGAAATAGTATGAATAGTGACAAAGGGCCTATCCCAAATAGCCCGCTCTTTTGGTTAGTCGATTATTAGTTAGTCGATGGTTAATCGAACTAAACTAACCCTAGAGCGTACCCTATTTATACCTAAATTATTCTCACGGTTCATTGAACCATAAATACCGTTCACTGAACCGCAAAATAAATAGGGTACGTTCTGATTTAATCATCTCCCGATGATGCCAACTTGGTTGGCCAAACGCGCGTCGGGTATAGTTTCAGTATTTTGTTGTTTGTGGAAAACCACGTCAGTGTCAGTTTCACATCAAATGTTCCAACCCTCTTCAGGAAATTATAGTTTAATAGTTATTTATGCAATACGTGCAAAAAGGAAGTGCTTATTGAACGCGACGTGAAGTTGTTCAACGAGGCCGCCAGGCCAAGTTGGACGACACGTCGAGGGCAATAAACACTTTTTGTATGAGTTGCATACAATATTTTTTTTATTTAGGTGGCATTAGTGAAAGCCAAATTTTATATTATGCGGTAACGTAACAACAATGCTAAACGACATGTTTGATGATCGCTGGTTATGGCGCTTAGGACCATGGGATTGGCCGGCTCTATCTCCTGATCTAACGCCCTTAGATCTCCTTAACGCCCTTTTTCCTTTGGGGAATTTTAAAATGTATCGTAAATGTAAAAGTAAATGTAAAAACTAAATGGACCACAATTCGAACATGCTTTGTAATAATTTTTGTTGTTATTGTAATTTTTGTTGTTAAATTAATTAAATAAAAACATATTTGTAAAATAAAAATATAAATGTTTTAAATTAGTTTCTTTCAATTTTCTCAGAAGATATCAATTTCAGAAGCATAGTACCTTATACTTTTTTTTTACTAAGAACTGAATTTGTGATGTTGAAGATATGCTTTTGACATAATTTTTATTTATTTTCAGAAACTCTTCCTATGATTGACAACCCTTTAAAATGTTAAGAAGATGTCAAAAAATCATTATTTTATATCAATTAGTTTAGAAGATAATCACAATAAAGGGCGACGCTGTAAAGAAATTTAAAAAAAATCATGATAACTCAAAAACAGTTGAGATTCAAGATAGGGTTGTATTATCAAACTTACCCTTAACAT
Organism: Tetropium fuscum; assembly: GCA_964058915.1. Lineage (NCBI taxonomy): Eukaryota > Metazoa > Arthropoda > Insecta > Coleoptera > Cerambycidae > Tetropium > Tetropium fuscum. The sequence goes on from CAXKVY010000149.1 coordinate 187,310, forward strand.
TGATGAAGAATTCAAAAACGTAAGAAATGGGGTGGCTTACTTTAAATTAGCAAACTTGACGTCAACTTCCGGTATAACCGGAAGTGATAGAAATTCGAAAATATTTTTGAATGGTAGATCTTTTCCGAAAACTCACTCGACCTGAGTTTCAAAGCGATATTCCAATTCAGTCTGGAGATACGGGGGTAAGTTGAAAAAGATCACCCTGTATATATAATGATTGCGGAAATGAGTATGGCATATCATTTTAGTTACCTAGAATAATTTTTAAATGTACACGATTTTAATAAAAACATGTTTATGATTTGTACATGTTTATAAAAGGACACAACCTGCACACTTTGCTTTTTATATTAAATATCCGACACTGTGAAGAGTAAGTAGCCTATACAGGGTGAGTCAGTTTTTTGGAGACAAACTTTAACAGGGGATAGAACGCACGTTTTTAAAAAGAAAAGTGCCTATAAATATATGGCCGATCTAGCTTCCTAAGGAAGATACAAGGTGTTAAAGTTTCATTTTTTTTACATTAATGTGTAATATTTTCTGAACGGAATGATATATTCACTAAATATTTTACACATATCTTAACCTGCATAGGATCAACATGTTGTATTGTTCCTGTCGAAAATACTATAGTGGATGTTACTTTTTTCGGGTACTTCGGATATTCTGCATAATGGAACTTTTTTTTCGTACGCCACTGACATTATCTGATACATATTTCTAAAATAACGGCCCCTTAGTAACAATTTTGATCTCTTGTAATTTTGCTCTAACTACGACAGTTTTAGAGATATTGGCCGTTGTTTCTCTGACAGTGTAATGTCGTTATTATATTTTTTTTCTCGAATTTTCTTTATGACTTATAAACGAACGCTTAGATTTTTTCATGTTTGGGGGATAATGCCTATTAATTAAGGCGCATAAAACAAGCGGTAAGAATGTTCAAAAACTTGCACAGTGGCGGGGTGGAAGGGGTGCTCCACCCCTTTCGTAAACAGAACATCTACGCCAAAGACTATTTAAAAAAAAACTGTTATTTTCATTATCTACATACAGTTTAACAAAAATAATGTCCCTTCTTCTGTTTCGAAATTCCTGTGCGGTTCCTAGTTATTTTGATTTTTAGTGTTTGATGTGGTACTAAATTAAGTAATTTATTTATTAGCAATAATAATTATCGGCTAAATATTTAATTCTTTCAACGAAACCTACCTAAATATGGTGTGTTAAGGATTCTAAAAAGCCGAAATCTCTTATTCTTTATCTTTTTCCAATGTAGTCAAAATAAATATTTGTTATATCAAGCCTTACTCAAATACAATACTTTTATATGTTGAAATTTGTTAAATTACAAATGTACTTACAATACAATATATTATTGTGCAGTTGCCAAAAGTCTTAAAAATTTCCTTTAAGTTTTATTAAACTTGTGCATGTACCAATTTCTGTTTCAATTTTTGTTGTTGTTTGCTAAATAATTTCCATTTAAAACTAGCGTATTTGTAACTGTACGTAATAATTGCAACAAAATATTCTACTCCTTGGAAAACAAGTAAGCATTATGTCATATTTTGAAACGACAGTTTGACGTATTACAAGTTTATCTACAAACAATTTTGCTTCATCTTGAATATTTTCACTGTTATTAATTATTATTTTTAAGATTAAAAAGTTATTTTATGTGATTTGCCATATTTTAATTAGTGTAACATGCCGTTTACATTTACAAATAGCGAACAAGCCGACATTCATTTTATTTATGGGTTCGCAAATGGGAATTCAAGATACGCAGCTAGGGAGTATCGAAGAAGATTTCAAAATAGACTACAACCTCATCATTCCGTTTTTGTGAGTATCCACCGTCGATTTGTTAACCAGGGTTTGAAAAATGTACCCGGGGGCCGACAGAACAACCGTGGACGAGATAGAGACCGTATATTGCGGGAATTTAATAGGAACCCAACGACAAGTACTCGACGTGCTGCTATTGCTCTTGGTATTTCCCAAAGTAAAATTTCCCGGGTTTTAAAACGGGATCACAGACGCCCATATCATTTTCAACCTGTTCAAGGTTTATGTCCAGGTGACGCTGAACGAAGACTTACTTATTGTAGGTGGGTTCTTAACTCCATTCAAAATAATAGGGATTTCTTATCCAATATACTGTGGACTGATGAATCTTGTTTTACTCGTCGTGGTATAGTAAATTTTCACAATCTGCATGTATGTGCACATGAAAACCCACATGCCATTCGACCACGAAGTTTTCAACATGAATTTAGTACAAATGTCTGGATTGGAATTTACGGCAACCACGTGTTTGAACCTTATTTCTTGCCACAACGTGTAAATTCAGAAAATTTCCTACAATTTTTAGAAGAACACCATGGTAATATATGGGAAGTCATTCCTTTGAATTTAAAAAGACAGTCTTGGATTCAACTTGATGGGTGCCCGGCCCATTATGGCAGAAATGTAAGAAATTGGCTAAACAATAACTATCCCAATAACTTGGGAGGTGGATAGGTCGTGGAGGTCCAGTGGCGTGGCCTCCCAGATCCCCCGATTTAACACCACTTGACTTTTTTGTGTGGGGATTCATTAAGGAAATAGTGTATACCACTCCGGTTAATACACTTGAGGAACTTCAAAATCGCATTAGAGATGCTTGCAATGAAATAAGGGTGTATCATTTAGTTAACTTAAGACGTTCTATGATACGTCGCAGTGAAATGTGTATTGAGAAGAACGGTTTACATTTTGAACAAAGTATCTAATTTTATGTATGTAGGTACTAGTGTTATTGTTATTAATTCTTGTAATTGTTATTTATAAATCATTATTGCTAACAATTGTTATTTATTCCACAATTATTATTGTTAATTAAATATTGCTATAAATTCAAAAATGTTTATATCTCCATAAACATTAACATAAATGTTCATCTAATGTTTTTTTTTGTAATTGTAATTACTTGGAAAGAGATAAAGAGATTTCGGCTTTTTAGAATCCTTAACAAACCATATTTAGGTACGTTTCGTTAAAAGAATTAAATATTTAGCCGATAATTATTATTGCTAATAAATAAATTACTTAATTTAGTACCACATCAAACACTAAAAATCAAAATAACTAGGAAACGCACAGGAATTTCGAAACAGAAGAAAACATTATTTTTGTTAAACTGTATGTAGATAATGAAAATAACAGTTTTTTTTAAATAGTCTTTGGCGTAGAAGTTCTGTTTACGAAAGGGGTGGAGCACCCCTTCCACCCCGCCACTGTGCAAGTTTTTGAACATTCTTACTGCTTGTTTTATGCGCCTTAATTAATAGGCATTATCCCCCAAACATGAAAAAATCTAAGCGTTCGTTTATAAGTCATAAAGAAAATTCGAGAAAAAAAAATTATAATAACGACATTACACTGTCAGAGAAACAACGGCCAATATCTCGAAAACTGTCATAGTTAGAGCAAAATTACAAGAGATCAAAATTGTAAAACTAAGGGGCCGTTATTTTAGAAATATGTATCAGATAATGTCAGTGGCGTACGAAAAAAAAGTTCTATTATGCAGAATAGTCGAAGTACCCGAAAAAAGTAACATCCACTATAGTATTTTCGACAGGAACAATACAACATGTTGATCCTATGCAGGTTAAGATATGTGTAAAATATTTAGTGAATATATCATTCCGTTCAGAAAATATTACACATTAATGTAAAAAAAAATTAAATTTTAACACCCTGTATCTTCCTTAGGAAGCTAGATCGGCCATATCTTTATAGGCACTTTTCTTTTTAAAAACGTGCGTTCTATCCCCTGTTAAAGTTTGTCTACAAAAAACTGACTTTTATAATTGATCACTAATTTAACATTGTTGCTGGAAAGTACTTTTGCAACATATTAATAGAAAATACTAAGTATTTTTATTATTTTCTGTAAAACAAACTTACCGATGTATGTGTGAAAACGAATCCATCGGGGTTAAATATTGGGAAGATATACCAATCATGAGTATCAGCAAGTCTTCGAACAGCTGGATCAGTGCTCTGTAATAGTTCGTTGAGAATGAAAGTACTCGTAGCTCCAGTTATCCTTAAACAAAAAGTGATTACTCTTTCTCTAAAAATAAATGTCTTAACCAAAGTACACAAATAGGCAACAAGGTTCTACAAAAAATATTTCTTTTCGAACATTGCAATTTTTCTTTACACATAAAGCAAGGAAACCTGTTTTAGTAGACACCGTGGCCACAGAAAAGGGAGCTTATACAGAAGCGAAGGTAAGGCTTCCTTCCAAAACCAAATTTCAGTGCGCATGCGTTTAACAAGTAGTATAGTTGTCAACCTCACTTTTCCGATACAAACGTGTGGCGATATTTTCGTTTAACTTTAGTTTGTGTTTGAATTGTATTTTTTGAGTATTTTCTGTTTTTGTTACAATAGTGAGCTATTGAGTTAGTTGCTTTGTCTTCTCTTATTTAACTTGTGTTTTGTGTAGTAGTGTTGGGTCATAAAGGAGGATTTGTTTGTATTTTTCGGGGACGTTCATCGAGAACAGGTGAATAGGCGTTTCGAGGTTGCACTTATTGGTTGCACCTCGAATTATTTGCTAAGTAAATTCATGTTCCATTCATAGTAATTGTGTATTTGGTACCTATGTTAACTTCAGTAGCGACTCATTGAAACCTACCCTGAGTCTGCCAGTTTCCAAGTTATACCTAATTTAAAAATCTGGTAAGTAACTCTATTTGTAAAATGTTTAAACTTACCCTAAGATTTACGGAAATTTATTGTATTTGTAAATAAAATTTCAGATATTCCTATTCGATCTGTCTAGGAAGAACAAGAGACTGCATCTGACACCAAAGCTGCTGTTCATGCCACTTTAGAGTGCTCCTCGAACACAGCAGGTATGAGTGTTATTTATCTTTGTGTATTTGTATGAAATATTGCACTTACTGTGCATTATTTTCACAATTGTTCAGATATATTTATTAAATCGACAAATTAAACCCAAATTTAATACGTATGAACACAGCTCTTTTTAACCACAACGAAATTTCAGATATCAGCATGACTTCCTCTCTAGGAAAAATTCACAGATTTCGCAATACTTGCAACTATCGGAGACATTGGAAATTATAACAAAATATATGAAACATAATATACCGATCCTTTTGAGTTGTTTCGAATACGTCAAATACTATGGTGCGCGTGCATGCTTGTGGCAATTTCCAGATTGGCTTTAGAATGCTTATGTTTATTAAGTGTTTATTAGTAATGTTTGCCGTACGATTGGGTCCCTAGCATTTTATAAATTTATAATAACACGTTAATTAATAATTTAATATAATATTGAGTATGGATACTGTCACAATTTGTCACAAGAATGCGCAGAACGTACTACGCACCGAGTTATTGTCTCATTCAATACAAGTTGCGTTGTATTTATCTTAGTCGCTTGCTCTAACAGAATAGGTCTATTAACTGTTTATTATACACACAAGGTTATATATAAATATAAACATAATTCTTTAGCATTTTATTTTTGAAAAACTTAAAGTATTACTAATATAATACACATCTCAATTTACGAGTTAGGTATGTAGTAAGAAATAATAAACATCATTTTTAGTTAACCAACTTATATTGGATTTGCAGTTAAACTTAAAAAAACAATCACAGATCATACATATAACGCAAGTATCGCAGGCGTATTGAAAATACGAGACACAACTGGTAAAATTATCTCAAGTGAATTGAATAAAAATAAAACTCAGTTGTGTTCCGATTTTTTTGTTCGTTTGACCCTGAAGGTCTTGCCGTTTTAAACAGGGTATCTTGCATGGGGTGGTCAAAAATTACAGTCTCATTTTTTTTGTATTCGAATGAATGCTATTCTTTAAAAAAGTTTTTGTTTGCCTAAAAATAGTGATGACTTTGTCAAAAATGTGTTGTATACACAGGGTGGTTAAGAATTACAAAATGTTAAAATTTGAAAAGAGGAAACTGTGATTTCTGATCACCCCGTATAAAAACAATTGTGGCTAAATCATTTTGGTTTTTTATACGTGGTGATCAAAAAGTACAAACTTTACTGTTGAATTGATTTTGTAATTTTTGACCACCCCGTGTAATAAACATAATTTTTGTCGACAGTACTTTAGGCAAGCAAAAATTTTTATAAATAATAGCGTTTTCCCGAAAACTAAACATTTTTTGATATTTTGTAATTTGTGACCACCCCGTATAAAAAATATGATTTTTGTCGACGTTATTACTATTTTTTGGGCAACTAAAAACTTTTATAAATAATATTTTCTTTTGTAATTTTTTACCATCCCGTATAATAAACATAATTTTGGTCGACATTACTTTAGGCAAGCAAAAACTTTTAAAAATAATAGCGTTTTCCTGAAAACTAAACATTTTTTGAGATTTTGTAATGTGCGACCACCCCGTATAAAAAATATGATTTTTGTCGAAGAGTAAACTGTGATTTGTGATCACCCCGTATAAAAACAATTACGGCAAAATTATCATTAGTTTTCTATAAGTGGTGATCAACAAGTACAAACTTTACTCTTACCGAATTTTAAGATTTTGTAATTTTTTACCACCCCGTATAATAAACATAATTTTTGTCGACATTACTTTAAGCAAGCAAAAACTTTTATAAATAATAGCGTTTTCCCGAAAACTAAACATTTTTTTAGATTTTGGAATTTCTGACCACCCCGTATAAAAAATATGATTTTTGTCGACGTCGTTACTCTTACCGAATTTTACGATTTTGTAATTTTTGACCACCCCGTATAATAAACATAATTTTCGTCGACATTACTTTAGGCAAGCAAAAACTCTTATAAATAATAGCGTTTTCCCGAAAACTAAACATTTTTTGAGATTTTGTAATTTGTGACCACCCCGTATAAAACATATGATTTTTGTCGACGTCATTACTATTTTTTGGGCAAGTAAAAACTTTAATAAATAATGTTTTATTTTTGTAATTTTTGACCACCCAGTATAATAAACATAATTTTTGTCGACATTACTTTAGGCAAACAAAAACTTTTAAAAATAATAGCGTTTTCCTGAAAACTAAACATTTTTTGAGATATTGTAATGTGCGACCACCCCGTATAGAAATATGATTTTTGCGGATTTTTATAGAAGATAACTGTGATTTTTGAACACCCCATATAAAAACATAATTGTGGCAAAATCACCATAAATTTTTAATACGTGGTGATCAAAAATTACAAACTTTACTCATATCGAATTTTAAGATTTTGTAATTTTTTATCACCTCGTATAATAAACATAATTTTTGTCGACATTACTTTAAGCAAGGAAAAACTTTTATAAATAATAGCGTTTTCCCGAAAACTAAACATTTTTTGAGATTTTGTAATTTGTGATCACCCCGTATAAAAAATATGATTTTTGTCGACGTCATTAGTATTTTTTGAGCAAGTAAAAGCTTTTATAAACAATAAAATTTTCTCGACAATGTACAATTTTATACGTGGTGATCAAAAAGTACAAACTGTACTCTCACCGAATTTTAAGATTTTGAAATTTTTGACCACCCCGTATAATAAACATAATTTTTGTCGACATTGCTTTAGGCAAGCAAAAACTTTTATGAATAATAGCTTCTCCCGAAAAGTAAAAATTTGTTGAGATTTTGTAATTTGTGATCACCCCGTATAAAAAATATGATTTTTGTCGTCGTCGTTACTATGTTTTGGACAAGTAAAAACTTTAATAAATAATAGCGTTTTCCCGAAAACAATTTTTTTTTTTGAGATTTTGTAATTTGAGACCACCCCGTATAAAAAATATGATTTTTGTCGACGTCATTACTATTTTTTGGGCAAGGAAAATTAACAGAATTACTACTTATACTTGGACAGTTTTGATATTACAGGTAAAACTAATATTGATAAGATTAATAATTAATAAACAAAATTATAAATAAGTAACAATTCAAATAATAAATTCATTATTCAAATTCATCAGTTTACTCTTTTAAATGTGTATGCTGCTGAATGTACCTATATTCTTAAAACGCGGCCGCTCATTAGCTAAATCAGAATCTCTTATTTAGTGATTTATGATTTCATTTTTGCTATCATAATTCACAATGGGAACCTACTCATGTTGTATATACTACAAATTCGATGAAACAATTCGAATTTTTATAAGTTTATCCTAAATAAATTCGATTATATATCTCGTGTAAACACTAACGCCCGGTGTCGACTCTTTTAGGATAGGACCGTACCGGCTGAGCGATATGTTTATTGTTTATGTTATCGATATTGCGGTAGACGTACTTAATTGCCTTCAGGGCGAGACAGTTTCGATAACTGTAAAGTATTTATGGGCTGCTTTGACGGCCCTATGAAAGGAATAATATGTAGAGGTTTTGTTAGTTAGTTTAGAATAATATACGTTTGTAGCCTACACTTGTTCTTTTATTTTAATTATCGTTGGGCATTCGTTTACACTCGAATTATTAAATTTATGAAAATTATGATTATGAAAATATCCCGATTATTCCCATCACTACTAGCAATGCGCCACCTCTTCCAATATAGCTGCACTGAATACTCCCCACTCCCCAGTACTCTTCACGCCGCTAGAAGGCGGAGTGCTGCGATATCTACATGTATTGCGTCACTCGATCGCGTCACCGCTGTCTTTTGGCCTTGAACGAAAGCTTGTAACTTGGTACCCATATACTCTTGTCTAAACATAAACATTTCCAATGTTAAAAGGAGTGAAGCTATTGTTGGCCCTGCTTCTCGCTCTTCTTCACCCATTGCGGGTAGGTCATTAATACTTCTGTTGATTTTATATTGCTTACCTACAGTCTTTCTAATACACACATCAAAAGAATCTAGAGGACAACATATTTTGTGAGGATAATTAAATTTTAGATGATACTAGTAACTAATAAAAATAGTTACTGTTATGATTTTAAACAGTTTTAGTCAAGAAAAATTTACAAACAACTGCAACTTGAGACGGAAAAAAAATTTAAAAAGTTACGAAAAAGAGCAATTAATTTCTTTGCTAAAGATTGACAAAACGAATAGTTAATACAAAGTGTGACCTCCGCGACTAATAATCACCGCTCTGCATCTACGTGGCATGCTTAAAATTAAATTATCTATATAAGTCTTCCTGAGGTATGTCGTTCCACTCCTGTATAAGATACTCAGTAAGATTATTCCGGTTCTGAAACACCACATTCTGGCGTAAAAGGCGTCTATCTAGCATGTCCCAAACGTGTTCTATAGCATTTAGATCAGGTGACTGTGCAGGCCATGGCAAAATATTAATGTCCCGGTTTTCAAGATAATCTCGCACTATTCTCGCCGTATGTGGACGGGCATTGTCGTGCATGAGAGTAAAATCATTTCCAATTTCTGCCCCATATGGAAGCATAACAGGTGTAGGAATAGTATCCCGATAATCAACCGCATTTAAGAAGCCTTCCAGAGAAACGAGCCGCGTCCTTCCACCTAGGCTAATTCCCCCCCATACCATCACTGTTCTCCCTAATTTAAAAAAAATAATGAAGTAAAAAAGAGCAAACAACAAAATTAAGAAAATAGTCAGTAACGGGTATCCCCCTTCCCTCGCTCGAACTACAGCTTCCATGCGGCGTGGCATGCTTCTTATTAAGTTAGATATGAAGTTTTAGGGTATGTTACCCCACTCCTCAACTAAAGCATCTCCCGACTGGTGCAAGTTTGCCGGAACGTACCTATTGCGAATATGTTTTCCCAATTCATCCCACAAGTGCTCTATAGGGTTTATGTCGGGGCTTCTGACCGGCCACGGTAAACGTTCTATGCGGACTTCATTTAAATATTGTGTATGGGCCCGTGCATTGTCATGCATGAATAAAAAATCATCTCCGATGTAGGGAGCAAATGGCATGATATATTCATCCAGAATGTGAATATATCCTTGACCTGTCAGCGAATTTAGTGGCAGAACACACAACTCAGTCCGAGCATCCATAGTAATTGCGACCCACACCATTACAGAGCCACCTCCAAAACTTTCCTTTTCGCGAAACATGCTTTGGTGGTGCCTTTCACCATTTCTTCTCCACACCCTCAGGCGTCCATCGGGTGAGTGCAAGCAAAATCTCGATTCATCCGAAAACATAACACGTGACCAGTCCCATTCATTCCAATTTTCGTAAATGCGTGCACAAATAAGGCGAGCTACCCGATGCTGTCGAAGTAGCCGCGGTCCCGTTGCAAGTCTTCTGGATTTTAAATTAATGGATTTAATTCCGTTGCGAACCGTATTGTCACAAACAGCTGTCCCGCGAATTTGTCGTAGGTGACGATTAGTAGTTACAGCCGTTTGACGTATATTTCTTAGCGTCTGCAAAAAGATGAAGCGATCATCCAACAGAGTTGTGCTTCTAGGACGATCAGAACCCTCTTGTCGACTACAATTACCCGTCTTCCGGTACCTTCGAATTGCCCTTCTAACAGTAGTTTCTGGCAGCCCAACCGCATGAGCCGCATATCTCTGACTTCGGCCATCATCTATCAACCCCATAGTCCTCGCTACTAATTCCGAAGTTATTTGCACCATTATTATCACTAACTATACTGAATTATCAAGAAACCTCTTTAAATTTGAAAACATTACATTAAAGTGACAATCATAACATTTCATGACTATTGTTTATTTGTATATTTTTTCCTCGACCTACTTGTGAGAAAACGGTAGTTAACGATAGTTACTCAGCTACCATTGGAATTGTGGTATATGTTACCTTGACCTAGGGTTGGGGTAGATTAAATAACTACACACACTTTTACTTAACCCCTATATATTACAATAGTTACTCATTACTTAGTACACCTGAGCTGCTTGAGCACATGGCACACATGCATTATTCGCTGTGTATCCCACACCTAAAACTACTAATTTAGTTGCGCAGTGACATGCGCTATAATTTACCTATATGAACTCAATATTCAATTTAACTAGGTACGTTAATACATTACAGGAATTACAATATCTATCAATGCTTTTTGTGCAGCTTTGTATCTCCCATGTCTTAAGAGATACAAATTTGAAAAAAAACATACAGATTCAGAAAAGACTGCTTAACATTTTGCTCTTTCTAAAAAATATATATATATATATATATATATATATATATATATATATATATATATATATATATATATATATATATATATATATATATATATATATATATATATATATATATATATATATATATATATATATATATATATATATATATATATATATTGCCACCATTACACTCCACAGCGCACCTTGAACACAGCTGAAAAAACACCTATACCGTTTTTTCAACTAACACAGTAAGGAAAATTACTTAGAATAGAAGTTGGTTACTACAAAAAAATGTTCTTGAAATTACGCTCTAAATATCAAATTGAAATTCATCAAAAACGGACGGTTGGTTTACAAGATATTTCAGTTTAAATTTTCACCAAATTCTAGGTGCGCCACGTTATTTTGCACTGAGTATATACACTTAGAGGCACAAAATTCGATCCATCTAAAATTTACCAAAAATTGATTTGAAAATATTTTCCTAACTATAGGTTCGATTTACCTACATGTTTTTTTTTTGAAGTTGTAGGTTTGTTCGTGCGGAATGCAGATGTGCTACTGAATTTCAGCTCAATTTTAAATTTTGACCATATACAAGGTGTACCAATTACATTGGATTTTTGCATAATCTTTTAGTTTGCAATACTCTGTGGTAAGTGCAAGCAATAAAAAGATGAACATTTTGGTACAGAACTTTAGCGTAGTCTCTTCTTAACAATTCATTTTTTAATTCATGTCAATATCTCTATTCATAGGGAAGATATGATTAATTTAAATAATGACTATGTGTCATGGTAATTTTCAATGCAATTGCCAATGGGTTTTTGCAAAGTTGCTTTAGCATCTTCCTTTGTTTTTTTTGACAAGTGTCGCTAGTGTTTAGTAAGTAGTGTTTAGCTAGTTCCAAAAATAAAGAGTTCAGCAATAATCAACGGGAAGGCAGAGATCAGAAAAAATCACTTCGTATACAACTAGACAGACCACTAAAAACAGTAGATTCATCCAAAAATTATTTGATTTTATTATCATATTTGGAAAATAGACCTGCAAGCTGGCGAAAACTACTTTGATTGATAGAATCCGATGTTTCATTACGACCTCTAAATCCTTAATCATATGACTTTATAACACCAATCACCAATTAGGGGCTGAAGCTGAAGGGCGAGAATCGTGAACGTTACATCACTCAAACCGCGCCGATGGGCAAGCCCGTAGCATAATATACAAAATAATGCACGAAACAAGTGCGCCTGCACTGAATTCCTCTTCAAGTCGGTTTACGAAGTCTGTTTTAATAAAAAATCAAAAAATATATTTTCCACTACTTGATTGATGGGGTATCGTTACTTATTAATTTTATTACTCGTTAGATTAGAGATTAGCTATTACTACAACATACATAATTATATAAAAATCATAGCTGAAAAGCTAAAGTAAAGAATAAAGAGCGATATTATTTTCGTATTATAGGATATGCAAAATAATTAGTTTCCTACACGCCTAACCTATAGGTAGGTTATAATAAATAGGTACTTCGATTAATTGGTTTTTAATAAATATTAAATACCGTGGTTCTAATACTAGATAAAATTTTAAATTCCCTACAATTTAGTGGTAATTATAATAATAAAGTTTTTATTATTATAATTACGTATCACTTCAATTGTACGGGATTTAAAATTTCATCTAGAACCGAGGTATTTAATATTTATTATTAAGTTTTAAGACAAAAATTATTAGTTCAGCAAATACATGTAGTTACTGTGCCGCTCCAGAAATGTGACGGCCACCGGCGCGGGTATAGGCTACGGGCATTACGGGCAAGCCCATCTCAGACTGTCTGAGGGGGGATACAACCTGGGCATACGTTTAACGTTTCGCTCGCACAATCGTCGCCGCGTATACCTCGAACGTATATCGCGAATTAATACAGGCCTGCTTGTCATCTACGGGCTTGCCCATAGCGATGATTAGCAGGTCTCTCTCGCGCTATGGGCAAACAGATCGTACCTATTACTAATTTATTTCGGGTGCGTAACTCGCAAAATTTAAATCGGAATGTGATTACTAATTAATAATAAACTTTTAATTTATAATCTTACTTAAGACTTAAAATCTGTTATGCTATTGCGTTAAAACATATTGAACATTCTACATGATAATTGAAAAATTTATTTGCTGAATATTGTTTTTTCTTTTATATTTATACCTTAAATTCTAGGGTGGGCACTGCCCACCCTGCCCACCTCGAGGAGCCGCCACTGAGCATGATGAATGTAGATATGAAACTATGTGCTACAGCTATATTTAGCTCAGAATTAAAATCTAATATGTATTATATTATTCTAATTAAATATTATATATAAAATAAATATCAAATACTTGTATTGCAGTAATACAAAACTAAAAAATATAATAATTATGAACATAAAAATAGCCTAATTGTTATTCTTATACTGGAAGTATATTTAAGCAATGTAAAAATGAACCTATACTCAAAATTAAACACTCGAATATAAAATATAGAACAAAGATCTGATCAGTCCATTCATCCAGTCAGTATATTTCACTATATAGCAATCCCCACCAAACAAAACATAATAAACACAACTTATATAACCACAAAACACCACTGACCTTTCCTCACGACTCACGACGCAATACAAAAATTACAAAATGACATGAGAAGCATGGCAGTAGAGATGGTTTAGCCGACCGGGAATAGCCGAAGGTGGCCGAAGCTTGTAATATCGAACGAAAAGTGTTTATTGCAAGCTCTGGGTAAACTGTGGCAACTAGCTCTGTTAGTTAGCTGAAAGTTGAGGATTTGATTTAAAAGCCCAAAGTTACGACAACTCGTACTTTTAATAGTAACTACCTAAAATCACTTGCACATGGTATTAATTAATTTTTTGATTAGTGATAAATACACAGTCCAGTAGCAGCAAGTGTGTTCTTTTACGGGAATGATTTTACTTACGCCTATTTTTACGCTATTTTGTTTTTATTTACAGCAAATAGAAAAGCAGTTCTCACAAATGTTTATTTTCAAATGAGTAGGTCAGTTAGGTAATTTTTCACAGTGTATCCTTGAGTGTCTATTTTGACCGGGCTATAAGGCTAATATGGTGCCTAATAAATAAAATAAGACAGTAATGTAAAATTCTTACCATTCCCTAGCGTGAATTCCAGACTCTAAGAATATGGAATTATTCTCATTTGCAGGGTTGAAAGACACTTTCACTCCAAGAATTTGACGCCCTTCGTAAGATAGTCCGGCTTGAATAAATGTTACTATACCAGGATACTGTAGAGATAACGCTCCCAGAAAATCGTAATACTATAAAGCAAAAAATATGATTTACAAAAATTGTTATGTATACATTATTATTACTGATAGACAAAATATCCAATACTTAGACTTTGGTAATTATATAATCAGTAGTTATACCCATTTACAAAGAGATACGTCGGTATGTCTATCTCACATCAATTACCTCATCCAATGTGTGATAACTAGTCCAGTCAAAAGTACCAGCTTTCGACTCAGGCCTTAGTCCTTCTGAATCGATATAGTCCTGGACATTCTCCATTAATACTTCCGAATTCATTCCTAGGGATTCGATCATCGATTCTATATGCTTAGTGCGATAAGGTGGCACCATAATATCAATTTCTCTTCCCACTGAGGCAACAGGGCTCCAAAAATTATAGTCAAAATCTTCGTCTTCCAATTTCTTAATAGCTTTCAGGGCATCTACATCGTTAGGTATGAGTCTATATAGAGTATAGTTATCATATCTAATTTTTTCCGCAAGAGATTGACTCAAGACCGTAAGAAATACTAATAATACGAATGAGAATAGTACCCACATTTTGCTGCAACACAAAAACCATTGAAACAGAATTATTAACATTAACTATTATTATTATACTAACATTGGAACGCCTATAAATATTCACCAGCACTGTATGAATTTTGGAAGTGAGGTAGATTTATATACTACGTAATCCTTGTAGCTATTAACTACATTTATTTATAATAATGTTCTGTTTGCCATATCTTTTCAAGTGGTTTTAACTAAGATAAGGGATTTAAAAATATATCAAAAAGGCATCAATTATCAATAATCAATGACGATACCACTTAGACGGTTGTTATAGGCTATTACGAGTGAGTATATATACACTGTGTTCATTTTAAAACTCACCACCCCCTGTAATTGAAAAACCGCAAATTATTTGAGAATTCGCCGGGGCAGGTCGGTTTTAATTTTAGGGGGGGACATTTTTGACAGTCACGGGGTCTTGATATATTCGTCACCCTAACCCCAAGCAACCCAAAATTATTTTTTTAAATGTTTTTAAATCATTTTGTAAAATCTCAACAAACCTCCAAAAATGGGGTAGTAAATTTTATTGTGCAATTTGAATAATTTTTGAAAATCTCATCCGATTACAAAAAATGATGCACTGCGGTGTACGCAATGAAAAGTGCTTTGAAATGAATGACACTTTGTAAATAAATTCCGTTTCGTTTTACGGCTAATGTTTGCATTCCTATTTCAAATATTTGAAATAAAACCGCGCGAACTTGTACAAATTTACAGCGACTCACCATCTACCGTTATCCCTACCTTTCCGTCCCGCTAAATGTCACGTTCTTCCAGCGTATAAATGTGCTTACGCGATATCCGCAAAAATTATTCTCTTTCTGCCGATCTGCTTGCTTGAGCCTGTTGACCGTGGCTTACGTTCGCGAAGATACATCTTCGGTGTTTTAGTGTAGTGATTCTTAATTACCAGGTATAGTCTGAAATATTTTTCTATTATTAATATATATATATATATATATATATATATATATATATATATATATATATATATATATATATATATATATATATATATATATATATATATATATATGTGTGTGTGAGTGTTCTACAGCTGGGCCAAGTATTAAAAGGATTTCCGAAGGGGAATTAAGTCGTAATTCGACCATTTTTTGCTTAGTGCAAACCTTAAAATAGGTGTTATACCACATTAAATTTTACGGTTTAAACACTTAGAATGCGCTGTAGGCACAAAAGCCACGTCTATATTTTTTCTATTTTGGTATATTATTACCACTTTATGTTTTTATTGAATTAAATATATATTTAATTTAAATTTTAATCGTACGTTATCGTCCGATTTTAGACTACCTACCTGGTAATTTTGAATTAAAGCTACCGTAAAACGGGGTTATTTGGGAATTTTTTTAAGGATTTTTGGTTGTAGATTCCAGGTGCATGCAGCGATATTTGCTTTCTGATTTATTTTGGAAAGACATAGGTATAGGCTACCTTCACTGCAATTATGACACCCCTACTAACACGGTGGGGGTCTATATATTTTTTAAAAGTATTTTCCCAAATAACCCCATGCGGTGGTGATATTTGGGAATTACCTCTAAAACATGCATTAACCAAATAACGCTGTCTGTTGGGATATTTGGGAAGCAAATTGAACTTTTAAAAAAACAAAATACTCGATGGTTTTCTATTTACCATCATTCTTTATAAAATAAATACATATAAAAAATACATATAAACGTTTTTTGGGAAAATTAAAACAATTCTTTTGGTAGAAAAAAAACTAAAAAAATTATTGCACTTTTTAAGCACCTAAAAACTTAAAAAAAACTCAAATGAACGTAAATCGTGACAAATTTTCACGAAACACATAAAATCGTCGGCTATCAGATCCATCTACTTTGGGTTCTTGTAATTTCTTAACAATCATGTCTAATGAAATCACATCGGTATCTTTGGATGGAGGTTTTTTAAAATTATCAGTCTTACTTGATTTCTTCAAAAAATCGACTAGGAACGTTTGGCCTTCCTCGCCTTCTTCGACGGCCTCAATTTGTCCCACGTAATGGCGAGTTTTCTTCTTCGTTTGGTACTCTACTACGACCCACTGGCAAAATGGAACAACTATGGAAAAAAACCAGTCCTCAAAACAAACGGAGTCGAACCAGCCACTTCGTGAGCGATTGTACCTGGTACCGGAAGGACCTCCCGTGGTCCAACCATCCCACAGATGCTCTGCCTTATATACTACATAGATAGGCAACAGTTGACCATCTGCTGTGCCGGCATACATCAGGCTGATGGCAGTTTTTCTCGAATTGATTACACGTTCTGGATATTTACTGCCGCGTTTCACAATATATTTTTTGGCTCCAGGATTGTCTGTTAGATTCGTCTCGTCGTAGTTTATCAGTAAAGAAGAATCTGCTGTTTTTAAAACTTGTTCAGCATTTCCAAAAAAACGATCAATAGTGTAATGGGAGAGTGCAGCCCGTTTTGAAGATATATTCGCAGATAGTCTATTAGATACTTGATCCTTATGACGATTAAGAAATCCTGCAACCCAATCCTTCCCTGGTAAATTATCCCTTAGACGCCCTTCCTGAACTCCCTTCTTGTCAAGGTAAGTTTTCATCAACAGTCGTAGATCCAGTGAATCAAAGGGAAAGCCCCATGATGCCACCATATTAAGATGATGAATTATTATTTGCTCTTCATCCTCTGAAAATAGAGTGGGGCATCCAGATTGTTTGTAGTTAATATTTTGATTGCCGACGAGTCCTAGCGGCCAATAGTGGATTTTGGTACCGAATATTGCTCGGCAGTTTGTAAAATAGTTAGTCTCTTTTGCTTTACCGCTTGGACGGCCTGCTCTAATTTTTCTTTTGAATAAGACATATAAGGTCGATAGTTTTTCCCATTTCGACAATTTGTGTGCGTTCTTTTGTATTTACGGACCATACTGGCTACCTAAAACAGGTTTTTAGCAAATTTAAAAAAGTTCCCAAGTAACCCCGAATTGGTGTCCCAAATAGCCCCTTTTTCAAAAAAAATCGCGAAAAAATAACGTATTTAAAAAAAACAATAAAACTTGTAAGTTGACATAACCTAACATATAACTTTTTCCTACTATACTAAAGTCATGTCTCATGTTCACTTAAACGGCTCTACATGTGAAAGTTGGACACCCAAATTATTGGGACAATTTTATACATACATTTTGAAATTATTGTGTGACGTTACTTACACGTGATATGCTTACCTTTATTGCACAACACTATCTGCCATATGTTGCTCACACACTGCTAGCGATTCAGCTGTTGCGAGACGGCTTAGTTCCTTACAGTGTTGCCAAATATATAATAATTGGAGAATTCCCTAAATAACCCCGTTTTACGGTACTGTTTTACCGAATGGTAGCATACTTTCAGTTTATTTAGAAGATATTACTTCGACGTCTTAGGCCATAGGTATTTGTTTATATTTTGCATCGCAAAAAGCAGCATTTATTTCAATTTTTTTATTTAATCGTATAGTGAAAATTTGCATACCACATTCCTGTCTTGATAATATTATTTTTTTACTTTGATAAAGTCTAATCTCAATTTTTGGGAATTTAATTTACTTCCAATATTTCAAAATTTACTTCCAATATTTAATATTACAATATTTTTTATATAATTAAAACTCATATTTTTTAACTATTAATCTAGTTATTTTATTTAAATTAATTTTAGTATAAATTTCACTCTTGATATCCGGTTCAAGCGGGAATTTATACATATTTTTTTCTTCCAAATTTGTAAAACCTGATACTGGTAAATTTTTCTTCCACACCTTGATGACCGAGAAACAATTCCTTTGGTGAGCAGGGCAGACCATTATTACCTATTCCTGAACGTCAGACTGGAAGGTATCTCCTCCTGCAGCCGGCACATTCCACCCATTGCGGTATACTATCGTGTAACGCCATAGAAATTTTATGCTTAATCCGCTTTTATTCATTAATAACAAACATTTTTGCGTTCAATTTCAGCCATTCCGTCCGCATACGGATAATAAATAATGTAACACACGATGTTCTGTTCAGAACGGGGTGCTAGCACGTCGCTGCAGCCCTTAACAAATACCTTAGAAATAAATTCGTTTTCGTCGCTTAAGGGCTATTAACTTTTATTAAACTATGTCTAAATATCAATCATTTATCATTCTCAAGGCCCTCGTAACAAAATTCGATCAGAAAAATCAAAACTGTAAGTAAAAAAGATTTGGTCCCGGGGGCGGCACAAAAGCCATCGACTCGGGATCCCATCCGAGAAGCCGGCGGAGTTGAGCGTTGCTTAACTTCGGTCGAACGTTTCAACTCGGTCGGAGAAATTAAAGCGGTGGATTATGCACAGCGGGCTCGCGAAGCCGCGGGAGTGTATCAGGATACTCTGCGCTCACGGACCAATGAAACCGCGAAACCGCGATTCGACAGATAGGCGGAGCCTATCTATTCTCCTACACGAGAGTATAAATACGGCTGATTGTCGCCGCCACGCCGCCTCCAAGACGTCGAGACGGCGTCGAACCAATAACAAACCATGACCTACCTCAAGGGGCCCTACAGAGCATCGCGGCCGCGGCGAGCAAAGCGCTCAGTCGCACGTTCGACCTCGCCGTGAAACCGCGGTGCTCATACTATAAATGAAATGCAAAACCAGGAACGAACACAGTCCAGCTCTGACAGTGAAACCAGTAACTTCAGACTGACTACTCTGCTTTACGCAACTACCTGCTTTACGCATTGCTTTACGCACTAACTTGTTCACTTCGCTTTCGCACTTGTTTTCCGCTTTCGAGCCACTTCTTCGTTGATGAAACGATATTCTGGGTTAATCTCAGACACACAACTTCGCTGTCTCGCTGAGGCATACCATCGTCGAGCATTACGTGACCCTGCCTCCAAGGGTCACCATATCACATTTCCCAGTGGTGAATACAGTAGCCATATTACATCAGAAGAGCTGCAGTCCCCTTCGTTTCCACATCCCCGACAAACGGCGCCCAGTTACACAACAAATAGTAGTCCAGGGATGCCAGAAACAAATCCAGAAGGTGTGACGTGTACATGGCGTGGCCAACGTGGGGCGCTTGAGAAATCAACAAGCCTCCTCGCACCAGAAGAGCAACTTCTCAAGGGAGTAGTTATTCCCGACCCACAAGAAGCCCTAGAGATGTCTCAAACTCAAACAACTACGTACATATACAGTGACGATGTGGACGAGGACACACCGTCGCCTGCGTGTCGGACTCAAAGGGGTGAACTGAGTAGCCTTGGAGCGACACACGGCACGACGGAGTCCCGCACTCATGAGACACATGTCGTAAACACAGCAAATTACGACACAATTACCATGCCACCTACGCCTGAGGCGGAAATACAGAATGTTTTCCTCAAAATTGCCGAAACATTCAACTCGTCGCTGCAACAAGCCATACAGTTGACGCAAAAAACCGCAGCACCTCGACTATACATCCAGTTACCCGTTTTCCAGGGCCTGGATCACGAGGATCCACAATGGTTTTGTGAAAGACTCCACAAACACTTTGCACAAAACAACATCCTAGACGAGGAGACTAAACTATGGGTCGCCCTCGAACAGCTCGGAGGCCGAGCAAAAACATGGGCTGAACCCCATAAAATTCTAACTGCAACATACACTCAGTTTGAATTACAATTCCTGGCAAAATACAACTCCGAAGAATTTCTCTCGAAGGCCACGGAGAAATTATACGCCGACAAGCAGGGAGCCCACGAAAGCGCAGAAACTTTCGTAAACAGAAAACGATGCCTATTCGCAAGAATAGACCCTGCTCGAGATGATTACTACATCACGAGGACGCTCGTAAACCAGTTGCGGCCCGAAATCAAGCTCCAACTGCAAGGCGGTCCCATTTACACGACGGAGACGCTGATATCTCGAGCCACCCAAATTGAAGCCACTCTCAACGAAATACAGCGAGCCACAAGCGCTGTATCTCGGCCGCAGAGCAGACAAGAGCCCAAGGCGCCTACTTCCACGGCGCCGCGAAGCAACATGCCTCCTACACCGTGCCGCTTTTGTCAAGGGTGGCACTATAATCGAGACTGCCCGCAGAATCCGTACGCGAAGCAATCGCAAGCTTTAAACTACCAGAGGGCCGGCGCTCCACAACAGACAAGCCGTCCGGCCCGCAGCAGTCCAATGCCTACAATCAATACGCTCAACGTCCCGATCGGCGAGAGCAGCCGCGATGCACAAACCTACATCGCGGACCCTGCCGTCATGCAGCAGCAGTCGACGGAGCAGCGAAACTAAACTTCGCTGCACTTGCCACGGAAATAGACAATCATTTCCCTGGCTTCGGCGGAGCCGAAAACTCGTCAGACACACTGCAGGCGGGGAACACAAAACCCTCCGTCTGCAGTGCCAACGTCGGCACGCTCCCCGAAGAAATTAAAAAATCCACTGCACTTTCCCAAGAAACAACGGAGAACTGCAGAGACAAAATAGAGGCCGCAATCAACCAAACAACGTTGCGGACGGGGTATACAAACCCCTCCGTTCGTAACGTTGACGCCGCCGACACGAATAATAACAAACAAAAATTCGCTGCAGTTTCCACGGAAAATATTCTAAGTCCGTTGCCGACGCCTCGACACGCGATAGCTACCGTAAACGCTATCGACATACCTGAACCCAAGATCGATATAATCCCGATCAACACCATTAGGCAAGATACCTTGTTTAACCACATAAAGGAGGCACAAGGGCGCTCCCGAACGACCCAAGCGCAAATCAACTCCTGGTTAAACATACAACGCCACGGCCCCGTCGATAGGAGACAACAAGATTTCTTCGATACACACGCTGTATTCGACGGCGCCTTCTGGCGTACCTACCACGGACAGGACCTTATGATAGTACCCCGAAGCCAGAGAACAAAAATATTACACAATTACCACGACGACGAACTCGCAGCGCATCCAGGGCGAGACGAGACGCTGCGACAGGTCCTAGAGCATTACTACTGGCGTACTATACGACGGGACGTAGCCGAATATCTACAAAACTGTTTAATCTGCTCCCTCGTAAAGTCACGCCACCGTCAAGAAGCCGCACCTCTCGGCGCGAGATCACCATCAAAACCATTCCAAATGATCTCCGTCGACGTGCTAGGGCCCTATGATGCCGCCACTACAAGTAAATGCCAGTATATAATACTGGTATCAGACGTCTTTTCGAAATGGGTAGAAGCCAAGGCATTCATGAAGGTGGACTCAAAACAAGTTATAAAATACCTAGAAGATGAGATTCTCTCCAGGTACGGCGTCCCCGCCACACTTGTCAGCGACAGAGGGCCCCATTTCATCGCAGACAGATTTCAACTATGGTGCCGAAAGCACGGCATCGAACAAGCTTGGACCGCCGTCGTACACCAGCGGGCAAACCCCGTCGAACGGCGCGTCCAAGAGCTGAAAAAAGTAATGCGAGCCCTCTTACTAAATAGACCTACGGATTGGGATAAGGCACTGCCCACTGCCTTACGCATTCTCCGAGGACGAAAGAATGCCTGCACTGGCCTCACGCCAGCCGCTATCATCCTCGGGTACGAACTACCCAAACCTGGCGAATGGAAGGTCCCGAGAGGCCTCAACCAACAAGCAAATCCTCCCCGAAGACGCTCCCAAATCGTGCGCGAAGCGCGAGAGCATCAGCGAGCCTACCAGTCAAAATATGCAAAGGGGGACCGAGGCGTGTCCTTTACACCCGGCCGTCTCGTCCTCATCAAAGCCACAGCCAGACCAGAAGCCTTCGCGCCGCACTGGACGGGCCCGCATCCCATACTACGACAAATATCAACTCACATCTACGAAGTCGATAGAGACGGCCGTCCGCAGACCTTACACGTGGATATGCTGCGACCTGCCCCAATCGGCAACAGGGAAATACCCACGTCTTCTGAAAGCGAGCCAGAGGACGAAGACAGCTCCGACAGTACGCCGCCACAGTCATCTGACGAAGACGCCCTGTCGGAACCCGAGGTCCTGCCGGCTAAGGCAAGGCAGCCGCCGACAACGGAGCCCCCAATACCATCTCCAGAGGAGACACGAGCACCTACGACCACCGAAGGATGGACGGTCACCAAAATGCAGACAAACACTTCTGCGACGCCACAATGCAATCCTGCAACGCCGCAAGGTGTCCTGCAAAGCCGCACGCCTCCGCAGGCCAAGATAACAAAAAATCAAAAAAAGAGCGCAAGTAAAAAATTAACTGCACTTGCTAAGAATAATGAAATCAGCACCTCCGCAGGCCCAAACACTTCTGCGACGCCACAATGCTATCCTGCAAAGCCGCAAAGTGTCCTGCAAAGCCGCACGCCTCCGCAGGCCAAGAAAACCGATATTTCATTTTTAGCTGCACTTGCTAAGAATAATGAAATCAGCACCTCCGCAGGCCCAAACACTTCTGCGACGCCACAATGCTATCCTGCAAAGCCGCAAAGTGTCCTGCAAAGCCGCACGCCTCCGCAGGCCAAGAAAACCGATATTTCATTTTTAGCTGCACTTGCTAAGAATAATGAAATCAGCACCTCCGCAGGCCCAAACACTTCTGCGACGCCACAATGCTATCCTGCAAAGCCGCAAAGTGTCCTGCAAAGCCGCACGCCTCCGCAGGCCAAGAAAACCGATATTTCATTTTTAGCTGCACTTGCTAAGAATAATGAAATCAGCACCTCCGCAGGCCCAAACACTTCTGCGACGCCACAATGCTATCCTGCAAAGCCGCAAAGTGTCCTGCAAAGCCGCACGCCTCCGCAGGCCAAGGAAACCGATGTTTCATTTTTAACTGCACTTTCCAGCGAAAATGTGTCCGTCGTCTCCGCTGACATTAAAGCATCGACGGCGGCACAAATGCTCGCAAGGCAGTCTACTAACATCCCACATCGACCCCGAGAGCGGACGCAGCCAAATAATCAACTTGAAAAATCGACTGCAGTTTCCGCTGAAACTATGGCATTCGTCTCCACGGACGCTAAGACTTCTACGGCGCTACGAAACTTCGCCGCAGAATCAAATAACGTATTACAGGAGCTCAGGCAGCCGCAGATGAAAAATCGTCAAAACGAAAATTTAACTGCACTTGCCAATTTCCAACCCGACAAGCCGCCACGAGCGTACGCAGACAGGGAGACGTTCAAGGAAGCTCAACGCCGCTTCGTGAATATCTCCGCCGAGACCCTGGCCAGATTAGCGGATAGACAGTCCACTGCCATCCCCGGCGATTACGCGACGGTGCTCGCGCGAGCTACCGCCGCAGATACCTGCAGCCCTACGACATCATCACAGTACGATGTGCCCAGGACAAATTCCCGTCTCCACGACTCCGCAGAGACTCGACATACAGTCGGCAGCGAAACCACGCAACAAGAGCCTGAACTGCTATCGAGTACTCGCCCCAGGAGAAAAAGACGAGTGCGCCTGGTCATCTCCGATCCAGTAGATGACATCCACCAAGACATCCCGATGACAGGCGCCTCCGAAAGGCCGGGGGTGTCGCCGCCACGCCGCCTCCAAGACGTCGAGACGGCGTCGAACCAATAACAAACCATGACCTACCTCAAGGGGCCCTACAGAGCATCGCGGCCGCGGCGAGCAAAGCGCTCAGTCGCACGTTCGACCTCGCCGTGAAACCGCGGTGCTCATACTATAAATGAAATGAAAACCAGGAACCGAGACACAGCCAAAACACAGTCGAAGAGACAACCCAAGACAGTCCCGAACAGTCAAACACAGTCCAGCTCTGACAGTGAAACCAGTAACTTCAGACTGACTAATCTGCTTTACGCAACCCACCTGCTTTACGCATTGCTTTACGCACTAACTTGTTCACTTCGCTTTCGCACTTGTTTTCCGCTTTCGAGCCATTTCTTCGTTGATGAAACGATATTCTGGGTTAATCTCAGACACACAACTTCGCTGTCTCGCTGAGGCATACCATCGTCGAGCATTACGTGACCCTGCCTCCAAGGGTCACCATATCACATTCCCCAGTGGTGAATACAGTAGCCATATTACATCAGAAGAGCTGCAGTCCCCTTCGTGTCCACATCCCCGACAAACGGCGCCCAGTTACACAACAAATAGTAGTCCAGGGATGCCAGAAACAAATCCAGAAGGTGTGACGTGTACAGGATTATGCACAGCGAGCTCGCGAAGTCGCGGGAGTGTATCAGGATACTCTGCGCTCACGGACCAATGAAACCGCGAAACCGCGATTCGACAGATAGGCGGAGCCTATCTATTCTCCTACACGAGAGTATAAATACGGCTGATATATAAGCCAAAGTTAGTCAGTTGTAGGGAGACAATCAGTTGATCAGTTGTCCAGCTCGCGTTACTTTCAGCTCTCAGAAGCTTCAGCATAATAATTGTTATTACCATTGGCTCTTTAGCTATAGCAATTATTATTCGTGACATTTCGCAACGTATTAACGTCATATTAACTTCATTTTCGTCCACATTTCGCGACGGTACCTACCTAATTCGTTCACGATATCAGTTTTCGTCCTCATTGGCTCTTTAGCTACGGAAATTGATACTCTACGGTTTAAATTCGCGTCCAGTTTAAGTTTCGTTTTATCTACTCCGTGATTAAATTTATATTTCGAGGATTCTTTTATTTTAAACCATTTTAAATAAGCATATATTTTTATTTCGTTTTTAATTAATTTAACACGGTTCTTACGAGTTTCCATTTTGTTGAGAAGAGTCCAGCCACGACTACTAGTACGGGACTAGTGGCCCTACATTTCACTAGTGGCGCCCTTTAGAACAAAAATTTCGAGTCAAAGAGAGATTTTTTTCAAACCTCTCCTGCAAAAATTCGCATAAAAATAGATTCTGTCAGAACTCTATTTTACATTCAAACAAAAATTTCGACATCGCTCAGTCAAGAGTCAACTCTTCCTGTAAAACGGGGCAAGAAATCAGATAACCAAACCAAAAGAAGAGAGGAGTTGTACAATACATTGCCCTTAGAGGCTACGTCTCAGCTAAGCTGAACCACCAAGCCGAAGCTTCAGCCTAGGATCCTAGGAAACCCAGAAGGTATTTTTGTATAATTAATTGCCCCTAGGAATTACCAGGTCTTAAGGAATATTTCCACTTTACTTTTTTTCCAAGGTTTACGAGTCACTTTTGTTGTAAATGATAAATTTTAAAAAAACATTTTTTATTGTTTTAACCAATTGTTAATTTTAATTTTAATTTAAGAATAACTGTGAATAATTTGCGGTTTTTCAGTTACAGGGGGTGGTAAGTTTTAAAACGAACAGAGTGTATATAAAAATTAAAAATGTCACACGGATTAGGTACGTAGTAATTAATACGTTTGCATTATCACTCCTTTAATGAGACATATGTGAAATAAATCATAAAATGATTAAGTATAATAATAAAGTGAATTTGACAAGTTCACAACAAATAAGAATTAGTATGCTTTAAATCCCACTGATTATTAATTAAAAATTAATACGCTATCTCAACAACGAAAGGTTCAAATAAGTTAAAATTTAGCCGAAAAATTTAGCCAAAAAGCTAAAGTTACCAGTTTCTTACTGCGGCATGACATTCCGAAATAACCAATCAAAGGTGAAAACAACATTAAGGTATTAATAATTATTATAAATAGATATTTGTAGTGTTCTGTTACTTAGCTAACTCACACGCTCAATAGGTGTGTCCACAAAAAAAATACATACAATACAAAGTGGTGGGGAATGAGCTTTTGACCTAATAATAGCAATATTAGAACTGTGCCTGAAAAAAATCAATCCGAACCACAACAGCGTCCGTAGAAGCGTTATTTGAATAGGATAAACGTTATTTGAATAGGATAAACGCGTTGTCATTGGTTCGACGTCACATACTTGCTAGGTCTGCAGGCGCGATAGATCAACCACAAGAACTTTAAACTAGACAGGACCCTTATTCTTGAAGTTGTAGGAATAAAAAGATTGAGAGAAAAGTGGGCGTGGTTCTCTTAAAAATGCGGGAACCGTATTCTTCAAAGATAGGAATGTTCACATTTTACGTTTTTCGAGAGAAGAGACTTCTACTAGTCTTTTGTAGTAGAACTGTCACAATTTTGAGAGAAACAAATGATTTAATGATTACCTCTTATTTGCGTGTGGTTGTATGAATATCAAATAATTTCGTTTAGAATGGAACCAGAGGAAGCATTAATTGTTAATCAAATAATGAATGACCTAGTGGATGCAGAGCAACAAGTTGCCGATGTATTTCAATTTCCTCGAATTGTGAAGAGAATACCTACATATAAAACCTATCATCGTCGCTGCCATCATTCTGCGTGATACTTTTTAGCGATTCGATTACCACGCGAGTTATTAAAAAGTGCCCTCAGAATTGCGATTGCGATTTATTATACACATTAGAGCACATTAAAATTACTTATGTATAACATTATATATACCTATACTCCACATTATTGTAAGTAGTTACCTACTTAAATTTCATAAAACATAATATCTAATATATAAGCAGTAACAGATATTTTATGTGTTAAAATTTTAGCATTCATCATGGATATGAGGAATAAATGTCAGTATTGTAACAAAGTATTCTTTGACAGCAGCACAAGAAATAGGCACAACAAGAAAATTCATGAGATCAGTGGAAGATAACCTAAAAAATCATATAATTTGCCCAGTATATCATACAATTTGCCCATTCTGTTTTAGAGGATGTAGTAGAAAAAAATTCAGAACAACCATCACAAATTAAAGAACACCATAAAGAAGAGATCCAACAGTTTGTTACTGAAAAGAAAATTGACAATCAGGAAACGAGTACAAGCGATGAAGAAGAAGTCAGGAAAACTGAAAACCAAGAAGTGCTTAATTTTTTGAATGGACTAGCTTATGAAACATATTTAACTACGGTGAAAAATTTTTAAAAAATGAAGGAAACAAATATCAAATCAAGGAAACGCAACAGCAATATCCGCTCAAGAAATGCAAACCCCAGTAAACATTATTGTATCCATATTTATTAGTTTTGAATCCTTTCTTTTTTGTTATATATTATGCGGATAGTTACTTTTTTTTGTATATTAACTAAATATTGTCAGATCTAATATAGATATACCAGAACACATCCCACTAACCATACTGAAAACTAAATTACATAACTCTGTGCTCATCATAATCTTCGACAAATAGTTTGAATTTGTAACGCAGTGGCCCCTTACATTTTCTTTATAATATATAATTTTATTGTTCTAATTTTGCTAGTTGTCGATCTAGATAAGAACTATGCAAGGACCATCATTATGCTTCATAATTATTTTAGAAAAACTTGTACTTTGTTTTGCGTTCTCGATATATATACATATATATATATATATATATATATATATATATATATATATATATATATATATATATATATATATATATATATATATTAGCTTTGAAATTCTTTGCTATTCATATTTATTTTGTGAAAAGTAATCTTGGGTTTGTAGCAGTTCATTACATAGAAATAAGCAAATAGACGAATAAGAAGAAAAACACACTTACCAGTGCTATATCTGGACACACATACGGAAATGAACCACTATACACACGAAAACGAACCACTTAGAAGTTGTACAAGTTCTTTCACCTTTCTTGAGGATCTTCAGAGCAGTATACGATTTATTTCATTGATCATTTATACTTGAATTTAAAATATTAATACTCCAACATTTGCAGTGACGTTTTATGACATTAGTTTTTGACGGAACTCATTCTTAGAATACACAAACCTAGTCTACTATTTATATTTGTTCTATTTGAACATATTATATATAAAAGCATTAGGCATACAGTTATCCAGAAGATGCTACAAACCCAAGATTACTTTTCACAATATATATATATATATATATATATATATATATATATATATATATATATATATATATATATATATATATATATATATATATATATATATATATATATATATATATATATATATGGAATTAAGTTTATTCCAATCAGCGTGTTTGAAGTCAACATTGTATTTAGTAGTTCATTCTGTCTGTGTCTGTTAAAAATATACTTAATACTCTGCTCTTGTAAAATTTTATTAATATGTTATAAAAATAGTTATATAAAAGTCCATTAATATATATATATATATATATATATATATATATATCTATTCCAACATATATACCTAAACTATTCTCTAGCTACTATTCTGTCTATATACTCTTAGCTACTTGTGTAAGTATATAACATACCTACATATAATAATAATTACATTATTAAACAAATAGTTTAAAAGCCAAAGAATTATATAAAAGTTAAAAAAGTTGTTTGGTAGCGTTTTGTGCTGTTTTCTTTGCATTTTTAAGGGATAATAGTCCACTATATTTGCCAAATGTATGCAATGCAGTAATAAGACCATTTTCGGGACCAAATTTATTGGTATTTCTCAGAATTTTTTGCACTGCTGGAACAAAAATATTATATAGGTAAAAACATAGGTTTATGCTTGAAACCTAACTCTTATATCCAGATTCACCGAGCTTAGATTTAAGCTTTAAAATAATACAAACCTTTTGCCTACAATGTTAATCTTTGCTGGACAGTCTGTATTCTGTGACGACCTTAATCTTTTGACTATCTTATCTGTAAGATGAATGCATCGTAGATCCACCCTGGATATATTAATTTTTTCACAATTTGGATAGGTAGCAGTTTTTCTCCAAGTGGTTTTCGTATGGTGTTTATATTATTTCTTAAGCCAAATCTGTATCAAAATATTCGTGTAAAGTGCATTTGGTTACTTACCTCAGCAGAAAAATGATCCTTCACTTCTTTTATTCTTACCACTTTATCATTATTGTCATTAGTAAGCACTACTAAATATGTATATACTGATGGTAAATTCTGCAAAATGTATTTATCTTATTGCATTTTAATCAAAATCCAACAATATGGAAACAGTGGAAACCAAAATAAAGCATACGCGTGATCGCTTTTAAGCAATCACGTGCTTAGAATTAATTCTCTCTCATAACTGAACCCATTTACCCATTAGGATTGGCGAAAATGGGGGCTGCAGGTAAAGGTACATAACCTTCAAAGTTTCAAAGGTAGGCATGACGTACTGTAAAAGTAGATAAAAATGACAGGAGTGATCTGACAACCTAGCTATGTAGAAATCCATGTGACATCAATTCCATATCCATATCAATACATTCACGAATACGGAAAATATGTTGTGTGAGAAAAACCAGAGGATGTGTAAAATTTATTCTCTCGAGTGATCGTTCATTTCCTATGACTTCAAGAATAAGGGCCCTGGACGGTTCCTTCCCATTTAGCTCTATTTCCGACGATCCCCACCTAATTATCTCCTCGGCCGCGCTGCAGCGTGACGTAAGCGCGGGTACAATTAAAGCGGGAAAAGACCGGACACATATGAGGTTAAATGGTATTTTATAACTGTGACAGTTGACAAGCTTAGATTTTCTGATTTTCGGAGAATTGTACTAGTTTATTTTTCTTGTTTTGTGTATTTCTTATTGGATGACTTTTTAAATGTGTGTTTTCATTGTGTGAGTTTAAGTTTAGGTATATTTTAAGAGCAGAGACATATAGTGCCTGTTATTTTTTTATCACCACGAGAAACAAACAGGTAAAAAAAGCTACTTTAACATAAATTTTATTATTTTTAACATATATTATGTTAAAATAGAATTATATACATATTGGTTATAATATAATTGTATTATATTTCATTTTTGAAATGTATGGTTTTCTCTAAAATAATAGTTTAAATATTTGAATTTCATCATTGTTCGCTGGTATACATATATGAGTTGCTCGTTCCCAAAACTCGTCTTATCATTTTTTGGTCAAAATAAATTATTGTTACTGAACGAAAGTGTATACTAAAATGCATCTATTTCACATAATAAACAGTCAAAAAGCTTAGTAATCGTAAGAACAGTTTATCAAAATGTTAAGGATTTTTCTTTTAAACAGGATTTTTAAAACGTTTTTGTTTCGGTTTGCCGATTTGATAAAAGAGACAAAACGAGTTTTGGAAATAGACAACTCATATTAAGGTTAAGAAAAGGATTATTACGCATGTCTACAAAAATATAATTAAAATACCCAGCTAACACAGTGACGTCATAAAAACGTTAAATTTTCGGCACCAGATACGTCATATGCACCAAAAAGATCACGTCAAATAAACGTAAAAATGACGGCAATATGTCACAGATTACGACGTCATTTTACGACCTAAAACGGACGTCATATGGCATGTACTTTCTACGTCAAAATGATCATTATGTAACGTCATATATATATAATATATAACGTCATATTATATCACAGATTACGACGTCATTTTACGACCTAAACCGGACGTCATCTAGCATGTACCTACCACGTCAAAATGATCATTATATAACGTCATATATATGTATTATATAACGTCATATTTTAGTAAAATACAGCGTGTTCAGTAAAGAATGAGCCAAATTTCAAGAATATCTTCCTTAGACAAAAATAAGGTGATTTTATGCAACTTACCTTGGTTCATTTTGGAGTGCAGAAGAAGTTATAGATCATCTGAGAAAAAAAATAGTTTTTTTAATAATTTCTTTATCATTGGGTAATTGAACTTAACTTTATAAGTACGACTGTAATAATTACAATTATTAGTCAATTATCCAAAAATTAAGAAATGACCAAAGAAAAATTAAATATATTCTATTTTCTCAGATCTATAACTTCTTAAGCAAGTAAAAATAGACCAAGCTAAAGTTGACTTCAATTGCCTTATTTTTGTTCAAGGAAGCTATTCCTGAACTTTGGCCTATTCCTTAATGAACACTATATAATCTGAAGCAATTATTTTAATTGACTTTTACCTGGACAGATTTCCAAGAAAATAGTTAACTGTAAACAAAAAATGTCTAAACAGTTAATGTAGGGACTTACCTTAATAATTTCAGTTTCATTTTTTGTTAACATTTTGTCTTCAAACAGTCTCGATTTTAATTTTTATTATTTTTTTTTAGGTATGTAGGTTTGTCTTCCTTGGCAATCCGAAAGGTTAAATAAATAATACTATTGTGGTTTATGCTACATATGCATTTTTATTATTGCACTTGGCATAAAAAAATATGTCACTTAGAAAGTGAAACAGCAATATATGCAACATATTTTTTTCTTTAAAATATAAAATCTGATTATGTAAAACTTATTAAACTTATTAAAAACAGAACTTAAACTTATTAAAAACAGTTAAATCTCAATAAAACGAAATAACAACATTAAATATTTGTGTTAAAAAAAATTATAAATCATTTAGAAAGTGAAATAGCAATACATGCATAAAACGAAATAACGAAACATTAAAAATTATGTCAAAAAAAATACAGCAATACATGCGATATATTTTTTTTTAAATATAGAATATAGGTACACTTTTAAAATAAAAAAGTCTTCCACTTGTTTATCAGTCACGGAGTTATCAGTTGTTTTCACTGCCCCTAAAATACAATTATTGTTCTTAGTCAGTGTGATTATGTGACTAATTTTCCTTTTTTACAATAACTAAAATCCAGAATAAAAAGCAACTTACCGATAATTAAATCATTTAAGGTTAAGTGACAGAAAGCACGTTTTTCTGATCTCTTTCCCATGTAGTTAAAATTGCTCGCAGTATTATCTGTCAAAAGAGCCTTTAATATCCGGTTTGTTTTGTTGGTCACATCTCGGCCATCCACAGTTGAAAGATAATTGCGCTAAACACAACAAAGAACATTTTAATATACTAGACATTTGATTTTTTTATGACTAATTACCAAACCAGCAGAAAGTTGCTTATTTTTGAGGGCTTCTTCCAAAATATTTAATTGTTCTTCTGAACTAACTGGAATTTCTACCGGTAACTTCGGAATCTCAAAGGTTGTTAATAACGCTGTGTTGGATTGGGTCGTATTTAAAGAGGCTAAAATTTGCTTGTTCTGTTCCTTGATTTCCTCTAACGACCTAAAGATTTTTTCCTGCCATACTAAAAAAGATTTTTTTTTAAATAGAAGGTCTACAAATGTATTTCATAATAAAATAATTTCTATACCTGACTGTTCTATAACTTGATTTTTGTTGTATGCCAATGAACTTTCAGAAATATCCTCTGATACTATGGCTGCAAAAGAGATAAATTATTACAGTTTCTAATCAAAAT
Organism: Tetropium fuscum; assembly: GCA_964058915.1. Taxonomy (NCBI): domain Eukaryota; kingdom Metazoa; phylum Arthropoda; class Insecta; order Coleoptera; family Cerambycidae; genus Tetropium; species Tetropium fuscum. Next base: position 220,655 of record CAXKVY010000149.1, read on the forward strand.
AACCAAATTACATACTTCCATGGTGTAGCATTTGGTCTCGCTGACCTGAAAATATAAATTATTAGTACATTATAAATAAATTATTTATTTTAATTACCTCTACCAGTCTTAGAAATTGAACAATTCAATGCCCTTTTCACCTTTGGAAGTTTTGGTAATGTAGATTTGTCACAACTGTCTGAATTATCGCTATCATCTATAATAAATTTTCTAGAAGGTACACGTCTGCGTTTTAAACGATTTTGTTCAGAATCGCTTTGAATATCAGAGTGAACCTCACACTCTTTTAACTTTTGATGGACTTTATCATAATCATCTGTAATAAACAAAAGTCAATAATTCACTGTAAACGAGTAGCAATCCAAAATCAATAAAAATCAATCGATTGAGTTTTATAACAAATATTTGAAATTTAAACTTACCACAACTGTAAAAGCATCTTGAAATTTTATAAATTTGCCACTTTTCATCAACACTTTCACCGCATTTTAATGCTTTATTGTACTGTAATGTTTTCTTATATGGCGGCCAAAAAACTTCTCCTTTTCTCGGGGTTATCCAGTTCTCCCTAACAATGGCGAGCCCGCCTCCTTCGCATTCGTCGAATTGAACTATAACGTAAGCCATTGTAATTTGCCTGTAATAGTTAGTATCATATATAATAACTAGGTACATAAAAGAAGAAAATAAATGTACCTACTTACCTTAAAACCATGAACGCCAAACAACAACACATATATCTACCTGCGACCAGTGGCCATATTGTATGTATTGTACAACTTATGCAATGCGCTGTGTAGCGTGCGCCGTGCAGCACCCAGCAGCAGGCCAAGTCGCCAACGCCAGCACGCTATTGGCTTCTAAGGGTCACGTGGTAAAACCGGCGGGAACGTAATGAATTTTAAATGCGTATGTAAGTCCGCGAAATATTTTAAGAAGTTAATTGCTATAAAAATACCTACAAAATTATTTCATAAAGCAAGTTAAACTTAAAATTAATTTTTAATAAACAAGTAGATTATGGAATTACGCGTTTCTAGAAATAAATACTGATATGAGGCATTATATATTTTACATAGTTATGTATTTGCGTTGATTTAAAAGTTGTATCTGAAAATATAATAAACCTATAAACCATAAAATCAGGGAGCAAATAGGGAGCTTATTTTGACTTGATTTTTTATAGCGTTAATATTTTTTTGGATTATGACGAATAAGCAACGTCAAATTGACGCAAATTTTATAACGTACAATTGACGTCGCAATATTGTCGTCATAAAGGAGGTCATTTATTAGTCAGCGGACGTCGTAGACCAATCAGTACCAAAAAGAGACGTCATATTGACGTACCTGTGCTAGCTGGATAAGTACTGTTTGTTTATTTTTAGTAAAGGTAGTAATACGTCTTACCTACTTTTTACTTAGTAGTAAATACTTCAGTTATTTTTATACTATATCTGTTGTTGCTTGTTTGTGTCAGAATATATTTTCACAACTACTAGTCATGTTGGAACTATAAAATATACAAGCTTTACTCCCATCGCAAAGATTATTAAGCCTGCTTAACGGACCGGCTTATTAGACCCATTCTTTGAAATTGCTCGTGCAGTTATACTGACCAATTATGGAAAAATATTTGTTGTACCTGTTGAATAAGGTTTTATCTGTAAGCTATTTGTATTTGACTGCTTTTTTAAATATTTAGTTGCTCCAATTAACATATATATTAATTTCAGAGCACAAAGAATGTTATCCATTTTAGAAAACAACAAAAAATCAATAAAATTAGATCCATACGTCTGTCCATTCATCCGTAATTAGTACACAGTATAATTCAGAAAAATTCCCTAAGGAATTAATTCAATCCAAATAAATTAATTAAATGAAAGTCTAAAAAATGTCAGTGTAAAGTCAGTTTTATACCTATAATTTCTTTTTAATAATTAGTACAGTGCCGTTCAATTGAGAGTAAACGATTTTTTTAATTAATGTGAAACAGGCTTTCAGGTAATCAAAACTTGATTGTCAATTTTATTTGTCAGTTTACTAATAATTATTCTATATTTTGAAGTTTTCCTTATAATTATTATTATGCCGCGCTTAACTGAACCGCAAAAAATGAGAGCTATGACGTTACTGCAGAACGGATGGTCAATGCAAGCAGTTGCAGATATTTTGAATGTGAGTAAAGGTTGCATTTACAAAATTAAGCAAAAATGGAATGCAGAAGGAACTGTTAAGTACGTCCATAGAGGGGGCCGTCAGAACTACAGTACTATGGAGACAGAATCCTTTTGATACAGCAGTGACTGCCTGCTTCTTAACAAATTTTCCTGCTTCGGTGGAAACCGCAAGACGACGTATCAGAGCATCTGAGCTGAAGAATTTCGGCTGCAAATAAAGTTGCTCTGTTGCCACGGCATAAGGAGCAGAGGTTAAACTTTGCCAACCAATTTGTCGGCGTGCCACGGGACTTTTGGGACAACACAATTTCAGACGAAAAACTTTTTCAATCCTGCTATGATGGCTCTGTGCGTGTATACCGCCCAAGAAATTGCCGATATGAAGAGCGCTATATAAATCCTACAGCTCGTAGTGGTCGCTTCTCTATCAACGTGTGGGCATGGATGTGTTGCCAAGGAGCAGGTGTTACTTGGAGAATCAGAGAGCGTCTTACTGGTCAAAGCTACGCTCGCATTTTGGAATATGTTATGTTACGTTCCGTTTCCATTTTATATCCCGAGAACATCACTTTCCAGCAGGAAAATATTTTTATTTCCTTATTATTAGCACTCTGCCTTGGCCCTCTAAGTCGCCGGATTTAAATCCGATAGAAAATGTATGGGCACCAATGGAAAAAGACATGTATAGCAGAAATTTCCGACCAGCGAACGTAGAACTGTAGTTGGCGATTGAAAATGCCTGGGAAAATATTGGCGAGGATTACACCAGGACACTAATATTGTCTATGAGAAATAGGCTTCAAAAAGTTATTAACCCGAATGGTGCTTGGAACAAATATTAATTCGTAGTAATTTTCTTAAGTTCTCAGTTAGTTTGTTTATTTAATGGATTTTTTTACAAGAGACGTCCTTACCATATAGATTTTCCTTAATAAATACTGTATATAAAATGCTATCACCCTATAACTGACAGATACTTCAACCTAAAATAATTTTGAATGTGATCTGTTTACAAAAGCCTGCTTCACAATGGGAAAATTTCCGAAATTTCTCATAAGAGTCGTTTACTTTCAATTGAACGGCACTGTACCTACCCCGATAATAATATAAATGTAACAATATTTTCAATCATCAGGAAATGCGTACTAGACCACAATAAATATATCTAACTTTAACTTTTTTCTAACTAAAAAACTGGTGATTTATTTACAAAGACGTAAAATATGTGAAAAAAGATACTGTTCAATGCTTCCGCAAGTCTGAGTTCTCTGTATTGTACCCGCGCTTACGTCATGGTGTATAGATGGTTGCGGTAATGCTGACTGACAGATTTGCTTGATGTAATTATCCTGTCTAGTTGACAGTTCTTGGATCAACCGTACTCCGTACTGTACAGCGTTAGGTTTATTCCGTGGCGTTCTCGTCAGAACGAAGTCTGCATATTATTCACAGTATTATCTAGTAGTGCCTTTATTATTTATAACGTTAAATATAGTTTGCTTATTGCTTGTTGTCAAATATGGAGCCGGGTTTCCAGAAAGGAGATTCTCATAATTTGCTGAACGTAGACGTGATTATGGTATACGATTTTCTCGCGTCAAATATCGACTTCAACCAGCCCCAATCCAGTCGTGTGAAAGCTAGTCGGAATAATAACTATCGGCAATAACAATAACTATCGGCACAAATAACCGACCCGTCCCAAGGATTGTATAGAGGAATAGGATTGCCGGACGAGCGAATATCTTCGCCGAACGTAGTGGGGCGCTGTGACGTCACCGCGGACCATAAAAATACAAATTTATATGGGATTTATAAGAGAATGGAACGTCCTTCGGATGTTAATTTTGTTTCCAAATTAATACTTGCTTAATATTTTAATGAAATACCAAATAGATTAAATAAATATTTAGTTTAGAGTTGAACCAATAAAAATCATATTGAAAAATTGGTCATAATGGTAAACTAAAATATATCCTTTAAACTTTAGCGCCTACTAGAAATATATCTTACTACATGTGCTTCAATGTTGGAGACGAGTTTTCCAGGGCAAGACCTAGAAGCTTGTGAACAATTTCAATTTACTACAATTTAAATGGATTTGAAATGCCGAATTAATTTTAGTGACACTTTCTTATTACTTATACCTTTCCTGTATGTATACTTTCCAGTCCGCAGAAACTTATCTTTTGAAATTACTATTCTTTTAAATGTTTTTTCCAGTTAATAGACAAAATAATTTAAACGAACATACAACTTATCCAAAGTTAAATTGTAATTACCATTTTAACTAGGGTGACCATACGTCCCGCATTGCGCTGGACAGTCCTTCATTTAGAAGTACTGTCCAGCATTCATGACTATCCAGCATTATGTCCAGCTTTTAAGACTGAGTGGAGATCTCTATCTGTTACTCACCATAAACTTCTCTTCTTTCATCTGTACTTCTCATTTTTTATCTATAAGCTGTTTCAAATGGACCGAATTAAATACTATCGTATTATAAATCGTATATATCGTATTATAAAATCCAAATACCACTTTGGATTTTATTTCAAATCATATTGTTAATAAAATTAAAGAGAGTGATTTAATTGACGAAGTTACTTTTCTTAATATATATCTTAGTAACAAAAACAGTGTAGAACAGTGGAAAAACGAAAATATGGATATTGACATGAGATGGGCTGTGGTATTTAATTATTTTCAACTAGAGCATATCCGGTTTTCGAATTTTCGCAGTTTGCCCGGTACTAATGCACCAACTGTGAACTGAGAGAGTTTTTTCCGTTATGAACAATTTGTGGACAATTTGTGGACAAACTGGTTCGCAAAATTAAGACGTTGTTCTTTATGCCTTGGCTCCAAAAATACCTTCTTTGCTGCAGCATAATTTCGTAACTCTGAACCGTTCACCCGCCGCCTTGCAAACCTCACAGATCTAGGAAACTCCGTTTCGAAACAGGTCGTTACTGCTGTTTCAAAGGGATTCATTCTAAGATGGTCTAGAAAGAGGTTGTCTTGCTCCACAGTGCTTATTTTACGACGCCCTCCGCCGTGGACGTAGCGAACGTTTCCTTCTGCATTCCATTTTTGTTTGAGTTTGAATATACAACTCTTACTCACATTTAGCTCATCTGCAACTGCCTGTAATGACCAATCATTTTCAAGCAATGTAACAGCTCGCATTTTTTCGGGTTCAGTTAACCGCGGCATGTACGAGCCCCTTCCCATATCAGTTGGCCCACCCATTGAAATCTTAGTTTTTTGGTCAGCATCAAAACATAATAAATACTACAAGCTGTGTTTAGGTCTCAAAGTAATTAATAGGGCATATTTAATCTTATGAAGTAGAAAACAGCCAACTTTATTGGTCTTCACTCAAATGTGTAACAAAGAAGCAAAATGTTGCAAGTACGGCGATCAACCCGTTTTTTTATTCATTACAAAGTAAGCCTACAATTCGAAGGTGGCCGTGGAAAACAGACGCCACAACAATTAAACAATTATTGCTAATACTCATAGCTGTCAGAATTCATTTGATACAGCTTCAAAGTAGTTGTGTTCTTTAAAAATGGGCAGAGGAAAGGTTATGGATGACAAAATTCGTTCACTTATTATTAAATTTTTCAATTGTGGGAAGTCAAACTCGGAAATGACAAATTTATTAGAATTATCGCGGTATAGTGTAAGAAATATAGTTAGAAGATATAAAATGACGAGTTCAGTCGCTGCAAAGCCCCGATATGTAAAAAAAAGCAAGATTACAGATTGTGATAGCAGAGCGTTAAGAAGAATTATCCAGAAAAACAGACGTGCCAATTACCTCGAGTTAAGTGTTCTGTGGAGTGATGCTGTTGGAAGACGTATTTCAAGATCAACAACTCACAGAGAGGCTCACAAATTAGGATTTGGGACTTACAAGGTAAGTTTTTTAATAAAAAAAATGAACTAGAAAAATTAAAAGTGACAATTTTGCATTAGGCCAAAGAAAAGCCACTTTTAACACCACGGCAGAAGAAAAATAGGGTAAGATGGGCAAAAGAACATAAGGATTGGACATCTCAGCAATGGCGTGCAATACAATGGAGCGATGAGGCCCGATTCGAAGGTTGTGTTGGAGATAGTCGAAGTAGAGTTATTCGCAAAAAAAATAGAAAAGTAAAATTTCCTGCATCCGTCATGGTGTGGGGAAGCATGTCATCAAAAAGAGTAGGAAAACTCCTTTTATTGTCGGAAACGTGGATACAAACAAATATTTGGCCATTTTAGAAAAATCACTTTTACCGGTCATGGAAGAGTGTTTGACATCAGGCCAAGAATTTATGTTTCAGCAGGACGGCGCAGCATGCCACACCTCAAAACGAAGTTTAAAATGGATGGAGGACTATGGTATACCACTTTTGGAATGGGTTTCTAGTAGTCCGGATCTATCACCCATTGAAACTTTGTGGCACGAGATGAAAAACATTTTCGGCATTTGGCTTTCGAGTTTGCTTGGCAAAATAACATTAAAACTAATTTTAATCAAGTGACACAAATGGCGGGAGAGGATTGGACCCAACGATTCTTATTTCGACACAAATTATCTTTGAGAACACCCCAGAAAACAAGCCTTGGGAGAATTATGGGTTTCAATCGAGTTCAGATCGAAAGATTTTATGATAATTTAACAGAAGTTATGTCCAAGCATGCTTTTCCTGCCAGCCGCGCATTCAATGTCGACGAGAGCGGTATAACAACCGTTCCCAATAAAATTCCAAAAGTTATATCAGCTAAAGGCAAGAGATCTGTTAATAAAGTAGCTTCTGCTGAACGAGGTCAGCTGATTACCGTGGTCTGCTGCTTCAGCGCCAGTGGAAATTATGTGCCACCGGCGTTATTTTTTCTCCGAAAGCGTACAAAAATTGAATTGCTTAATGGGGCACCACCTGATTCAGTAATGTTTATTTCAGACTCTGGATATATGAATTCGCAATTATTTATCAGTTGGCTGGAACATTTTCAAAAACATGTTAGAGGATCTGCTGAAAATCCAGTATTACTTCTCCTTGATAACCATTCATCACATGTTACGCTAGAAGCTGTAAGTTTTTGCAAATCCAACCACATCCATCTATTGAGTATACCTCCCCATTCAAGTCATAAAACTCAGCCACTCGATAGATGTTTTTTTAAATCTTTAAAAAAAATTTATGGCCAATTGTGTGATCAATGGCTGGTTAACCATCCAGGTCGAGTAATAACACAATCAGAAGTCGCCCAGATTTTCGAAGAGGCTTATGGGAAAAATTGCACGATTGGGAAAGCCATGAACGCATTCAAAATATGCGGCATTGTTCCGGTGAACCGATTCATATTTAGCGATGAGGATTTTCTTCCAGCCAGTGTCACTGATCAGACAGTTGAGAATGAAAGCGATGTAGGGGGTGCAGAAATGGACCAGGATGAAGAGGATAATGAACCCTTGTCCAATTTTGTAAAACACATTAGGATCAGGACCTTCAGAACAATTATCGTGCGGAAATTCACCATTTTCATCGCAGCAACCGTCTACCATAACACCGAACGTCCACCACACCACACTGAATTGCCGGACACCACAACCAACTTCGTCAAGGAAAATACTCGACGCCTCTTTACCAGTGTCTCATCCTGAACCATCTACATCAAAACGAAATATTTGTAACTTGACACCACAACCATTTCCCTCAAAAGAAATTAACGACACCTTTTCATCAACACTGCTGCTATCTACAAAAAGGAAGTCATGCTCGGCTGTATCAATTGATCCTTCTCATGTGATCTCACCTTCAGATATCTTACCTCTTCCCAGAATTTCCCAAAAACGTAAAAGGATGAGAAAGGGGAAGAAATCTGAAATCTTGACCTCCACGCCTAATAAAGAGGAATTGGAACGAGAAAGAGAAATTAAGTTGCAAAAGGAGAGAAGAAAAGAAGCAAGAAACGCGAAGAAAATGGGCGGACTTGTGCTGCGTGAACTTTCTTCTCAAAAAGTACAGTCATGTCGAGGGGAAACAGAAGAGGAAGTTGTTTGCCCAGGTTGTAACGAAATTTATGAAAATCCACCAGATGAGGACTGGATTGAATGCAGTAAGTGCCATAATTGGTGGCACGAAAGCTGCTCTAATTATGAAACCGGAGAGCTCAAATGCGACTTCTGTTGAACATTATTAACTTGTCCGATATTTTTTTGTTACATTTTGATTTTCAATATTTTTTATTTTGTTACAAGAATATGTAGAACATATACATTTATTTTGCAGTTTTCAAGAGAATAAACTTTATTTTTTTAAAATAACCACGATTTTATTAATTTATAAAAGATACAAACATTTTAAATCGTAGATACATATGTTTGGACTTTTGCCCCATCCATTTGGACTTTTACCCCGCCCCTTGGGGCATAAGTCCTATTATGCAACCCACATAAAAACTTTTTTGTAACCTATTATTTTTCCCTTTTAAGGGCCACCCATTTTATGATGTAATGAGAAATGGTCAAAGTATTCATTAAAAAAAGATTGGCCTTCTAAATATAAAACTCACGTATTTAGAAAGCTAAGAAAGTTAAGTGCGGACTTTTGTCCATGTTTACTCTATGTATGTATGTATGTATGCATGTATTACATACACTGTAAACAAATTTCCGCCTTTGAGCTTAGAATTTTTTAATACTTTTCCAATTCTCTATTACATATTCTAAGTTCATTATGATTATAAGAATTTTCCACCTATAAGTGACAAATTGCCCACTGTACGACGTCGATTTTTGATGCATCGAGGTCGGCTCTTCCTATCATTACGAAGCAGAATTCTATAAAGCGGCGCCGGACTGTTCACACGCTGATAAATGCCAATAGCAGTTGTTGAATAGAACTTGAATTGTGTACTTATGTATAAAGTGAGTAGTTCCTAGTAGTCGTTGACCAAATGATCTGTTACACAGGGATTAACCCAAACAGCACAAGTACATCTTATGTATATCCAATGGATATCCGAAATGGATGTGTTGGACGTAAAACGAATATCCTAGTGGTATACGGATGGATCACTTGGGACATCCAGTGGATATCCTTTTGTCACAACTTTGGAGGTCCATCAGATATCCATAGGAGATCGTCAAGGATATCCACTGGACATACAGGGGATATATTTGCTACACAATTATGGACAACAAAGGGATATCCACCCAGACCTCATAAACGTCCCCAATATAGCCTTTAACGATATTCGCAAGATTGCGCAATATTTGCCCCAAATAATTTTGAAAATTTTCGTTCAAATAACATGCAAATACAGTGTAGTGTTTCCATATTTGCACACAACATATAGGGAATAGTATTCGTTGGATCTCATACATTCAAAGCAGTAGAGGGAAGAGCATGGCCTGTGTAGCTACCGGATATCATACTTAGGTAAATTGATGGCTATCAGTCACTAATGGATTTGACCGAAGGTTTCCATAATACAGTGTATTGAAATTAAAGCACGATATGTTAATTATACTACTTCTTACTAACAGTAGCTGTTGAAAACTGGGTTCATTTTCAGACGTTCTGAATTGAATTTAGTTGATTCTAAATAATCAATTTTTTTACTTTTTCTCTCATACAAGAATTTTATCATTTACGGGTTTTAAACTTATAATTTTTATGTGATTTACTTTACGTGGTACAAGGCACATTGTCTGCGGGCACCACGTCCAAAACCACCTATTTGTGGCACTTGAGCAGAAGCGAAGAAAAATAACTTCCGTAATGTAGAGATATAATGAAAATATTTTACTTAAGTGTTATTCTTAGAAATAATATTTGTCATAAAATAATATTATTTTGTACATTCTTCTTATAAGGCCAACTGCCTTTTATTAATAGTCCTCTCTTTGGCACGTCTTAGCCATTTCTTTATAGCTTCCTCAGATTCCTTATAATTAACGTGAAGGCACGCCTCTGCCGATTCTGAAAATTACAGATACTTTAAATACTAGGTGAAGACTGTATAATTCTTTCTGCCTATATTTTTGTAACAAAGGCAGAATTTGTTTAAGGTAACTTACTCTGCAACAGTTCAGCGATCTTCAACTTTCCAAAAATTTTCTTTTTCTTCGCACCATATCAGGAATACAGCTGCGCCAATTCATCTGAAAGTAATGAGGATATTGTTCTTTTAATGAATTCGTATGGTGATTTGCCACCAATTCTTGACAGTTTACAGAACTGTCAAGAATTGGTGGCAAATCTATAAAATAAATTATATTTTTATTAATAATTTCACTCACACTATGCACAAAAATATTTTAATTATCAAGGTTCAATAATTTCCGCTTAAAATTCAAAATATTTTTGGAAATTATGAAGATCTATTAAAAAATTTAGATATAACTCATAAAGTTACCCCTTAACTTTAATTAATTCTAGATCAAAAGGTACCCTCAAAAAACTAATACTAATCAGACACTCTCCGATACAATTACTTACAGCCGTTTTGAAATCTGGATCTAATGGTCCCGGATCTAATGGTTTTACAATTACTTTCCTGGGAGTCCGTAACAAACTTCTTGCATCACTTGGCAAGTCAGGATAATTAGGTTTTAATATTTTTAATAAACTATTTAAAGCAGTATGTGTGATCCGATAATTAACAGCCCATTCAGCCAGGTTTTTACAATAATTTTCATTAGAATACTGTGAACAATTTAAATCGGGGAGAAATTCTTGAAAATCTGAAGCGTTACATTTATCCCAAGCACTTGATGATTGCTCGATACTAATATTCATACAATATCAGAATTGTTACATGATTGATTTGAGGAAGCGTTACTTACAATATCAACATTACAATTTCCTGGATTTTCAGTCTCGATACTAAAATGTTCCAATTCCAAATTTTCGAAAACTTCGAAATATACGAACCATTATTTTAAAAGTTTGCTGCTTGTAAATAAGTTAGGTTAAGGTAGATGAAAATTTATACAAAACTTCAACCGGTGGTAACTCTACTTAATTAATGGTAAATATAATTTAACAAAAACTTACCTACCTTTCTTTATTTCCACCAAAAAAACTTCATCAACCAGAAACAAAACCTTAACATGAAATACGTACACCGGTCCCAAATCCAAATGCAAATTTCATCAGAACAGCCGTTAAGCACATGCGCGGGACGCGTAAAATGCCGCGAAAACAAAATGTTGCCCTTAACTGTTTGGTGTATCTTAACAGAGATGCATATATGCTATACAGTAAAGTTGAAGCAAGACAAGTTCAAATTAAACAACTTCCTTTAAAATAAACGGATAGAAATTCCAGAGAGGGAGATTTAAAACTGAATAATAAAAATATCTTTCGTTCCTTTATTTTCTATCTTGTATTCCATGCCTCTATTAATTCACTAATAATAATAATCGATAATAATAATCAAAACACTAGTTTTGCATAAACGAAGGGTTGTATATATTATGATTTATTAAAATAAATTTTAATACATTTTAAAAATTTAGGTATTTAGTCCTAGAACATTATTGACATATCGCCATTTGTTAAATTATAGGTATTACACAATGTCGTAGGGCAAAAGTGTATGGACCGATCCTGCGAAATATATAGCAACAAAAAAAACAAAATTTAGAGCTAGGTTGTAAATATATAAGTAGCTAGATTTGTCCATATTATGACATCCATTTTGAAATTTTTACAACGGCGTCTCATCAAAACACATTTTCTTTTAGTATTTTAGTTTGGTTTATTGTTATTATTGGGTATTCTTTTGATGTCCATATATAGTAAATTTTAATACAGATATCCTTTTGATGGTAAATGGATATTCAGATTAACATATGATCCTTAATAAACGGATACATATTCCTTTTATTATTTGTTGTTCATTAATGAACTGATATGTGATGAATATCCAGAAAATGTCCCAATATGGACATCTATTTCCTGTTAGTTTATGGATATTCTATGGATATCCACGACTGGTACTAAAATGAATATCTGTTTTATGTACATTAAAGGATATCCTATGGACATTAATAAGTGGATATCCGTTTGTGAACTGTGACAGACCCTCTATGGATATTCAGAACTAATCCTTAAACAGATATCCTTTTTCAGTACGTTAAAGATTGTCCTATGGATATCCAATAATAGTCCCTTATTTTAATGGACGTCATATGGATATTCAAAACTGGTACATGGATATTCGGGACAAACAATGGACCTAAAGCGGATATCATATGGACATCCGGTGCTGTTTGGGAATAAGAACCACAATTACATCGTAACATCGAGTAACCCGAAAATTACTGTGATCAAGCTGCTCAAGGCTGATGTCCTTTCGATGACCTCTATCAAGGTCAAATTCACTTCACTTATTACTATCAAGATTATTGTCAAATCGGTTTTCAGTGCTATAATCAAGCGCACATCATTCACCTCAATATATTATAGAAAGAGGGGATCCATCTATGTCGATGAAAAATTCAGGGTCACACTGTGGGGCTGCTACCCACAGGTTAAAAAATTAGTGTAATATACTATGCCCAGTATATTGCAAGTTTTATGCCATTGAGGAATTATACCCGATGACGGAATTTTTAAATAAGTAGAAAATGTAAAAATGCATTAAAATTACGTTTAAAAATGCATTAATTTAAAATTACATTCATTTTATGACATGCTTATTGAATATGCTTATTACGCACGTGTGGCGTTATAGTATTCTTGAAAGATAGTTATGAAGGAATCCATAGTCTCCTCAGCAGTTGGAAGAATTTGTTCTGGTGGTAGGAGGAAACCATATTGTCCCAGGTCACGAAGTTCATAAGTGTATACTATCGGAGTGCCGAAAATACCCTTTACCCAATCTGCGCTACTGCCACTAGCTGGATCTGAAGCAAGTAAATAAGTATATCAACATATTTTACCACTATCATATTTATATGAATGCCATTGACTGTGGTAGAAAAACATTTGTTAACTCTGTACCAACTGCAAAGAACTTTAAAGAAACGGGGGTATCTACTTATTTGCTAAAAACTTATAAATTAAGAGTCAAACAACAATACATTACCCAAGGAAATATTAGAATAGTACTTACATAAAACGCACAGAATTAACTAGTTGATACAGAAAGATTTTCTCAGAAATATTGTAATTGTATTGCTTTGAGAAACAAGGAACTGAGTAGGCCAGAAAAGTTTTTTAGTGGGATTTTCTCTTCATATATGTAGATAATAGGCAATCCCACCCGGTAACCACCTAAAGTACTGATAATATCCATGTAAATATCTCGCAAATGTATTCGTTTATGTTCATGCCTTGGCAATTGATTTGTTAGTTCTTGTTTTGTAAATAGATGTCGTTAGCTTACGGGTATAAAGTTTTCTTATATCATGTACATGGTAAAGTAGATACCGTGTGATTGGCCGAGATTTGACTCCCATTAAGTATTATTACTAAAGGGGATGAAAGCCAATTCGAATTTAAGATTGTAACGTAAATAAATTCCGTTCCGTTTTGTGGCTAATGTTTGAATTCCTATTTCAAATATTTGAAATAAAACCGCGCGAACTTGTAGAAATTTACCGCGACTCACCATCTACCGTTATCCCGTGCTCCCAGCAAGCACATTTATACGCGATATCCGCAAAAATCATCCTCTTTCTGCCGACAGGCTTGCTTGCCTATGGACCGTGGCTTACGTTCGCGAAGATATATTTTCGGTGTTTTAGTGTAGTCATTCTTAATTGCCAGGTATAGTCTGAAATATTTTACTATTATTATATATGTGTGAGTATTCTACAGCTGGGCCAAGGAATTAAAAGATTTCCGAAGGGGAATTAAGTCGTAATTCGACCATTTTTGGCTTAAGTGCAAACCTTAAAATAGGTGTTGTGCCATATTAAATTTTACGGTTTAAACACTAGCAACTACTTGGAGTGAGCTGTGGGCACAAAAGCCACGTCTATATTTTTTCTATTTTGGTATATTATTACCATTTTATTATTGAATTAAATATATATTTAATTTAAATTTGAATCGTACGTTATCGTTCGATTTTAGACTACCTACCTGGTAATTACGAATCAAAGATACTGTTTTACCGAATGGTAGCATACTTTAAGTTTATTTAGAAGATATTACTTCGACGGCGTAGGCCATAGGTATTTGTTTATCTTTTGCATCGGCAAAAAGCAGCATTTATTTCAACTTTTTATTTTTTATTTAATCGTATAGTGGAAATTTGCATACCAAATTCCTCCCCGTGCCGGGAGTGGGTAATTTGCGCGCCTGCTGCCTTCCTTGGATGTGGTAGCCGTTTCTCAGGCTCTCTCTCCGGAATCGAACCCTGATTCCCCGTTACCCGTTACAGCCATGGTAGGCGTAGAACCTACCATCGACAGTTGATAAGGCAGACATTTGAAAGATGCGTCGCCGGTGCGAGACCGTACCGATCAGCGTAAAGTTATTCAGAGTCACCAAGTTGTACGATGACGAGCGCGAACCCGCCACCGATTGGTTTTGATCTAATAAAAGCGCTCCTTCCGTCTCCGGTCGGAGCTCTATTTGCATGTATTAGCTCTAGAATTACCACAGTTATCCAAGTAAACGTGGGTACGATCTAAGGAACCATAACTGATTTAATAAGCCCTTCGCGGTTTCACCTTAATTTGGCTTGTACTGAGACATGCATGGCTTAATCTTTGAGACAAGCATATGACTACTGGCAGGATCAACCAGGGAGCTGTTCTCTATACTAATATAGATTTAGTCATATAGGATAAAGATATTACTCTTTATACACAGATCTCTTTATGGACACTCTTTATGGACAGAGTAAAATGGATAAAACCGTTTCTGGCCAACTTTGGGCACAATTTACTATGGGACCTGGAGGTGTCCGTTGTCTGTATATTAGTTTATTGAATTCTACGGAAAATTTCAGATTTTTTACATATTTTTGTTTACTGTATCTCCACCTAAGGGTCCAAATCCGTAGGCAGACTGCACTAGTATTCGAAACAACTCGAAAGGATCGGTATATTATGTTTCATATATGATGTTATCATTTCCAATGTCTCCGATAGTTGCAAGGTTTGCGAAATCTGTGAATTTTTGCTCATGTAAACTAACACCAAGTAACAATAATTCTATTATTCACCTGCTAACTCCTGACTAACCTCCTAAGCCATACACGATAAGCAAAACAAATCAAATTCATAATACCGGACAGCCTCGAGCAAGACATATTTTAATACTGAGATATAACTTGTAATGTAACCAACCCGGGTCGGTTCAACATAATAATCAGAGAAACACATGGCCGGGGTACGTGATCGTCAAAAGGGGAAATACCTACCCTACGTTGTATTTAATTTAAATTAACCCTGTCCGAGATGCACTGGTTACTAACGAAAAGCGGGAGTTTTCAGATGAAAAAGAAAAGATTAAACATTTTAATACACCTACTTATTTATTGAAACAGGTATTCCATTTATGAACAATATAAAATAAGTACATGCCGTACTCAGCCTTGAATTCACGAGGGGAAAGAGCACGGCAGAGAAACCCTCGATCTCTATTCAAAATAATCACAATAATGCTGTTGGACATTTAGGTGAAAGTAAAATGAAAACTTACAAGGGTTTCCATACTTGTGTTTTAACCTACAATCATTCTCAAGATACAAAACTGAAGAGTTTGTTGTTAGTTAGCCGACTTTCGTCAGAAGGTACTGAGGTCCCATATGGGAGGCAACCCAGCTAGTAATCGTAAGGTTTTGGTGCAAAAACGAAGGTCTCATACGGGAGGCAACTAGCGTGTTCTCCAAGGCACGGGGGAAAAGTGTTAATAAATTCAACAAGACGCAAACATTCATCATCTCATACAATAAGCGGCAATTAGGTCACTGTTATAAGAAAAACCCACAAGTATGAAAAACCTACTCGTAGTCATGAAGGGAACAAAAAGGTCAACAACATTACTTAGATCGAACTGAATAAAACAAAATAAAATAATCTTGAAACCAGAATGAGCTGAACCCACTAAATAAACAAGTAAAATGTTCATAGTTTATGCGTAACGTGTCATAATTATTCAGTAGTTCAAAAACAAAATATAACGCAGACAATTTTAATAAAATGATGACGGTGATTCTCGAGATAACAAATTTAATAATAAACATTACAAATTAAGTATATTTACTAACCTCGGAAATTTGACGTCAAGCACTAACACACACCAGAGTCCAACTACCTGCTTCCCCATATGCAAACCCTCGTCTCCCTATATCCCGACTTATCTATACCACCCCGCACCACGTGTTTCCTAGTGCGTGCTTATACCCTAACTCCTTGCTATTTAAAAATCGGTATCTCGTCTTTAAACAAAACAGAGGTCACGACATCGCAATTTTATTAACTAAATAGGGGATAGGGTCCATTTCAAACTGGCAAAAGTATCACAAGATGATAGAAGCCATGCATAAATGCGAAATCACACACTGCCCAAGTCCCTAAGAGAATATATCCTACTTGATGACCCAATACATGATGTTACCCACTTAAGACACCTGCTGTGTTATTAATTACAAAATATGTTTAATTGTTTTAAAAAGTATTTTTAGGAAAATGCTGCTCTAGTTATTCTGTAAACGACGCCTACTCATCAAAGTGGACGACCAACCACTAAATAACGTTAGACCATCCGTTGATGAGGACGCCAGGAACCAAGAAGGGATAAATTATGGCCAACCAACCCTATTTATAAACCTACTCCGACATCAGCATAAGCGTTGTATTACTTTACTAAATATAAGCTCCTTTTTTGTCAGTTAATTATGCACTAGCTTTGTATCCGGCCACAAAGCTCTACATTTTTACTCACACAGTGTAACCACAATTTCAACTACGTCAAATATTTATATAAAAAATCCACGTTCTGCACAGTACACGTGATAGAAGTGACTACTTCTTTACCGAGTCGTTGGGAAAGTGAGAGAGAGAGAAGGGGGAGAGAGAGAGAGAGGGGGGGGAGATAGAGAGAGAGAGGTATTGTACATATTGCTTTATGGTAACTGATTGAAGTGTGACACACATGTTCGTGATTCTAAATGGTGTAGATTTCTCGAGAATATAGCATCAATCGTTGTTCCTGATTTAGTCGAGGCAATGTTCTGATCGTTATTCATATCTAAACCGAATTTCTCATGAAGAAAGTGAAGTAGTGGCATCCTCCGCAAAAAGATCATCATCCATTTGGATCAGATTCGGAAGCCCATTCCAGATATATCCAGCAGGATATAGATAAGTAATATTGTATTCTGGTTAATTCCGATTCGGTCATGATCGTTTATAAATTATATCAAAATTGATTTCTGCTTTAGAACACTTGTATGTGCTCGTTTCGCATAGAGTGTTTTGTTTTTATTGAAGGCCGGTATTTTGGCTACTCTTCTACGGATTGGTACAGCTGTTTTACTAATTTGATTAGCGTTTACATACCCTACAACTTTTTTCTATTTTTTTCACCAATTTTCGGTGAATCCGGAAAATCTAACAATGCAATCGTGACTTCACCTGTATCATCACAATCAATATTCACTAGTTTTCCCACTGCACCGTTTGCTAAACCATCAATATTTTGTTACGTTTATTTTCACACCATGTATCCTTTTTTTTTATACCGGAATATTAATGAATAGATAATACTAAAATATATATATATATATACACTGATTCTTGCGGATGACTACTTTGTAATTGGCTTTCCATAAAAAATGTATTTTTTAATATGTACATCCTTTAAAAACCGATTATGATTTTGACACGAAATTTGAATGTCGCTGTGGAGTGACATTTTATTTGTATTGAATTCTTAGGTTGCTCACGGTGTTTACCATTCTTTTTTCAATATTCTCTTTTTTGAATCACCTCTCTAGCCCCTTCAGCAACGAAGATACGACATTTTAGATGAAACGGTGTTATTAAGTTTGCTATTTAACAAGGAGGCTATGATAACGGTTAACACTGAAACGTCAAAAGATTCAGTTGAAATTCAGTTAACGTTCTAAAAGAAAATGACAGTGCAAATTAGTCCAATTCAAGTAGCTAGAGTTGTGGCTTTGGTAGAAGATGGAAGAAGTCAAAGATATGCAGCTCGTATTGTGGGTCTACCAGAAACAACTGCCCGAAGAGCGATCCAGCGCTACCGAGAAACGGGCCAAAACAGCAGACGTCCAGGTTCGGGTAGTTCCAGGATTATGCAAAATATTGACGATCGATTTATTGGTCAGCAAATATCGAGGAATCCCTATCAAACAGCTGTGATCACAAACCGAAATTTAAGAAACGCAGGAGGAACAGCTGTGTCAGATCGAACAATTTGTCGGAGATTCAGGAGTCTCGGTTTTATCGCAAGAAGCAGGTCTTCTTGCGATAAAACCGATTGGAATGCGATTACCTCGACGACATCGAGTAGCTCGTTTGGATTTTGCTCGAATTCATCTTGTTTGGAATGAGTTGCAATGGTCTCAAGTTTTATTCACTGACGAATCAATCAAGATTCATGTTTAGATCAGTAGACGGGCGTCGGAGGGTTTGGAGAAGGCGTGGGGAAAGATACGAGGATGGTATTTTCAGTGAAAGAGAGAGTTTTGGCGGTGGTTCACTAATGGTATGGGGTGGAATTACCAGCGATGCCCGTACAGAATTATTTGTGTTTCCACCACGGCAATCTCTAAATGCAGTTAGATACATAGAGATCTTGAATGAACATGTTGTCCCATTTGCACCTTACATCAGCGAAGAATTCCTCTTAATGCAAGATAATGCACGACCGCATAGAGCAGTGATGATAACACAATTTTTAAACGATGTCGGAATTAATCTTATGCCGTGGCCCGCTAAAAGCACTGATATGAATCCCATTGAGCATTTGTGGGATGAATTGGGACAACGTGTTAGTAGATGCAACCCAGAGAATATGAATGAATTGAGAATTGCTCGTACAGAAGAATGGGACAATATCCCTCAAATCACTATCACAAATTTGATTGAAAGCATGCCTAGGCGTATGGAAGCTGTTATAGCAGCCAGAGGAGGAAATATTCGTCATCAGTTAGTTTGTTGTTCAGTTATTTTTTAAGTTTATTGTTTTAATCATTAATAATTACAGTCGTTTTACTAAAATGTCGAATAATTCTTTGTTTGTTATTTCTTTTTAATGTTGTTTGTACTTGTAAGTAACAATTATTTCAGCGTCCGTAATCGAAAACGCTAAACATTTCTTAAACGATGATGATGATGACTTTTCAGCTTCACGGCCTCCTTGTTGAATATCAAACTTAATAACACCGTTTCATCTAAAACGTCGCCTCTTCGTTGCTGAAGGGGCTAGAGAGGTGATTCAAAAAAGAGAATATTGAAAAAAGAATGGTAAACACCGTGACCAACCTAAGAATTCAATACAAATAAAATTTCACTCCACAGCGACAATCAAATTTCGTGTTAAAATCATAATTGGTTTTTAAAGGCTGTACATATTAAAAAATACATTTTTTATGGAAAGTCAATTACAAGAATCGCCCTTTCAAACAAAAAAAAAATTCTGATTAGTTTATTATTAGTGCCTTAGTACTGGATAGGGCTGGAACCTTTGATGTAACTGTAACACTCGGAGTAGTTTCCACAAACACCAAAACACTTTCACTTCGCTCGACGCGCGTTTCGCCAACCAAGTTGGCATCATCCGGAGACGATTAAAAACGATTTTAATCGTCTCCGGATGATGCCAACTTGGTTGGCGAAACGCGCGTCGAGCGAAGTGAAAGTGTTTTGGTGTTTGTGGAAACTACTCCGAGTGTTATTTGTGCCTTAGAATTATTTATTAATTAGTGTCTTGTATTTTTTTGTGTTATACAAAAAAAAGAGATCTTATTGGGTTTTGTTGAAATGTTCATTAAATAGTTATATAGTTCAATTGGCCTTATTGGCATTATGTCCTGTGTATGGCTAATATTGAGGTACCTATTAAAATTCAACCATTTAGAGGTGTTACGGATTGGAATTTAAATTTTCCTGGCGCCCTATTACCATCCACTATATAGTTCAAGTAAACTATTACGAACCACCCCGTCTCCACTGAGTCGGTCGTACCCTATTTTTGTTTCAACTGCCAATTGTAGTTTGTAGGTTAGTTTGGTCATTATTATTAATTTTTTTTCTTACGCAAAAAGGCACGTTACAATTTACACACCTTCGACAAACACAGTCTCATATGGCAGTCCTGCAGTGTCAATAAGGGACATTTTATGGAATTTCTAACGTACAAAGGCTTTTCCAATGCAATCTAAATATCGCTGCATTCACTATATCTGTTTCTCTGTCTCCCTCATATCTGTCATATACTTTATCTCACTTGCGAGACGAAAATGTTATAAAATCTGTCGTGACGCGACCTTGAAAAATCACTCTGATACGGCTAAAGAAGTATTCACTTCAAAAAATATGTTACATACGTCATTAAGCAACTACAACTAAATCGTATGTTAATAATGAATATACAAAGTAAACTTACATATCGTCTCGTACGTTGTCCCAACTCTATAAGCTGTGCCGTAGCGTCGTGCTAATGCTTCTGCAGATTTCAGTCCAATGTTATACTAAAATTTAAAAAATCTCAAATTAATAGATAGGTATACTACGTACTTAATAATTCAAAAGGGACAAAATATATTATTTTTAACTCGATTTAACTCGAGGAATATTAGCAGAACCGCAATTGCGGATTAGTTTGCGAACTCAAAATGTATCAATAAAGTTGTTTTTAGTGCTGGATAGGGCTGGAACCTTTGATGTAACTATAACACTCGGAGTAGTTTCCACAAACACCAAAACACTTTCACTTCGCTCGACGCGCGTTTCGCCAACCAAGTTGGCATCATCCGGAGACGATTAAAACTAATCTTAAACTAAAAATCTATCACTGCTATCAACACAAAATGGCGAGTTTTAATTTTCTTGTCCATCGCTTACTAAGCTTCCCTCTCAGTAATGAGAGGTTTGAAAAAGAAAAAGTATTAATTAAAGATATAGCTGTGACCTGATAAGTCCGGGATTTACGATATTAGTTGTAATGATTGTGATCGAAAATATGTTGGACAAACGAGACGATCAATTAACACCAGATTTAAAGAGCATATGGTTCATCTAATATGTGGAAGAACAGATACGTCTAATGTTGCACAACATGCTTTTGACAACAATCATAGAATAAATATTAGTAATTTAAGATTAGTTAGAAATTTGACCAATAATTGACAGTTGGATGCATTTGAGAGCATAGAAATTGTAAAATGTAAAAGTAGTATGAATAGCGACAAGGGACCTATACCGTATACCCCGCTTTGCGCGTTACTTAGCATTCAAGCGTGACTAATGATTTCACCATAAATAGGGTAGATTTTTAGTTTAAGAGTAGTTTTAATCGTCTCCGGATGATGCCAACTTGGTTGGCGAAACGCGCGTCGAGCGAAGCGAGCGAAGTGTTTTGGTGTTTGTGGAAACTACTCCGAGTGTTGTTTTTAGTGCTTCCGATATCTTATTTTAATCGACATTCGGCTGTTGGAGAATGGTTTGGGATATTGCTATTGCAGCTGTGAAATATTTTCCCATTTTTCACTGTACTAATTTATACATTTATACCTGATGAAAATACTATTTTGTGTAACAAGCATATTTCTGCTTGCGCAAAAGAATGCGCGTTACAGAAAATAGTGTTTCCCAACGTGTTTCATACAAGATTTTTTTAAATTTTTACCAATTTTATATTTTATGAGAAGAAAAGTGTGAATTTTGTGTGACAGCTTGTCACTTTCATAGCTTGTCAGTTCCATAATTATTGTCTAAAAAACCTACTATGAAATGAACATTACAAAATCAGTTGCGAAAAATTTGACTTTTCGTAACTGATTGTGAAAAGTAAGACGTATCCTAACGTCAAAGGGTTGTGAAAAGTGTCAAACCCTTTCTGAAAACCCAACCTCAACAAGAGGAATATCACAATATTCTAGACTGCCGGGGAGGTGGAAGGGGTAAACTTAAAATTCAAAAAAAAACGACTGATTTCTCTTAATATACACATTTAATGACTTTTAATGATTTACATTTAATGATTTTTATATTTAAGTTGTTGGGGGATGGAAGGGGTAATTGAATGGTTTTTTGCTATCAGCCCTTTTTTATTAAAACACAACTTTTCCAAGAACAGGCATTTGAAATTTCTAAAATCAAAAATGGATTTTTGTCTTGTTTTTGTTTTAAGCAAGTAATACTGAAATTTTTAAAATCAGTAACGTCAACGAAGCATTAAAAAAAGAAAGACAGAAGAACATGACTGTAGTGACTAACGTGCCTATGATTTTGTACCTAAAACCAGGTTGTACAGGGTAAGTCTCTTAAGATTGATACGCCCCTTATCTCACTTATCCTTTGCCGATTTAATTCATTCAAAAAAGGTGTTGACGGGGTTTTTGATAAATTTTTATGATCTGAGCACGGATATTAAAAATCTCGTAAGATATACAGGGTGGAAAATAAAACATGATTTTTTTAAATGGAACACCCCGTATATTTTTATACCAAAATAATGTCCTTAATTTTCTGAATAAAAAAATATCTAGTTGTTATATAATCACTCCACCTGTTCGTGAGATATTACTAAAAACCTATCACATTACGGGTGTCAATTATAAAATAAGAACATCAATATACCTCTGGAAACAATGCCATTTATTGAGATAATAAATAAATAATATAAAGGTGACAATAACAGTAAAGAGTAATAACAATAAACAACATAAGCCTAATAAAAACAAATAAAAGTCAATATTAATATCGTAACACAATAGAGTAACACAATTTTATTTATTTACACGTAACGTAATTAAATATTTTCCACGTAACCACCACCATTCTGAATACACATTTGGCATCGCTTTATAAAATTGCTAAAATTTATAAAATATATTTCATAGGGTGAGACTTTGAAATATATCACCATTTTGGTTTAATTCCTCAATTTTTACACGTATGCATTCTTTTAACTCATTCATATTATTAAAAACCCCAGTTTCGTATATATCTTGTTTTATCGTACCCCAGAGAAAAAAATCCATGTTTTCTGTTTAGGTATTCGGTGACGTTCCTTGCAGAGTGTGATGGTCCTGCTGCTGCCAAATAACAGATCTGTTGTCCACTAAATTAATATTATCTAAATAATTTTCAACTGGATGTTGAAGAATATCCACATAACGTTGTGCATTTAAGGGCCCATTTATAAATACAGGACCTACAATAGCATCCTTGTGGATGCCACACCACACGTTTACAGTTTGATATCCTTGTTTTTTTATTTTTTTACAATATGTGGATTTTCCGCTGCCCAGTAATGTGCATTTTTTCTGTTAAAAATTCCCGCAGTAGAAAAACTGCTTTCGTCAGTCCAAAAGACATGACTTAGAAACTCATCATCTTCCTCTATTCTATCAAGTATATCTCTGCAGAAGGTTAACCTGTCTTGAAATATTGCAAAATATTATATGGTTTAAAATTATGACGATGTAATATTTTAATCACACTTCTTTGTGATATATCCAATTCTATTGCTGCGGCATAGGATGATTTGGATGGATTTTCAGCAAAATATAATAACGCGTTGAGTTCTGTGTCTTCTCCTGTTTTTGTTCTTCGCCTTTCCCTTTTCTTGTCTCTCAGAGATTCGGTATTCCTAAACTTTGCATAAATGCTTTTAAAACTTTTGGAAGGAAGTAGCCTTTCTCGAAATAACCTAACATACTCCCTCCGAGCAAGAGACTTATTCTTGTTGCACTGAATATAAATTTCAAGTAACTCTTTTCGCTCTTCCAACGAATATACCATTTTCAAAATAACTTCTTTACGAACACTAGGTATTTTTTACGCTAATATCTAAGAGAGTAAACTACTATCTCACAAAAAACTGGATGACATCTGTCAACAAATAAACAATGCAAATATGCATTTTTTCCAGAGGTATCTTGATGTTCTTATTTTAAAATTGACACCCGTAATGTGATAAGTTTTTAGTAATATCTCAGGAACAGGTGGAGTGATTATATAATAATTACATATTTTTGGATTCAGAAAATTAAGGACATTATTTTTGCCTAAAAATATACGGGGTGTTCCATTTAAAAAAATCATGTTTTATTTTCCACCCTTTACATTTTACGAGATTTTTAATATCTGTTCTCAGATTATAAAAATTTATCAAGAACCGTGTCTACTCCTTTTTTGAATGAGTTAAATCGGCAAAGGATAAGTGAGATATGGGGGGTGTCAATCTTAAGAGACTTACCCGGTACAATCTGAGCTTGAGCTTGTTACCCTGCTGAGTCTCCTTAATATAAACATCACTTAAGCTGAAATTGTACAACCGGGTCTAAAACGTAAACTACTATGTATTTTTAGTATTTTAAGTACCTACCTAATATCATAGTATTTCATTGATCAGCAGTGACGTTTTATGACATTAGTTTTTGACAACACTGCAAGTGTTGGAGTATTAATATTTTAAATTCAAGTATAAATGATCAATGAAATAAATCGTATACTGCTCTGAAGATCCTTAATAAAGGTGAAAGAGCTTGTACAACTTCTAAGTGGTTCGTTTCGGTGTGTATAATGGTTCATTTCCGTATGTATGTCCAGATATAGCACTGGTAAGTATATCTTTCCTCTTATTCGTCTATTTGCTTATTTCTCTATGTAATGAAATGCTACTAACCCAAGATTACTTTTCACAAAACAAATATGAATAGCAAAGAATTTCAAAGCTAATATATATATATATATATACTGCTGTTCTAAATTATAACTAAATATGCTGTTCTAAATAACTGCTGTTCTAAATTATCGCACCACGTTAATATTTGCTAAAATTTGAGGTCTTATAACTTTGTTACTTTTAGTCCAATTTTGATAATTTTTTTAGAATATTGTAAATAAAACGACTAATTTCAACTTGCATGTCCAGTCTTTTGTTAACTGAGGACGGTTTAGGTATTATACAGGGCTAACTAAAAGGTTGTTATATAACCCTAATTTTAAAACACTCGATGGAATAATTTCGTAACCAAATTCTTTAAAAATACCAATTTTTGTTAAGAGCCATTCCTTTCCTACATTTTGTTTTTTGGTCCATGTCTTTAGATACATTGGTTCACTTTTAAGAGCAAAATGGATTTGTCACCAACAGTTTACTGTTAATTTACTCTGCTGTTACAAGTGATATGTAAAACGTAGGCGGCGTATGTCAACCAAAAAACAATGATTGGGTGTATGCAATCTTATTTTGACACATTTTTAAAAACAATTCGGTGTTGAGGAATATTCAGCAATTTAAAATAATGAATCGTGTGAGACATTTGACAGCATTGGAATATGTAAGAGCGCAAACTTTGGTTGAAGAGGGTAGAAGTATGCGATATGTCTCTCGAATTCTGGGTGTTAACCATTCGACAATAAGTCGAATGTTAGAACGTCACAGGGCAACTGGTTCTCACTCCAGGAGACATGGGCAGGATAGAAAAAGGGCGACGAATGTTAGGGATGACCATTTTCTCCGCCAAAATGCTTTAAGAAATCGGACAGTAACAAGTTCGCAATTGAAGAGTGAACTTGAGATGGTTAGAAATGTTCAAGTTTCTGCTCTTACTGTAAGGAGAAGACTACGGGAGGCAGGTTTGATCAGTAGAAGGCCCATAAAGGCGCCAGAACTTACCAGGGCTCAGAAGGTAGCTCGATTACGATTTGCACGAGCACATGAAAATTGGACTATCGATGACTGGAGGAAAGTCCTATTCTCAGATGAAACAAGAATAAGCCAAAAATCTTGTGATGGGCGGCAACGTGTGTATAGAAGACAAGGGGAAAGGGAAGCTGCCTTCAATTTCGTTCTAAACGAACCCTTTGGTCGTGGCTTCAAAATGTTTTGGGCGGGTATTTCTTTCGATGGCCGTACGGAGTTAGTCCCTATTCATGCAAGGGCAATGAATGCAGAATACTACGTAGAGAACATTTTCCAAGAGCATGTAATGCCCTATGCTCCGTTTATTGGTCCTGATTTCATATTCATGCAAGATAATGCAAGACCACATGTAGCAAGAATTTGTGTTGAGTACTTGAATGAAGTCCATATTGATGTTATGAACTGGCCAGCACGAAGCCCGGATTGAAATCCCATCGAACACCCATGGGACATCATTAAGAGAGCAGTAAGACGACGTCTACCAGCCCCACAGAACCTTCAACTGCTGGAACAGGTTACTCTTTATGAGTGGGATAATATTCCTCAACCCGTCATTAAAAACCTCATTAGAAGTATGCCACGGCGGATTCAGGCTGTAATCCGAGCTAGAGGTGGCAACACAACCTACTAGGGATCAGCTCACACAATTTTATTTCTTTGTATTCCTTTGTTTTCTTGTTAATTAAAAAATGTTTCTTCTCACCCTAAAAGTTTTTTCAATTGATTTCTGTATGGTGCGATAATTTTGAACCAATGCATCTAAAGACATAGACCAAAAAACAAAATGTAGGAAAGGAATAGTTCTTAACAAAAATTGGTATTTTTAAAGAATTTGGTTACGAAATTATTCCACCGAGTGTTTTAAAATTAGGGTTATATAACAACCTTTTAGTTAGCCCTGTATAATACCTAAACCGTCCTCAGTTAACAAGAGACTGGATATGCGAGTTGAAATTAGTCGTTTTATCTACAGTATTCTAAAAAAGATATCAAAATTGGACTAAAAGTAAAAAAGTTATGAGGCCCCAAATTTTAGCAAATATTAACGTGGTGCGATAATTTTGAACAGCAGTTTATATATAGAAAAGATACCAGATACCAACTTGGTTGGCGAAACGCGCGTCGAGCCAAGTGAAAGTATTTTGGTGTTTGTGAAAACTACTCCGAGTGTTAACTTAAAGTAAAAATCAAGACAACTACTAAAGTTGTTTTTTTTTCTAGAATAATTAAAACACTTTTTTCTTCAACTAAATCTCATAAAATTATTTAAAAAAATAGGCGATTTATTTGCATTTAAAACCTTTTAATTCGATTGTATCGAAACGACATTTTTTTAGATGTCCTAGTGTTGTTCTAGCACAGCGATGTAAAAAATAACTTACTATTAAATCATAATTATCCAGGTGCGCATTGGTATAACCATAAGGGATGAGCAACAGTTGAGAGAAAGAGTGGAAACTTATGTACGCCACCAAGGAATTTCCGATAGTTGTAATATATTCCGCCATAGATCTGCAACTAGGTTCCGAGAAAGGCACTGGTCCACGATATATTTCAGTGCAAGGGCTGTTACTAGTGCCACCATTGTTCCAATAATGATCCCAGTTTCTATTGGGATCGGCTCCTATACAGAGAACGCTATGAGGAACACGAGTTTTCCGCCACATGCGGTCCTAAAAATAATGATAAAATGATGAGCATATTAATAATTAGTTATTGAATAATGGATTTCACCATTATTATTGATTATTCCATATGTTACAAGAGGCGCATTCAGTTTAAATGCTGGTATAATATATATACTAGTTATCTTAAACAAAAAAGGCAAAGTTCGCAAGAAATCCGACAGCACTGATTTTTTATATATGTTGTTAGGATTCATATCAGCTCCATAAAACCAAGCTTGCAGCCTCGAAAAACTTGTGCTGGGTAGTGAGGGAAACACTACGATATTTTTGGACTTTTTATTTTTTGAGTTATACTCGTAAATAATGAATTCTACATAAAAAATAATCTTAGCTTCTCTAAATCCGATAAAATTCTCTTCATTTAGAGACTAAGATACAGGACTATATAATCCATATTACAAATAAAATCACGAGGTATTGTAAGTGTAATGTAGCTCTTTATTAATTTAAGTATAAAACAAAGCATGTAGACTATTTCTCACGAATTTTTTGTAAATAACATCAATAACTGGCTAAATAAGATGTTTTGGAAAATAGAGCCTGAAGATTTGTTAAGTTGTAAAGGATAGTAGAAGGAACGGCACAATGTTATTTTAGTACTTAATATACCGGGTGACACAGGAGACATGTAACGCTCTGTAACTTTACTATTTAAAAAGTTAAAATTTTCAACTTTGGGAGAGTTGTATATTATATAATTGTCCTTTTTTTGAGCATATCAAACATTTCCTTAAACTTCCGGTTTATGCGGAAGTGACGCAAACTTTGTTATTTTAAATGGTACCCTATTTTTTTTTGTCCATCTGATTCGTCTTTAAATTCTCTTTTCAACCATGTATCGCACCATGGCATTTGTTTTTAAACTGACAGTTATTAATCATTTTATTGTATTAAGCATAGGTGGCCATGATATGAACCTTGGCAGATATTGATGCTTAGTGTGCCGTGATATCGAAAGACTTCTGGTACGCAACTTTGTGTCTCATATTTTTTTGGGCATAATCAGTAGCTGAACAGACTAACTAGATCAGAAAGATCTAGTTAGTCTGTTCATATAAGAAGATAGTCTGTTCAAATAAGAAATATTTAAAAGAAAAAATCTCTAAACAACCAACGATATTATAAAAACTAAGATAGGAACTCCATTTTTTTATTTGACCTACTTAAGAAATACTTATTTATCTTTTATTTTCGGCCATTACAATTGCTGTACCTATCCCATTTTGCTTTCTTCATTAAAATTAGTATCGATAATTATTGCATAGCAATGAACATTGTTACTACCTACTGTAACAAAAATATTTAGTTAGGCAGGCCATGGAAACAAAATAAAAGAAGGTAAAAGGAATTATTTAATAAATAAAAAACATTTGAAAAAAATAATGAAAAACCATTACACCAAAGAATACATTTTTATATCGAAGGAATGAAATTAAAATAAAAGATTTACTGAAACACTAAATACAAAAAATATTTTTTACTCTAGGTGCTCAAAATGTTGTCCGTTAGTATCTTTGCACAATCGAGTTTTTGTGACGGTAGCTCTAAGCATGTTATCTAACTGTAATTCAGTAATCTCATTAATGGCTCTTCTGACTCTCATTTCCATGTTTTCTCGGTTTGTTGGTGAAGTCCTAAAAACTTTTTCCTTGAGGTGGCCCCACATGAAAAAATCGAGCGGCGTAAGCGGCGTCAAAAATTATTGGCCCAATAATTCTTCTGCCAATTACCCCCAACCATACATTAAAACTAAATCGCTCCTGATATGCACTTTCTTTCATAATTCTGGGATTTTCCTGTGCCCAATGACGAGTGTTGATACGATTGAATAATCCCAAATTAGTAAACCTGCATTCGTCGGAAAATAAAATTTGTTTATGAAAATGATTGTCCACATTGTGTCTGTTGAAAAACCAATTACAATAGTCCAATCTTTGAAAATAATTTTCGTATAAATGCTGGTGTATTTGGTACTTGTATGATTTAAATTTATGTTTCATCAAAATGCGTCGAGCTGATTCCCGATTTACACCGGTTTGGTCCTCAATAAAATGGTCCTATCGAAATTGTGGGATCTGCCTCGACAATTGCCAATACATTGATTTCCGTCTTCATCGATAATAAAATTATTTCCAGGTACATTTCGTTCTCTTCTGAATTGCTGTTCAACTCTGCCAAAATAGTTGTACGGTGGATGATTTCTTTCGGGAAATCTTTCTTCATATAACTGAGCAGCCTGTCTGCTATTTTTTTTACATTCGCCATAGATTAATAGCATATCTACTTTTTCATATCTTGAATACATGATAAAAATACTATTTAAAACGCTCTAACTTAGGTATAATTTAACAATAAATACTTAAATCGTTGTCAAGTAAACAATTCTTAATTGTCAAACCAAAATGACGCGTCTTTTTTCATTTTGGTTTTTTGGTATTTTGTATCCATGGCCTGCCTAACTAAATATTTTTGTTACAGTAGATAGTAAGAATGTTCATTACTATGCAATAATTATCGATACTAATTTTAATGAAGAAAGCAAAATGGGATAGGTACAGCAATTGTAATGGCCGAAAATAAAAGATAAATAAGTATTTCTTAAGTAGGTCAAATAAAAAAATGGAGTTCCTATCTTATTATCGTTCCTATTTTATAATATCGTTGGTTGTTTAGAGATTTTTTCTTTTAAATAAGAAAGATCTAGTTAGTCTGTTCAGCTACTGATTATGCCCAAAAAAATATGAGACACAAAGTTGCGTACCAGAAGTCTTTCGATATCACGGCACACTAAGCATCAATATCTGCCAAGGTTCATATCATGGCCACCTATGCTTAATACAATAAAATGATTGTTAACTGTCAGTTTAAAAACAAATGCCATGGTGCGATACAGGGTTGAAAATAGAATTTAAATCTGATGGGCAAAAGAATATACAGGGTACCATTTAAAATAACAAAGTTTGCGTCACTTCCGCTTAAACCGGAAGTTTAAGGAAATGTTTGATATGCTCAAAAAAAGGACAATTATGTAATATACAACTCTCCCAAAGTTGAAAATTTTAACTTTTTAAATAGTAAAGTTACAGAGCGTTACATGTCTCCTGTGTCACCCGGTGTATATTTGAGCCCGTCCAATAATTTTCGGATATACGGTGCGCGCGAGGTTCTCCAATTTGGCCCAAACATTAGGATCTTATAACAGTGGACACAAAATTAGGTTTCCCAAATTTTTGCCCTCCCACATTCTCCCGATCAAAAGATATGAATTTTTTAAATTTCAAAAATCCGCGTTTTTTCCAATTTTTCAAACATCTGTATCTCTGAAAGTTTTGGTCCAAATGAAACCTAGGGCGGCTCATTTTTTTCGTGGAACGGTCTACTTTTTTAAGAACCACGCTCAGACTGTCGTCGCTTCTGTCCGTTCATTTGGCACCCTCATCTGTGGAAGCGGTCAAAAGGTGAATTAGCTCTGCTTCAAAGTCGCTCCAGGCGGTCGCGTATTAATAAAATCGTTTCTACCCCGGCGCATTTTTTCCTTGGCCTTTGACCTTCAAAATGCGCCCAGTAAAGTTTCATTTGGACCAAAACTCGCCAAGATATAGATATTTCAAATTCGTCATTTTTCGAAAAAACGCGATTTTCCCTATTTTTATCGAGCTATATCTCGGGCCTCACGTCTCGAAACATCGCCAAACCTTCTGGACATTTATTTTTAAATATTACTTAATCATTTCCCCAAATTTGGCCTTTGGCCCGCCTTTACAACGTGAGTATTCCTGCTCTGCAAATGGGTCGATTTTTACCCAAACAGCTCGTAAAACAACGGACTTCCCGCGTTGTTTTTTGAGCTTCTAAGGTGTGAGATCAATCCGGGTCATTCGGTCAATAAAATATCATAATTGGCGTGTCAAAATATGTCAGTGATATTTTGCAGGTTAGTTTGGCCTTGACTGCAGCTAATGATTTCAGACCCGCTTGATGCGATGAAGTAGGCAGTGCACAAGGTATATCATTCAGTTCACTTTTTGTCGATACAAGTTTCCCTTCTTCCCTTTCGCTTACTTTTATAACACGAGTCTAATAGGTTGTTGGGGGAGAAATTGCGGTTAATTGGGGAAATGTTCAGAAGGTTTGGCGATGTTTCGAGACGCGAGGCCCGAGATATAGCTCGTAAAAATAGGGAAAACCGCGTTTTTTAAAAGAATGAGGAATTTGAAATATCTGTATCTTGGCGAGTTTTGGTCCAAATGAAACTCTACTGGGCGCATTTTGAAGGTCAAAGGCCCAGAAAAAAATGCGCCCGGGCAGAAACGATTTTATCAATACGCGACCGCCTGGCGCGACTTTGAAGCAGAGCTAATTCACCGTTTGACCGCTTCCACAGATCAGGGTGATGAACGGGCGGGCGCGACGGCAGTCTGGGGGTGGTTCATAAAAAAGTAGACCGTTCCACGAAAAAAATGAGCCCCCCTAGGTTTACTTAAAATTGAATTATTTCGATGGTAACGTGTTATAAATTTATAATGCCTAAGGGCGTTATAGATATTCATACCGCCCAAGGGCGTTATTTCCCATTTAATGTCTTTCAAAATAGGGTGGTTATTTCAAAATAACAGACTAGTGGGACACTAAATTAAATAACGAACGCCGCGCCTGTAATAAGTAATGGAAAACTGCATAGAAATATAAATATCTCCGTTAATATTAATTTTAATGACATGTATTCGATGACAAATCTTGTTTATAATTTGACTCTATCTAACCGTTATGGTAGAACTAGAATTTAATCTGTGGTATATCCGCATTTTTAAATGATAATTTACATTATCAATATCTCGTGATCATTAGCCAACGTAAATTTATTATCTCTAAATATGATATTAAGCCATTTGAAATGATTTATAATTTATATCAAGATTACATAAAATATTACTTCAAAATCCCTTAAGTAGATATTTTTTCTAGAATTTGATTAGTAAATTACAGCAGATAACAACTGTCTAGCTCCACCGAGAGCGCATATAATCCGTACCAATAGCTTGAATTATGGCCTGGATAGTCTGCGGAGTTCGAAGAGCAGATCTCATATTTTGTCCGCTTTTCCTCCTCCTTCAAGACAACGTTGTTGTCTTGAGCTCGTGGTCTAGGAGGACTATATAATTTTAACTCCCCCCACGTCTGAGGAGTAAGTGGTTACTGAGGCAGCCACTCATGTATTCAGAGTATACAGGGTGTTCCACGGTGAAGAGACATTAGGTATATTTCAGAGGCTGCTACGATTTTAATTTTGAGTAGGGCAATAGTGTTTTCGGGCATGCCCTACTCAACTAAAATAATGTCACCCACCTAATGCTTCCGGTTATTACCATACTCTGTGTATTTATGCAATTTTGGATTCTACGTCAATTTTTAGGTGAATTTTCATAAAGGTTTCCTACTCTTAAAGTTTACCGTTTTTGATATTAAAAAAAGCACTACCTAATTCCTAAAAAGATGTGTATTTACCTAAAAAGATGTGTATTTTGCAATAATAAAGTTAGATCTATACAATTTATAGGGAATATAACGAAGAGCCTAAGCTTTTCTGCCATAATTTCAAAATTAATTAATTTCATACAGGGTGGTAGAAACTTAAACCATCTTAACTTATTTTTTACCCGGAACAGTATATTTTTTCGCAACCTGATGAACAATTTTGTTCTCTTTCGAATGATATAATAATTTTCTATACACCTGTTCTGGTTATTAAGGTATTTACTACTGGATAGGGCTGGAACCTTTGATGTAACACTCGGAATAGTTCCTCGGAAGGTCGTTAACATTGTGGAAAATCACAATCTTTTGATAAAGAAGAACTTGACCTTCTAAACAAGGGTTTAAACTTTGCTGTAGCCTCTTCTAAAGAGATCTTGGATGATGTGACAGGAATTGAAAGTTCAATTCAATATCAGCCTGATTCATCCAAGGGTCTCGTCAGAGTGGCTTGCAGGAATCAAATTTCTAAAAATATAATCAATAACGTAGACAATAGAAAGTCATGCTCAAAGAATCCTAGAAAGATTATCAAAAGGTTGCGCGAGAAAGACTGTTTATTTGAAAGCAGATAAAGGTAATAAGGTTTTTATTTTAGATAAAGAGAATTATTATGAACGGGTAAACAACCTAATTAGTAATGGTCCTTATAAAGAACTTACTAGAAACACTTTACCAAGAATGACCACTGAAATAAAAAATGTCCTCAAATCATGTAACAACCTTATTACTCCACCTGTTAAGAACAAGTTATGTATCTATCCCTACCGTACCTAGATTGTATTGTCTACCAAAAATTCATAAGCCAGGGAAGTCGGTGAGTCCAATAGTATCGTCTATTGGATCTCCGACTTACCACGTATCAAAATGGTTGACTAAGGAATTTGAAAGTTTGCCTATTGCACAACCTAGTTTTTCAGTTAAAAATTCGAATGATTTTATTGCTAAGGTCAAGAATATTCAACTGCAAGAGGGTGAAATTTTGATTTCCTTTGATGTTTGTTCATTATTTCCGAGTGTACCAATTCCACATACCTTGGAATATCTTGAGAATTTACTCGAATTAAACAACTATAGAAATTAAGTAATAGAAGAATATACACACTTTACAAAACTTTGTATGAAACAAAATTGCTTCCGTTTCAATGACAAGTTCTATGAACAACATGAAGGAACCGCAATGGGTAACTGTTTATCGCCTTCCATTGCTGATGACTTCATGAGTCGATTTGAAACTGCAGCAAAAGAAGAATTCGAGTATTTTCCTAGGATTTGGCTGAGATATGTGGATCACATTTTTGCTGTGTTTGACACTAATATTGCGGACGTAGAAAACTTAATTTCCAAATTAAATACTCGTTTCACTTCTGTACTTCTTCTTCAAGTTTACACATAGGAAACTAGGAACCGAGGAACTAGGAAATCATTGGAAACCTTATAATATAAGTAACCTATGTAATATATATATATATATATATATATATATATATATATATATATATATATATATATATATATATATATATATATATATATATATATATATATATATATATATATATATATATATATATATATATTCATATATATATATATATATATATATATATATATATATATATATATATATATATATATATATATATATATATATATATATATATATATATATATATATATATATATATATATATATATATTCATTTGACACAGCTTCAAAGTAGTTGTGTTCTTTAAAAATGGGCAGAGGAAAGGTTATGGATGACAAAATTCGTTCACTTATTATTAAATTTTTCAATTGTGGGAAGTCAAACTCGGAAATTGGAAATTTATTAGAATTATCGCGGTATAGTGTAAGAAATATAGTTAGAAGATATAAAATGACGAGTTCAGTCGCTGCAAAGCCCCGATATGTAAAAAAAAGCAAGATTACAGATTGTGATAGAATAGCGTTAAGAAGAATTATCCAGAAAAACAGACGTGCCAATTACCTCGAGTTAAGTGTTCTGTGGAGTGATGCCGTTGGAAGACGTATTTCAAGATCAACAACTCACAGAGAGGCTCACAAATTAGGATTTGGGACTTACAAGGTAAGTTTTTTAATAAAAAAAATGGACTAGAAAAATTAAAAGTGACAATTTTGCATTAGGCCAAAGAAAAGCCACTTTTAACACCACGGCAGAAGAAAAATAGGGTAAGATGGGCAAAAGAACATAAGGATTGGACATCTCAGCAATGGCGTGCAATACAATGGAGCGATGAGGCCCGATTCGAAGTTTGTGTTGGAGATAGTCGAAGTAGAGTTATTCGCAAAAAAAATGAAGCATTCCATGCTGACTGTCTTAAAAGAAAAGTAAAATTTCCTGCATCCGTCATGGTGTAGGGAAGCATGTCATCAAAAGGAGTAGGAAAACTCCATTTTATTGTCGGAAACGTGGATACAAACAAATATTTGGCCATTTTAGAAAAATCACTTTTACCGGTCATGGAAGAGTGTTTGACATCAGGCCAAGAATTTATGTTTCAGCAGGACGGCGCAGCATGCCACACCTCAAAACGAAGTTTAAAATGGATGGAGGACTATGGTATACCACTTTTGGAATGGGTTTCTAGTAGTCCGGATCTATCACCCATTGAAACTTTGTGGCACGAGAACAAAAAGGTGCTACGGAAATACCCTGCTCGAACAATCCCTGAACTGAAGCAAAGGCTTCAGGAAATATGGGATTCTTTTACACCAGAATTATGCCAAGGCTTGGTTAATACTATGCCCCAACGAATTTCGGCTGTAATAAAAAATAAATGTGATGTTACCCAGTGGTAAATTATAAAATTGTTGTTTGGTTAATTTAACGTATTTGTTCACATTTATTTCTTTTTATTCTCATTTTGTGTTAGTTATCAGCCTCAGTCACCTAAGATGTATTTTTGTGGTTAAAAGAAGTTGTCAAAAGAATAAATAAATTTGGAAGTTCGTGTCGTATATTTCTTCTTCTACTTTTGCTCCATAAGATGAAATTTCTGACTAATCCCTAGGTGGGCCAACTGAAATGGGAAGGGGCTCGTATATATATTTATATAGAAAAGATACCAGTACGGTCAGATATATCCCTAATGACTCTAACCACTGCTATCAACATAAAATGGCGAGTTTTAATATTCTTGTCCATCGCTTACTAAGCTGTGAGTAATGGTTATCCTAGAGATATAGTTGAAAAACTAATTAGGAAGCGTAAATTTAAGGACACACTTCGTAATTCTACGACCTTTCAAAAGGATATAGAGACTCCAAAATATGTGTCCATCCCGTACGAACCCCGGTTTTTTCATGGTTTGAGTAAGCTCTTCAAAAACGTGGGTTTAACAGCGATTCATTCGTCGAGTAATAAATTACAACAATTCTTAGACAATCCAAAGGATAAAATTGTTTCAAATGAAAGATCTGGGATTTACGAAATTAGTTGTAATGATCGTGATCAAAAATATGTTGGACAAACGAGACGATCAATTACCACCAGATATAAAGAGCATATGGCTCATCTAAAATATGGAAGAACAGATAAGTCTAGTGTTGCACAACTGCTTTTGACAACAATCATAGAATAGATATTAGTAATTTAAGATTAGTTAGAAATGTGACCAATAATAGACAGTTGGAAGCATTTGAGAGCATAGAAATTGTAAAATGTAAAAGTAGTATGAATAGCGACAAGGGACCTAACCGTATAGCCCGCTTTACGCGTTGCTTAGCAACTGATCATTGAAGCGTGACTAATGATCTCACCGTAAATTAGTATAAATAGGGTAGATTTTTAGTTTAAGATTAGTTTTAATCGTCTCCGGATGATGCCAACTTGGTTGGCGAAACGCGCGTCGATCGAAGTGAAAGTGTTTTCGTGTTTGTGGAAACTACTCCGAGTGTTAAAGTATTTACTGTTTTTCGTGCAGTCAACGGATATCGCAGAATTTCTTGCGAAGGCTGTGAAATTTTAAGTGAAACTTCAAAACAAGCACCTAATCTGTCACCAGTTTATTTTTGTCAATTTAACACATACAGTGAATGTTTATTTGGGTATTACTTATTGTTAAAGAATGGAAAAGGTTAACATTTATTCAACTGCCGACATTCTTAATTTATTTTTAATTCATGGAGAGTGTCACAAGATAATACATAGGACTAGCAAGATATTTTTGAGAGATATCCTCATTTATCACCAATGAGTAGACACGTTTTGAGAAGAATTTTAAGAAATCAATTAGAACATGGTCGAATTTCTTCACATATAATTTTCCCAAAGTCGATAACTCTAGATAAAGGTAACATCGTCACTGTTTTGGCATATTCTCATGCCTACTTTGAATCATCAGTTCGTGCTGCTGAACGGGACTTAGGCATTTCCAAAACTAATGGCCACCAGCCATTTAAATTCAATTTTGTACCTGCACTTCATCCCAGGGATGCTGAAAGACGAACCCAATCTCTGTGAAATGATTTTAACGCGAGTACAAGAAGATCCAGAGTTTTTACGCAAATTCATTTGGAGATGAGTCATAATTTAGTAACAAATGTATTTTTATTAGACACAATCGACACTTATGGGCATCAGAAAATTCACATTTCATCCGCGAAAGAAATTTTCAACACAAGTTTAGTGTCAACGTATTTGGCTTAGCTACAGACAATCAGGCGAGGTACTTTATTTCGAGTACAATGTAAATACACAAAGATACCTCCATATTTTGAGAACCGTTGTAACCGATTTCTTAGATAATCTGCCCCTAGATCAACGAAGAGGCTGCTGATATCAGCTAGACGATGTTTCACCTTATTGTGGAAACAGGATAATTCGCCAATTAAATGAAATGTTTGAAGATAGGTGGATTAGACGTCTAGGATCCTAGGATTGGCCACCAAGATCGCCAGATCTGTCACCACCAGGTTTTTTTATCTGGGGTGCAATAAAAGGAAAAGTGTACTCAAGGCCAGTTTATTCCAAAGAAAATCAAGCTGCCCGTATACGATAAGCCTTTGAAACTTTACCTGCTGGCCAAATATCCGGAGCTGCGACAGATGGGGTAACAACAAGGATACATAGCTGTTTACAAGTAAATGGCGGTCACTTCGAGCAAAGTGAATATGCTCGAACTTTCTTAAAAAATTATTTAGTAGACAGAACTACTGGATAGGGCTGGAACCTTTGATGTAACTGTAACACTCGGAGTAGTTTCCACAAACACCAAAACACTTTCACTTCGCTCGACGCGCGTTTCGCCAACCAAGTTGGCATCATCCGCAGACGATTAAAACGAATCTTAAACTACAAAATCTACCATATTTATACTATTTTTCCGGTGACGTCACTAATGTTATCACCGTGAAATTTACGCGTGACTAATCACGCTTCAATGATGGGTTGCTAAGCAACGCGTAAAGCGGGCTACGGTATGATATCACCGTGAAATTTACGCGTGACTAATCACGCTTCAATCATCGATTGCTAAGCAACGCGTAAAGCGGGCTATACGGGATAGGTCCCTTGTCGCTATTCATACTACTATTAAATTTGACAATTTCTATGCTCTCAAATGCATCCAACTGTCTATTATTGGTCACATTTCTAACTAATCTTAAATTACTAATATCTATTCTATGATTGTCGTCAAAAGCATGTTGTGCAACACTAGACTTATCTGTTCTTCCATATTTTAGATGAGCCATATGTTCTTTAAATCTGGTGTTAATTGACCGTCTCGTTTGTCCAATATATTTTCGATCACAATCATTACAACTAATTTCATAAATCCCAGACCTTTCATTTGGAACAATTTTATCCTTTGGATTGTCTAAAAGTTGTTGTAATTTGTTGCTCGACGAATGAATCGCTGTTATACGAAACGCGCGTCGAGCGAAGTGAAAGTGTTTTGGTGTTTGGGGAAACTACTCCGAGTGTGTTAGTAGACAGAAGACAAGTGGTAAAAATAAATAACATATTTTCAAATCCAATAAATTTAACTTATGGGGTGCCACAAGGATCCATTCTCGGTACTTTATTATTTACAATCTTTACATCTACCCTTGAATCTCAAGTCAAGTTTTGTAAATATCATTTTTATACTGATGACACTCAAATATATTTACAATTTAATAAATAGGATTTGCAGCAATCTATGATCAATCTTAATACAGATTTAGAAAATATATCAAAATTCTTCATCGACCACAATGTGATAATTAATCCACTAAAGACAGTTGCTATTTTATTTTGCAAAAAAACTGAGAAATTTGATTGCTGATAACATAAATATCATTTTAAATAATAACAAAATTGAATTGACGGATGAGGTAAAAAATAGATGAGGTAAAATTTTTGGAATATCTCGTTTTCAATTCATAATGTCATAAAACGTCACTGCAAGTGCTGGAGTATTAATATTTTAAATTCAAGTATAAATGATCAATGAAATAAATCGTATACTGCTCTGAAGATCCTCAAGAAAGGTGAAAGAACTTGTACAACTTCTAAGTGGTTCGTTTTCGTGTGTATAGTGGTTCGTTTCCGTATGTATGTCCAGATATAGCACTGGTAAGTGTGTTTTCCATCTTATTCGTCTATTTGCTTATTTCTATGTAATGAAATGCTACAAACCCAAGATTACGTTTCACAAAATATATATATATATATATATATATATATATATATATATATATATATATATATATATATATATATATATATATATATATATATATATATATATATATATATATATATATATATATATATATATATATATATATATATATATATATATATATATATATATATATATATATATATATATATATATATATATATATATATATATATATATATATATATATATATCTAATATATAAAATTCTCGTGTCACGGTGTTTGTAATTAAACTCCTCCGGAATGGCTTGACCGATTTTCGTAAAATTTCGTGTGCATATCGGTTAGGTCTGCGAATCGAACAACATCTATTTTTCATCCACAAACTTATGGTGCCGCGGGTTCGTGGATTTGGCTGTAACTTTGAGGACAGATTTTAGTTATAAAAAAACGATGATTCGCCCAATGTTAGCCTATCAGAGTGCCAGGAATCGGAGATATAATTTTTCGAAGATTAAAAAAATAATAAAAAAAAGTATTTTTCCTCTATTTTCAAGATGCGATATCTCGCCGGGATCTACTCGAATCGGGATATACCGGGGCTCATTTTTTAGCATTTTTAGTCTACTTGATGGATATTGCTGCCCGCTTGCTTAAAATTTAACTAAGTGTCTGGAATATTAAATTTTCGGAAACACGTTTTTCTTTAATAAACGGTTTTTTTTTCATTTTTTTCGATGTTCGTCAATCACGTACCGGCGCTCAAATCACTTCCTCCCCCGGCCAAGTTGACCTTTCAATGCTATAAATTTGATATATTAGGCCCGCGAGCCCTATCCCGTTGTACACACATTCCTACGCAATTTGAAAGATAGTCTTAAAATTAAAAAACAATAAAATCAAGGGTACAAAAACCTCATAACTTTTTTCTCTCCGAACCAAAATGCTTCAAAATTGAGCACGAATCGGCTTTTATATGTAGAATATACCCTCCAAATACCGAGCTTGGCACAGACTCCGTAACGGAGATACACGCATAGGAAAATCGACGATTTGTTCTATATTCTACATATTCCTGCTCTGTAGAAAAACTCATACAAGTTGATCATAGAGGAATTTCTCAATGTGCAACTGTAAATGGGGACAGTTCAGGGTGAAAATTTTTAGAAACAAGTTAGGCAACTGATCTATTTTATTCATTTTTTTTCTATCAGAACATTTTCAAAAGAAATTAAACATTCATTTCGCTTATCGTTTGTTCGCTTATGTATGAATTTTTACTTATAGGGATAAAACAATGATTTTTTCTTGTCCCTGGAAGAGTCGTTACAGCATCAAATAGACGTTTGAGTTTCCTTTTATGTGCTTAAACCTCAATGTCCGAGACCCATAAAGCTCTGAAATAATTAATTTTCCTGTCAATCTTTCTTTAGACATCAACTTGAATTGATAAGTTTTAATGCGTTATAGAACTTACCTGATAGAGTGAATACTAGTTGAAATCGAATGCAGTGGCGCATGACGGTCCTCGTTACCGTACCTCCAATACCATCACCGGCGGTTTTCCCAAGACTGGTTGCAAAAAAATTGAAGGAACTTACTGTCAGACCAAAATCTTCTCCATGGCAAAGAATATTGGCCAAGTGGTTCCTGAAAATTATTTTCAATACGAATAATTCTCAACAATACAGAACAATTTTGTTTATTTTTTAAAAATTTCTGGATTTCTGAATCATTACTTACTTGTTCTTGTACTGGTTTGGGGCGCCGTCAGAAAAGTACACGACTTTTTTAATCCAAGGGTAGTCATGGCAAATTGTACCAGTCAATTCCTTCAGAAAAGCATGGACAGTATAGGCGAAATGCTCGGTAGTGTCGCTGATACTTTTCTGCACATTCATAAGAATTTCATTGCATTCTGAAACCTATCTCATTGAAGGCCCATGGATTGCATGAGAGTCTGGTACATGTAGTGCGAATAGTTTTGTCGAGAGCTTCGAGCATACTTCCA
This sequence comes from Tetropium fuscum, assembly GCA_964058915.1. NCBI lineage: Eukaryota > Metazoa > Arthropoda > Insecta > Coleoptera > Cerambycidae > Tetropium > Tetropium fuscum. The sequence continues at coordinate 262,577 of CAXKVY010000149.1, forward strand.
GAACCAGGGCCTCAATCTCTGCTGGGCGTCGATCTATCGGGATTTTTTTAAAATTCCTGGGAGTTACTCCGAGAATGAATAGAGCACCCTGTATTTGCTCGTTCACTTGGCTAACGGTTGCAAAAGAACAACCCGAACTGGTATGCTCCAACGTCGAGCAAGATTCCAAATCACCTGAGAGCTCACGAGCAATTGTTTGAAGTTCGGTATTACGTTATCGGAAGTTATAACAGCCGTCATCTTCTATTTGAGGTTCGTTGGGAGAAGATCAGCAGATATCATTTTCTTTATGTGTCATCTCTAATTGATTGCTGACACGATTTGCAAACTTTCTCCCCCGGGATAAATTTTTTGGTAGTGAAATAGAGATAATCTCGACATGTTTGTAAATCGAGTATCCTTAAATCAGCGTGGATCGGGTGGGCGTGTTTACCGTAAGGATCGCAACACTTTTTTATATTGTAGGAAAAATAATCAGGATACGTACATTTTTGGAAGTCACAAATTGTACTCGCAATATCTTATTGAAAATTTGACACTCGGAATCTTAACTACCTCCTCTGCAGTGAAGGAATCAAACTTATACAATGCTGCTTTCTTTGAAAACCTTTTTCCATGACAGTCCTTAGATTGCGTGATTACTCCAATACTACACTCATGCATCTTGAATCTGCTCTGCAAATGAAGAAAGAAATCAAACCTCTGCAAGAAATTTGAAGAACGCCAATTTATTAAACTGGAATACCGATACACGTGAAAAGACACTTGTTCACTTTCTGGAGCTCGTCTTCTTGTTTTTCTTCCCCTTCTTCTTCTTTTTCTTGTGCGCAACGCTAGACGTGCTTTGAAACGCATATGTTTTCTTTCCAAAATCGTAATTTCACTTCTTTTGTATTATAACTCTGTTCCCGTGTGTTACGACTCGCTGTAAAAGGAAAACCGTCAACAATGGAGACGACAAACATAACCTGTAACTTCGACTGAGTAGTTCGTGTGACACCGAGCAGATGCGCCGCATCGAAATGAGTTACGACAAGTAGACGAAAATTACTGGAGTAATCGAGTCCATTGTCTTGGAACTCGCGCATCCTCAGCTTTTCTCGGCCCTTTAGTTGATAATTTTACAGAGGTTTATCGATCAAAATATGGATTATTAGTAATTGTCCCTGACAGGGCTCCGCGAGCGGTCAAGCTAATGGATTTAGTCCGTACATATATGCAAAATATATAAAAAATCGTCGATTTTCCTATGCGTGTATCTCCGTTGCGGAGTCTCTGCCAAGCTCGGTATATTGGAGTATTGGAGGGTATATTCTACATATAAAAAGCCGATTCGTGCTCAATTTTGAAGCATTTTGGTCGGAGAGAAGAAAGTTATGAGGTTTTTTGTACCCTCGATTTTATTGTTTTTTAATTTTAAGACGATCTTTCAAATGACGTAGGAATGTGTAGACAACGGGAGAGGGCTCGCGGGCCTAATATATCAAATTTATAGCATTGAAAGGTCAACTTGGCTGGGGGAGGAAGTGATTTGAGCGCCGGTACGTGATTGACGAACATCGAAAAAAATGAAAAAAAGCGTTTATTAAAATAAAAACATGTTTCTGAAATTTCAAATTCCAGACACTTAATTAAATTTTAAGCAAGCGGGCAGCAATATCCATCAAGGAGACTAAAAATGCTAAAAAATGAGCCCAGGTAGATCCCGATTCGAGCAGATCCCGGCGAGATATCGCATCTTGAAAATAGAGGAAAAATCCTTTTTTTTATAAATTTTTTAATCTTCAAAAAATTATATCTCCGATTCCTGGCACTCTGAAAGGCTAAAATTGGGTGAATCATCGTATTTTTATAACTAAAATCTGTCCTCAAAGTTACAGCCAAATCCACGAACCCGCGGCACCATAAGTTTGTGGAAACCGCTGGATCTCCCGTTTGTTGGTAAATAAAGTTTGTTTATGTTTTATGTTTTAAATTAAGTATATTTCTGAAAATTATTATTATTCGTGTTAAGTATGTATATAGTTTAAGTCTGTTATCTTATTCAAATAATTATTAATTTATCCAAACTGATAATGAATTTATGGTAACGTTTTCCATTCTTTAACAATAAATAATACTCAAATAAACATGTACATGTACACAATAAACAAATAGCTGTATGTGTTAAATTGGCAACAATAAACTGGTGGCAGATTAGGTGCTTGTTTAGAAGTTCCAATAGAAAATTTCACATCTATCTTCACAAGAAATTATGCGATATCGGTTAATTGTACGAAAACCAGGAAATACCTTAGAAATCAGAAGAGATAGTTATAGGGAACCATTATACCATTCGAAAGAAAATTGTCTATCAGGTGGAGCAAAATAAACAGGGTGTTCCATAAAAAAAGTTAAGAATGTTTAAAGTTGATTGAATTGGGCATTAAATTTCTACCACCCTGTATGATATTAAGTCATTTTGAAATTATGGGTATGGCAAGGAAGCTTAGACCTTTAGACCCCTATAAATTTACCGCTGTAGCTTTATTATTGTAAGATACACATCATTTTGAATTAGGTGGAAATAGTGCTTTTTACTTTTTTTTTAAATGAAACATCAAAAACGGTAACCTTTAAGAATAGGAAATCTTTATGAAAGTTCACCTAAAAATTGACCAAGAATCAAAAATTGGAATAAAACTGCAATAATGTTCCATTTTCAATAACGAAGATGTCAACTTCCGGTGTAAGCGGAAGCGTTAGGTGGACGTCGTTATTTTAGTCAAGAAGGCCATATCCGAAAACACTATTGCCCAATTATCAAAATTAAAATCGAAGTGGTCTCTGAAATATGTCTAATCTAATCTCGTCACCGTGGGACACCCTGTATATGCAACGAGCCAACTGCCTTCTTTCCAGCTAAGATTGATTCTGCCTTTCCATTCTCCGGAGTGATTGAGACTTGCTAGCCTCGATACTCAATAATGACAACTACCCAAGTCATTAATATTCGTAATATGCATTATACTTTACTTACTGTTGTGTGTGAGTACTCAAATCCATCGGGGTTAAATACAGGAAACACATACCAATCATGACTCTCTGCCAGTTGACGAATTGTCGCATTAGTACTGGTCAGTAATTCATTCAATATATAAGTTTCAACAGCTGAAGTTATCCTGAAAATAATAGTCATAGGTAATCATTTTAAGTTAGTCAACTCTGGCTTATACGTAAAAGAATCCTACCCATATAAAATATTTCTGGAAATAAAAGTTATACTGCGCTACTTTTAGCTCTTAGATATGTTTTTTTGGAAGTTCTCCGTTCCCTCCGCATTTGAACCACACCAAAGAACTGATTTTGGTGTGTTACCAACTAAATAAATACGTGAAATAATATGAAGGGAAAAATGTATAGCCTCGAAGATATAATATTAATAATAAGAAAATATTAATAATAACCCAATAATATAGTAATTCATAGTTATCTTTAAACTAAGTGAACCGGTTGTCCCAATTCCCTATAGGTTACAAAATAGTATAATTAAATTAATTACTAAGTATTACTAGTAATAATAGTAAGTAATACTAATTAATTACTAGTAGGTAATACTAATAATTAATGCTACTAACACTAAGACTAACTTAAAGATATAGCTGTGAGTAATGGTTATCCTAGACATTCGTAATTCTACGACCTTTCAAAAGGATATAGAGACTCCAAAATATGAATCCATCCCGTACGAACCCCGGTTTACTCGTGGTTTGAGTAAAGTTTTCAAAGACGTGGGTATAACAGCGATTCATTCGTCAAGTAATAAATTATACCAACTCTTAGACAATCCAAAGGATAAAATTGTTCCAAATGAAAGGTCCGGGATTTACGAAATTAGTTGTAATGATTGTGATCGAAAATATGCTGGACAAACGAGACGATCAATTAACACCAGATTTAAAGAGCATATGGCTCATCTAAAATATGGAAGAACAGATAAGTCTAGTGTTGCACAACATGCTTTTGACAACAATCATAGAATAGATATTAGCAATTTAAGATTAGTTAGAAATGTGACCAATAATAGACAGTTGGATGCATTTGAGAGCATAGAAATTGAAAATGTAAAGGTAGTATGAATAGCGACAAGGGACCTATACCGTATAGCCCGCTTTACACGTTGCTTAGCAACTGATCATTGAAGCGTGACTAATGATTTCACCATAAATAGTATAAATAATAGGGTAGATTTATAGTATAAGATTAGTTTTTAATCGTCTCCGGATGATGCCAACTTGCTTGGCGAAACGCGCGTCGAGCGAAGTGAAAGTGTTTTGGTGTTTGTGGAAACTACAGAAGATCAGCGACTGGATGAAAGAACACAAACTGACACTAGCTCCACAAAAAACGGAGGCAATCATACTAGGGGGAAAGGAAACATTGGTGGCATCGTGTTCAACCTGGAAGGAGTAAGGATAACGCGATCAAAAACACTAAAATACCTGGGTATCACCATAGACTAAAAACTCTCTTTCCGGAAACATGGACTGGAAGTTATTTTAGGTTTAAGTATCTGTCAGTTATAGGGTGACAGCATTTTATATACAGTATTTATTAAGGAAAATCTATATGGTAAGGACGTCTCTTGTAAAAAAATCCATTAAATTAACAAACTAACTGAGAACTTAAGAAAATTACTATGAATTAATATTTGCTCCAAGCACCATTCGCGTTTATAACTTTTTGAAGCCTATTTTCCATAGACAATATTAGTGTCCTGGTGTAATCCTCGCCAATATTTTCCCAGGCATTTTCAATCGCCAACCACAGTTCTTCTACGTTCGCTGGTCGGAAATTTCTGCTATACAGTCTTTTTCCATTTGTGCCCATACATTTTCTATCGGATTTAAATCCGGCGACTTAGAGGGCCAAGGCAGAGTGTTAATATGGTTTGTATTCAGCCATTCAGTAACAACTCGTGATTTGTGAATAGAGGAATTATTCTGAAATATAAATTTAATTGAAATATGAAAAAAGGAAAGAGGAAATAAAAATATTTTCCTGCTGGAAAGTGAAGTTCTTGGGATATAAAATGGAAACGGAAGGTAACATAACATATTCCAAAATGCGAGCGTAGCTTTGACCAGTAAGACGCTCTCTGATTCTCCAAGTAACACCTGCTCCTTGGCAACATATCCATGCCCACACGTTGATAAAGAAGCGGCCACTACGAGCTGTAGGATTTATATAGCGCTCTTCATATCGGCAATTTTTTGGGCGGTATACACCCACAGAGCCATCATAGCAGGATTGAAAAACTTTTTCGTCTGAAAAAATTGTGTTGTCCCAAAAGTCCTGTGGCACACCGACAAATTGGTTGGCAAAGTTTAACCTCTGCTCCTTATGCCGTGGCAACAGAGCAACTTTATTTGCAGCCGAAAAATTCTTCAGCTCAGATGCTCTGATACGTCGTCTTGCGGTTTCCACCGAAGCAGGAAAATTTGTTAAGAAGCAGGCAGTCACTGCTGTATCAAAAGGATTCTGTCGGAGGTGGTCAATGACGAGTTCGTCTTCCTCCATAGTACTGAATTTCTGACGGCCTCCTCTATGGACGTACTCAACAGTTCCTTCTGCATTCAATTCTTGCTTAATTTTGTAAATGCAACCTTTACTCACATCAAAGTATCTGCAACTGCTTGCATTGACCATCCGTTCTGCAGTAACATCACAGCTCTCATTTTTTGCGGTTCAGTTAAGCGCGGCATAATAATACTAATAATAATTATAAGGAAAACTTCAAAATATAGAATAATTATTAGTAAACTGACAAATAAAATTGACAATCAAGTTTTGATTACCTGAAAGCCTGTTTCACATTAATTTAAAAAATCGTTTACTTTCAATTGAACGGCACTGTACAAAAATATAACTGACAGTACACAAAGGAAGATGCTCCTCCGAGTGGTCACTACGTACAGAATAATATCTGGAGTGGGAATAACGGGAACGATACCAATTGATATAGGTACTTATCAGGGAGAGAGCCTATACAATACACACGACCACAGACAAGAAGAGATGAGGGAAGTCAAAGAGCGAGTCAGGGAGAACTCGATGAAAACATGACAAGAGAGATGGTGGAACGAGACGCAGAAAGCACAGTGGACAAAGCGGCTAATTCCTGACGTCATAGAGTGGACGAAGTGCATATACAGCACGGGGGACTATTGCCTAACCCAAGTGCTATCGGGACATGTATCTTTCAGATCCTTCGCGAACAGGATCAAGAAAGATCACACTGATGCATGTATGTATTGTGGACAAGAAGATACGGCAGAGCACACAATCTTCAAATGTCCAAGATGGGGGGAAATTAGAGATAGAACTAACCAAGAAATGGGCAGGGAACTAACACCGGAAACCCTGGTACCGACTATGATTGCTTCAGAAATAGCAATGAAAGGCATACTCATAAACATGTCCAAAAATATAATGAGTGCAAAAGAAAAGGAAGAGATGGAAAGACAGAAAAGGGAAAGAATGGTAAACTCGGCAAATAAGGTGCATCTGTCGATAAATCTTACTATGGTTCCAGGTGCAGCATAGGCGAGTGGAAGGTTTTTATCGCGTCAGTCGTATATATATTAACAAAAATACAAATATTCCGGACTCATATGTGTTGATATACGGTACATTACAACCTCATGCATTGTCAATATCAATTATTCGCTGCTATTGGCTGAGATAACCCCTTCTCACACAGGCGTGTTACAGAAGCACAGCCGAAAAACCTGATTGTAGACCTCATTTGAATCTTATTTCTGCCGGTTTTATTACTAAGTGGAGTGGAAGTAGTGTACATATTTATAAACCGATTTGTCTCAAACTTGAAACTTTACCGTGTTTAAGGTCACTATTGAGTGACCTTAAACAGTCAAAAATTCGAGTCAAAAATTGTATTGACAATTTTTGACTCAAACCTCAAAAAATCAAAATGGCGGACTATCATATTTATGAACCGATTTGTCTCAAACTTGAAACTTTGCGGTGTTTAAGGTCACTCAATAAAATTTTAGGCTCAAACTTAATAAAATCAAAATGGCGGATCCAAAATGGCAGATTATCTTATTTATGAACCGACTTGTCTCAAACTTGAAAGTTTGCGGTGTTTAAAGTCTATCAATACAATTTTTGGCTCAAACTTAAAAAAATCAAAATGGCGGATGTAAAATGGCGGACTATCTTATTTATTAACCGATTTGTCTCAAAACTTGAAACTTTGCGGTGTTTAAGGTCACTCAATACAATTTTTGGCTCAAACTTAATAAATCACAATGGCGGATCCAAAATGGCGGATTACCCTATTTATGAACCGATTTGTCTCAAACTTGAAAGTTTGCGGTACTTAAGGTCACAATACAATTTTTGGCTCGAACTTAATAAAATCAAAATGGCAGCTACAAAATGGCGGATTTTCCTATTTATGATCCGATTTGTCTCAAACGTGAAAGTTTGCGGTGTTTAAGGTCACTTGATACAATTTTTGCCTCAAACTTAAAAAAATAAAATTGGCATATCCAAAATGGCGGACTATCCTATTTATGAACCGATTTGTCTCAAACTTGAAACTTTGTGGTGTTCAAGGTCACTTAATACAATTTTTGGCTCGAACTTAAAAAAAATAAAAGGCGGATTATCCTATTTATTAACCTCTTCGTCTCAAACTCGAAAATTTGGGGTGTCTATGGTCATTCAATACAATTTTTGACTCAAACTTAAAAAAATCAAAATGGCGGATTAATTTTTTCAAATATATTTCGACAATGTCAACATAAAAAACTAAGATTTTGTATGCTCTTTGGAATTAGTTGTGAAAAATGTTATCAATTGAAAAATCATGTATATTTTTGATTCACTTTCCAAAAATATACTGATTGAAAATATAATCATTGAATAACGTTGCACAGATGTATCGTGACGTTGTATTGCTATTTTTGTAAAAAGCAGCTAAGCAACTAAATTCCGTTTCAATTATTATAATAAATATGACAATATGACCATAAAATGGGTATAGATTTTTTATGAATAAATACATTTCTAAATGTCTAAATTTAAAACAATTAAAAAATCAGATTGATTAAAATCATGATTTTAATCATATGATTTAAACCATCTCAACCCGGCCATGGTTGATAAAAATCATGATTTTTTTCTAAATATCAAAAATCGACTTATTTTAAATCACGATTTTTAAAAATATTCTGTTAAATCTAATTTTGGTTAGTTTAATTAATATATATCCCTATTTTATAACAATTATACCTGTTTATATCTTAGTATTTCGTCAAGCAAACAAATATTTTTTATCATGAATACCACAGATATACAAGGAAAAACTTGACTTTTTTGTATTGAAAAGACTTTTTAATAGATATTTTTATTTTCGTATAAAAATTGGTAAAAAAACTTTGAACTTAAACGGTTCTATTTTAAATTATCAGTTGTACTAAAAACTACAAAATAATTAGGGCACAAATCTGGACAATCCTGAGATTCTGACGTTTGGTAAGAAATTAAAAAGTGGTGCGCATTTGAAATAGGGTTTTTATGACCCCCCCACGTTTTTATTTCTTACCAAACGTCAGAATCCCAGGAAGGCTCAGGTTTATGTGCTAATTATTTTGTAGTTTTTAGTATAACTGATGATTTAAAATAGGACCATTTAAGTTAATAGTCTTTACCTATTTTTAATTTGTAGTTTTTAGTTTTTTCAAGTTCCACTGTCCACCTCCTGCCTCCATCATCAAACCCTCCTCACCAAATATAATATATAGGACTCGTTAAAAGTAAATTAATGAGCCCCGTGAGTAACCATAAGCAACCCCTATCTACCCCCCCAAGTACCTATCAAGTTTGAGACAAATCGGGTTCATAAATTCGATAGTCCGCTATTTTGGGTTCGCCATTTTATTTTTAAGTTTGAGTCAAAAATTGTATTAAGTGACCTTAAACATCGTAAAATTTCAAGTTTGACACAAATCGGTTCATAAATAGGAGAGTCCGCCATTTTGTTTTGTAAAGTTTGAGTTAAAAATTGTATTAAGTTACCTTAAACAACGCAAAGTTTCAAGTTTGAGGTAAATCGATTAATAAAGAGGATAATCCGCCATTTTGATTTTTTTAAGTTTGAAGCAAAAATTGAATTGAGTGACCTTATACACCGCAAATTTTCAAGTTTGAGACATACCAGTTTGTAAATAGGAGAGTCCGCCATTTTGAATCCGCCATTTTGACATTTTCGAAATAAACAAAATATAAAATTGCATTATCAACGAAACACTATACATCTACCAAATATCAAGTCTCTGGCTCATCGGGAAGTAGTGTAAAAAGCTGTTGCAAGATTTGAAACAAACATAAACAAACACATAAATATATGACAATATTACCATGAAAATGCGTCTAGGTTTTTTTTTTTAATTATTCAATTAAGTGTCCAATTTTTTTTAATTAATGATTTTATTTTTAAAAAATCAGCGATTAAATTCATGATTTGAATCGTGATTTTAATCAACTGATTTAAATCATCTTAACCCTGCCTATACTTATAAACCATCTTTCAGTAATAATTAATATCGGTTCATATTAAGCGCGCGCCGTACCATTCAGTAGAAGAGTACCTACAAGCCAACCGAAGGTAAGAATTGTAAATATATAATGCGTCATAATCGCTGCCAGTGCGGCATGCAATGTTGCCATATCGGTTGAGGTTGTAATATGCGTAATTCAGTTAAAGTAAATAATAAACGTTTACTACAATTCTCCATCAAACGGCAAAACCGTGAACTAAAATATACAATTTTGACCTTACTTCTAACATTACAACCTCATGTAATTTTTTTTGTATTGGCCTATTAGAACTATAATTTAAAATATATTATATATATATTATATATACATATATATATTTATATATATATATATATATATATATATATATATATATATATATATATATATATATATATATATATATTATATATATATTATATATACATATATATATTTATATATATATATATATATATATATATATATATATATATATATATATATATATATATATATATATATATATATATATATATATATATATATATATATATTATATATATATTATATATACATATATATATTTATATATATATATATATATATATATATATATATATATATATATATATATATATA